>VXBA01004489.1:1129-49393 GCA_013399895.1 Serilophus lunatus | reverse complement strand
GGATGGGAAGTAGAGATTAGATTAGTGCTTCACTTTTGTGCGTGATTTGCTTTGCTTTGCTTTCCATTTTTGCTTTTAGTAAACTGCCTTATCCCAACCCAGTGTTTACCATCTCATTCTTTTCCCCTGCCTGTCTGGGAGAGGAAGAGGAAGTTAGAGAAACTGTAGGCACCTGGCAGCCAGCCAAGGTTAACCCATTACAATAACTTATTTCAGTTGGTATGCAAACCAATGTCTAATTCTTCAATTGTTACTGTCTAAAATAAATGTTAAATTTTTGCCAATTATTTTAGTAGCAAGAAATAATTAGGTAATATTCTCTAATTTGATTGAAAATTGATATTACAAAATAGAAAGCAATCTAGAACACAGTAATGGGGAAGACTGTCTCGTTTCCCTCCTCTGCACATTCAGTTTTCAATTAGGAAATGTGGCAATTGGTTAAAATTTTGTCTTATAGCCTACTATCTTAACTTTCAGAGTTTAAAAAAAGGGAAATAATGCTCTGTCTACTTGTTCTTTGACCTCAAAAATAAAAGATACTATATTTCATTTATAGACCCTCATAAAAGGAATGCAGATAATGACACCAAAGGATTATGTAAATACCAATAAAAAGAGTAAAGTATTCAATGAGTTCTTGAATTCATGGGAAATACAAGGTTTTCATGTCTTCACGAGCTGAAGTTATTCAAATGTCCAATTAGCATTATGAAATAATATTTTTCTTTTACAAAAAAAAAAAAGTTTTTAATGTTTTCTTGTCTGATAGCAATGAGATATTTATATAAAAATAACAGAGTGTAGGTGAAACAAATCAAGTGATGTGAGATGTTAGAAACAGTGAAAAGAAAACTATTTTCAAAGGTTTGAAAAGAAGTTCTCTAGCAAAGCCTTATACAATGTAAATGTTCGAAATTTTGGTAAAGGTAAATGATGCTTCATTTTGGAAAATCTTTGTAGGCATTAATTTCTACTTGCTGTGAAAATATGCTGAAACTATTACTCTGTACTTGCACTGACTGAGACTTAAAGGGATCTGAGTTATATGCCCCATGAAGCTTGCTTTAGAGCTGTTGTCGCATCACTTCATCATTTTATGAACTAGTTTTCTGCTTCCATAGAGTCACAAAAGAGCTAATACAGATAAGTGAAGATATCTCTTAGGACTGAAGCTATTTTCAAGACCTGAAAGCTCTTAAGTAAAAATAATGTGTTTTAGAAACACCTCTGCTAAGCCATGTTTCCACTGGAATAGTGCAGAATGAAGGGGAAGATCTTTATGTAGCTGAAAAAAGAAATGTTTAATGCAATTAACAGGAACTCAGAAGGAGAATATCTTCCAATGGAATCTTTCTGGAAATGCAGGCTTGCTGTGTAACTTTCTAGTGACATGTTTGTAATATGTTCATGTTTTAATCAACTGGTTTCTGTGATTTGTGAGAAGGAATTGATGATCAAGTTCATGCATATATCTGATCCTTAAAACACATTTTTTACAGCTAAATGTCAATGATCATTTTATGATTTTCGTATTTCTGTAATAGGGATACAAACAAGAAGCAGAGACTGCCTTCAGAAATCCCCCTCTAGATTAGCATCGAATTTAAGTTTTGGGTAATTGATGAAAATAAACCCAAGGTTCCTAAGTACAAGGAAGAACTGAAGTTTCAGATATATAATCTGTTACTTCCTGGAAAAGCAACCTTAGATTAAAACTGAAATTTAGAAGGAAAATAGCAATTAGGCTGTTCAGCTCTTTTCCTGACGATAAAATTATCACTGTGTAGTGATGTGAGATGGAAGAGGAGAAAGAGCTGGAGAGAAATAAATATTAATGCTAGAAATATTGTCTTGTTTTTGTACTGTTATCTGAAGTATCTGGCAGCAAATAAAATGAATGTTTTTAATCAGAATTATGACAAAATTCCATTCATTTTCTGTACTTGTCAAATTGTGAGAACAACGGATCTGTGGGATGACTTCTGTACGAGTATCTCACATAACCAATTTACTTAAATGTTTTTGAATGAAGAGAAATAGTATCAAAGCTATTAAAGTTTAATAATATTTTCTTTTTGTGATAATGACCATATAATTACATCAGTCAGTTATGTAATTATATTTGTACTTGAGCTTAAATTTCATGTGAATGTATCCAGTGATTCAATTTCTTCTGCATGATTATGCAGTGTCATAAAAATTTAAATAAATATGCCACAAAGCAAAATGTGAATAATGTGAGTTATTAGAAAGAGAACTTGTTCAGTCCAAAGTTGCTTAATCATCATATGTTTAGTTTATTATTGCACTTTTCCCTTTTATTACTCTCAAGAAATTAGAACAAACTTTATAGGCTCTTAAGCCTGTGATTTATTTTATTGTGTAAACTATTCCACATTTCCATATTCTGTAGACTTTCATCATTAAGCAGCTAATTCTTGGGACTTAACAAGAATAATTTCTTAGAAGTATCTCCATCAGCCTTCCTGTTGATCATGCAATCATGTTGCTCTTGTTCATCAGCATATTGCAAGAAGGTCATGGAGTAAAGAGAGATGACAAGATAGTCACACTTTCATTAGACGCGTGTAAGAAACTGTGCCATATTTATTCCCATATAAACCACATAAGTTTTTAAAAAAATATTTATATTCTGTAGACAGCATTGGCCAAAATATCTTTGTTTCTACATTAAATCAAATTAATTTCATTTGGAAGCAAGGTTTGGAGACAGCCTCCTGAAGAGAAAAATTTTGGTGGAGGCTTCATAAGCAAAGTACAGAGGTGAGTGGAGTTCTAGACATGGTAAAAAAGCAGACAGGATTTTTGGGGATAGTGCTTTTGGACTTGACAGAAGAAGTTTGAAGAAGTCCAGTTTGGTTCAGATATGTCAGTAGAAGGAAATACTTCTTCCTATTCCCTTTCTCTTTGTCCAACATGGAAATAGAAAAAAACCCACATTGCAATTAAAAAAAAAAAAATCAGAAAGCAAGAACAAACAGAAACAGAGTTTGAGGATTCTATATACAAACCAGAAAAAAGAATGAAAAATTTCTTTGTCCTTGAAATACTTTATCTAGAAACTGAGATAAATGAAGTGTGTTCAGTATGTTTCACTGTTCTATCAAATCTCAATAGGTTCTTTAGGAGATATTTTAGAACTATAATGGAAACATTATTGAAAAAAATCTGAGGCATAATGCTACTTTTTAATATTTTTTTCTCTCAGCTATGATTTTGGAAAAGTCTTTAACTGATTTTGCCTTAATTTAGCTAGCTGCAAAGACCGATCACATTTAAGTATATATATTAGTCACTGAGCTGAACAGATTTTCATCAAATGTTCTTCTGGTTGAGTGTACTTATTATTTTGAGAGAATTTTTATTACACTATTATTTAGAGAGAATTTTCATTCCATGTTAAGATAGACATTTTAAAAATGCAAGTTAATATCCAGAAGGAAATGGAACTCCACTCATAAAAAGAATAGTTAAGTGGCAAAGTCATGATCTTTATGTCAGAAAATGCTAAAAATATTTGCTGTTATGTTACTTATTTAACTTTTTATCATTGCCATTTTAATATTTAGAATGTATTATTTTGAAGAAAGATAACGCAGGTGGCACCCATAATGCATTTGGGTTAAACTGCTCTGAAAGGCAAGCGAAGGAGAAACTGGGAAAAAATGCCTCTACCAGAGAAACATACAAGCTCTGTGACGTGTCTCTAGGATAAAATGCCTCTTCCAGGCAGGAATGACTTCTAAGAGAAATGAGCCCTAACTCCTCACAATAATTCTTGCCGAAAAAATGGTTTTCTCCGCTTAAAATTATCTCATGCTCTTTAATCATATGGTAATTTTTAAGTTACTTACTTTCCAATTTTGATTAATATTCTTTTAAGATGCTTATTGGTGTGTTATTTCCCATGTTTTAGGAAAAGTTGACTGACAACAAAAAATTCCATGAGTTAGCATCAAGATATCTAGCATCAAAGCCATGTGATTTTCTAGGAATATCCGTCCTTGCTATTGTGGAAACTTACATTTTTACCTGAGTTTCGGACCATTGCTGAAGATGGATAAAAATATCTGATTGTGGGAAAATTGTTCAGTTCAATTGTTTAAACCAAATTAGAAGTGAAGTGTTTTATTGATTTATTAATGACTGGTAATTGACCTACAGCCAGTGGATCAGGATTGACATCACCTTAGCAACAGAGAAACCATGGTCTTAGCGATTTTTAAAGTTTTAAAAAACACCTACAAGTTGCTAAGCATGCTTCCATAATTATTCTCCAAAAATTCTAATTTCAGATACATGTAGAATGATGGCAAACCTCCCTCTCCCTCCCAGGTAAGGATTAGCTCTCCACTTTTGAGACTGTGGTTTTTTTACATCCTGATGACTCCTGTGGGAGACATGGATTGTCTTATTTGTGTCAACCTGTGCAAACTAAGCACTACATCTACATGTTTTTGAAACATCTCTGTGGTTGTGTGTGCATGCATGTGAATTAATAATGACATAAATTCTGTAATTGTGAATCTAAAATTGTCACTGTTATAATTATAGCAAATCTTATTGAATCACATTATAAATTATAAATTACCCAATGATTAAATTCAGCCAAATCCTTTTTCAACTTCATCTTTGTATCTATATCCTTTACACCCTTACAATTTTGCATCACTGATCTTCATGTAAGTCATTCTAAAATTATTCTAATCCAATTTCCTATGCATGCTTCATCCAGGTAGTAAGTAATAGAGTGAACCTTGGCATTGGACTCTGCTAAAATTGCACTTTCATAATTCATATTAAAACTTGGGGTTTTTTCAGTACCTGGGATGGTGTTTCTTTTAGTAGCCTAACCACTCAATCACAACAGACCCATGCTGGACACTGCTGCTTCTCTCAGCCACATCCATCCCTCCCTGGGACCCTGCCCTGATCATGTCCTGCTCTACAGTTTAGATCTGGTGCTAACTTTGAATTAGACAGACTTATTGTGCCAATTGCTGGAATATCAGGAAGTATTGCTTCATGGCAATATTGCTTTCTGTTTTAATTCTTTTCATTAACTTTTTTTTTTTCATTATTCTTTCTCAATCTCTTTCAAAGTATCTGTGAGATGAGAGCAAGGAGCATCTTCTACGATGTTTCTGAAAAATGTTTTTACTTACAATCTGAATTAGGTTGCTCTTTCCATTAATTTTTCTTTTTATTTTGTTAAGTCTCTAATTGTAAGCATAGCAATACATTTGTTTGGGTTTTTTTTCTTTGTCCTTGAATGTACTAATCATTTTAGGGAGTACCTTCTGCCACTTTAGTGACTGTCACAGACTAAGAAACACTAACTCACCTGAAATATCTGACTTCTGAGTAACCGACATGCTGATCTGAGGTTCAGAACTGGAGGGAAACATTTTCCTGGTGTCACCTTGTAGAGCAGTAGAGAACATTGGGCTGTTTGGACTTTTTAGAATAGAGAAATAAGAAATCTTTCATGGGATCAGTATGGACAAAACATCTGATATTTATATTGTTAAGGTCTGGGAATATATTCAGGATGGTGATCTGCTTGTCATCACAGATTTAATTAGAGTTGATTGGGCTTTAACAAGGTTAGCAAAAGATGCAAATGCCAGTTCCTGGCAGGATTTCAAGTTTCTTCTTGGACCCCAACAGTACAGAAAAAAAATGGCGTTTTCCCAATACGAAAACAGGGTTTTTTATGATTTAGTCTTAAAGCTGAAAACCATTTTGGCTACACTTGACAGTATTTCACAGCTTTATTTGCAAGCTATATTATCCACCACCTATAATCACATTTAGAGTGTCTTTGCTCTGTTCATGTCTTTCAGTTGTATTAACACCTCTATTGGCAAACCAAGCAATATCCTAGCCTCAGCTGTACAAGCTGAGAAAGAAACAATAGTAGTGAAAAATTTGAGATCCTCAATCAGTAACTGGAAGTATTAACATCAAGTAAAGGTCAACAATTTAGCCTTATGAAATCACCTGCAAAATTGCCAAAATAAAATACCTGAGCACTCAGTCATTTCAAAGGGTTGTTGAAAATAAAACACTCTAAAGGACCTTCCTTCTTCAGAAAGCAATCTCATGCTTTATAAAAATGATTCACCATAAAATTTCTGTGATTAATTTTATTACTCTGAAAATGCTCATCCATCTTTGTAGTGATAGTGTACTTGTAACAATTTTCCATTAAATTAAGTAGTAAAATGATACATTGAAACAATTTTGTTTGTTTCTAATTTTTGAGTCATTAGGATAATTTGAAAAAGACGAATTTTAAGAAGCCTGATTTTTACTTTAGAGTTGTTTTGCTGAAGAAAAATTATTTTCCACAAGCTCATTTATTCACATTTTACTACTCATCTACTCATATTGACCTTTTATAGGAAAGTACAAATATAAATGTTCAAACATCAATGGTTGCAACACTGATATTTTGCAAATGTCTGGGGAAATAAATTACATTTTACCCCTATGTAGAATATTTTGATACAAACACTCTCTTGACCAGACTTTATTCTTCAGATCTGCATATTTAACTTCAATTTGGGATCATAGTCTTGCAACCTACTGCACTTAATGTATAAAATTTAAATATTGGGACAATACTATAGTAAAAAAAAAAAATATTAATGAAATCATATCATAAGAAGGGGAAAATTTTACAATTTTTCCCTGCCTGTTAGAAATACCATTAATTTAGTCAGCAGGACTAGTTGAAGCTTGTGAATGTAAACAGAATACTTATTTCTCTTGTATCATTAGTATTTGAATATTTAATATTTTCAAATGTGTGAAAGTGGCTGAGAAAACGACATGAAGATGGTGTGAAAACTTAGTATTATACCCTAATTTCATTCACAGGGAATAATGCCAAGTTGTTGCAGTGTTTTTTCTCTGATTAAAATGGCAAAATCAATTACGTTTATTTGTTAGAATGTTCAAATATACTTAACTATTGTAATGGTTAGTAATTAAAATATAGATCAACCAATTAGTTCTGATATTTAAACACACAGTTTGAACCTTAATGAAAATGGCAGGTAAAAGTACAGATAAAGTTACTATGTCTTTTTTTATATCTCTTAAGATTATGTTTTAGTGGCACAATGCTGTCTGTAGAGACAAAAAGATAGACAACTTGGCTATATTGTTTTCCAAGATTTTTTCAGATATCATGTAAAATTTCTTAACTACTTTTTAAATCCCACTCAATGTCTCTGACCTCAAAAAAATCCAAGCCAAACAAAAGTCCAAATACTTTTATTTTTCACAATAGGTACATGATTCTGACTGGAAAAATACTTCAAGACACACCTGACAAACCCTTACTGCTTTCTTCTAGTAGGAGCACATTATGACAACAGTACAATCCTATTCCCATTTCAAATGTATACAATATCAACAGATACCAAGATTACCAGCTACTACACTGGCATGGCATTGTACAAGTTGCCTTCTACCTTCTAGAATTAATGTCCATCAGCCACAAGGACACTCATTACTATGTGACCAATGACTTTATGCGGGTCCTCTCTCCTTCTCCTTCTCTATATTGACTAACATTTTGTACAGAATACTTAAGAGTAGCACAGAAGCGACAAATTTAAATAGATAGACAGGTAGATATATATTCAGCACTGAAATTTGAATGATATTAATTCTGTCTTTTTCATTTCAAATTAGCTTAGTTTTAAGTTGTCTTCTGAACTCAGGAAAGTCAAAGGGTAGAGGACTTTTTTCCCCCTGCAGTTATTTTAACGCAATGAATTTCAAACTTGTGAGAACCATATCTGCAATAACAGCAAATGTTTAGTTACACACCATGTGTGTTTTCCTTCTGCATCAGACATGGAAATGAAAATAGATATCAGCAAAGAGATAAGTCAATTAGATATCCATCAGATGTTAGGTTTTGGTTTCAAGTTCTTTTTCATTTCTGTACATATTAACAGAAACTCTTTTAATTATATAATTTGATCTATCTTTTAAAGATTATATGAGAGGAAAAATCATCCAGCCTATAGGAAGATGCACAGAACTCCAGCAATAGAAATGATTTTTCTTGAGAGATAAGTTTCTTTTAAAAAATGCCAAGGCTGAGAGTCAGTTATGTATGAAAATACAGGCAGGAAAAAAAAAAATCAGGTAGGTATAGCGAGAGCATTTGGAATAAACAAGCTGCAGCAGACAAAAATGTACTTTGATTCATCAGCATCTTGCTGTTGTGGTGATTACTAAACACTTACCATCATATTGCGTGCTTACCCACTCCTCTAAAGAAACTTTAACACCTGGGCACAGCAGAGAGTTGATTTTAAGGTGCTGTCCTCAGTGTTAAGAGTTTAAATCAGACAATGGTCATATTTATGTAGAAGTGCTTAGAGTTTTACTGAAAAATGTAAGACAGATGGAAAATTAATATGTTATTTATTGATTTTAACTTACACATTTTCTTAGCTTTAGTATTGGTTGTGCACAATAAAAGGTCCAAAAAATGAGTAATGGCAACAAGGACTATAGTAAAAGAAAAGTAGTTTACTGTTAACAGGAAAATATGTGTACTTCACATTTTGGGAGCATAATAGAATTTTATGCAGTTGACATACAAATGTTTAACCACACTATAAGAAACTTGCTTTATTGCTACATTTAAAATTTAAAGGAAGAGAAATTCTGGAGATGTTATTTCATTTATACTATGCAATAAATAAGTTTTTAGCAAGGCATACAAAACTGAAATGAAGTTAAAGTTTATAAAGAACTTTAAAAAGATTGTGGAGTGACACACTTTACACATGGAAGCAAATATTAATAGAAAACTTAATAGAAAACTTCAATTAAAGAAATCAAAAAAAAAAAAAGTAAGAAATCAGAGGTATGGTCTCAGATTTTAATTGTTGCAAACAGATTGTAATGGGACTCCCCAGATTTCTTTTCAATAAAGATTTGATACATAAGGTTAAGTGCCAGATTGTCATAGAAAAAACAAAAGTGCTTCTCCATTCCTGCAAGAAATCATTGTTGAAAATGAGCCCTGACTGAAGTACGACAAATAAACACTATAATCAACTCCTTCTAAACAAAGTAAGACAAAAATTGCTGGTCTTTTTGAGTTATGTGCTTTTTGAAATATATGCTTTAGGAATTCAAAAGTTTTAGCACACCTCCTTGCTTGAAGCGTACCAGTAAGTGTAAATCCAAGGAGATATACATGGGGCAGTTGCAGGGTTCAGTAACCAGTGTTCAGTAACCTGTATTTTGACCACAAATATGACAGTTTTCTCTTTTTATTCTAATTTCTACTGCTTGTGGTTCTTTCCTAGGTGATTTCAATATATAATTTTATTGAGTGATAAATAGACCACTGATAACAAACACATGGCCAGAGCAATATCTCATATGTTTTCTTAAGAATTCTGAAACCATGACACATGTAACAGAAGAGCAAAGGGAAGCGTAAGCATAACCTGTGATTGTGGGTTTTTAAGCAGAAAGATACTGGGGTTTAGCTTTAGTGGAATATATGAATGATTCTTCTGTGTCCATGTTAAAGTCTCAATGTATGCAACACTTAGGAAAAAAAGGGCCTACAAGATAGCTTTTATTTTAAATATTTTTCAGAGATACATCACTTCCCTTAGCATGTCATATTTTCTTCTTTCCCTGATCATTACTGAACATGTCTCAACAAACTTGAGAAGTGCATCCATGGGAATCTCATGAGGTTTAACAAGACCAAGTGCAAGGTGTTGCACCTGGGTCAGGGCAACTCCTGGAATCAATATAGGCTGAGAAAGAACAGCTTGAGAGCAGCCCCACTGAGAAGGATTTGGGGGTGCTGGTGGATGAGAGGCGGGATACATTAATGTGCACTCACAGCCTAGAAACCCGATTTTATCCTGGGCTGCATGAAAAGCAGCGTAGCCAGCAGGTAAGGGAGGGGATTCTGCCCCTCTACTCTGCTCTAGTGAGACCCCACCTGGAGTACTGCATCCAGGTCTGGGGATCCAACATGAGTAGAACACTGACCTCAGAGTCTGAAGAAAGGCTACAAGAGCTGGGTTGTTGAACCCTGTGAAATTCATATAGGCCTATTTCTTAAGCTTACCAGATCTCTCTGATGATATCCCATCCCTCAGGCAGGTCAACTGCATCACTCTTAACATTAATTTGTGTATCTTTATGAACATTACAAATTTCTTGGATTATAATTTAGTGTGTGCAGTTAAACATAGAAAAAGGAACAGGCAGGTCTAGTAAACAGCGTTATCACAAGTAAATAACCCTCAACAAGTCTGAGTAATGCAATTCCACAAATTTCTCTTTGGTACAATTTTCAGAATGTATTATAAATTAAAATCATCTTCTTAATATGATAAAATATATAACTAAATCTGTCAAGTTTTAATAATAATATCCCTTTAAAATAATTCCCAGTAGAAATAATTCAAACCTCTATTTTTTGTGGATTTCAAGTTAATATATCCTGATATCACAACTAGCAATTTTCTTCACTGAAACAAGGAAATATTTTCCCCTAAGAACAAAGTATCTTTCTGCTTTAACTAACTATTTTTTCCAAATGATCAAAAAAAGGATGACAGCCATACATTCTATCCATTTGAAAGTATTAGAGAATTAGAAGTGGTAATAGAAGTGTACAATTTGTAATTAAATCTATTACATTTTACAGAAGATTTGCTGTAGATTTGTAGAAAATCAGGTCTCAACATTCTTAAATTTGACTAAAGAAAACTAGTAATTTCAAATTGTACTTAGGAAGCTTTGTTTTGACAGAATCACATAATTCTAGCTGAACATTTTCAGCAACAAGACTGATAGATTTACACACAGAATTACACACAGAATTAACAAGGTTGGAAAAGACCTTAGAGATCATCAAGTCCAACCTTTACCTAGGTTAACAACCTACCCAACACCAGTCTAACATCTATACCATGTAAACCATCTAAACCTTGACACTAAGTTCATCATCCAACCTATCCTTAAACACATCCAGGGACGGTGACTCCACCACCTCTCTGGGGAGCCCATTCCAATGGGAAATCACTCTCACTGTGAAAAAGTTTCTCCTGATATCCAACCTAAACCTTCCCTGATGCAGCCTAAGAGCTGTGCCCTCTCGTCCTGTCACTAGAAGCATGAGAGACAGACTGACCCTTGCCTGACTACACCCTCCTTTCAGGTAGTTATAGACAGTGATAAGGTCACCCCTGAGCCTCCTCTTCTCCAGGCTGAACAATCCCAGCTCCCTCAGCCGCTCCTCATAGGGCTTGTGCTCCAGCCCCTTCACCATCCTCGTTGCCCTTCTCTGGACACATTCCAGCAACTCGGTATCTTTCTTAAACTGAGGGGCCCAGAACTGGACACAGTACTTGAGCTGTGGCCTGACCAGTGCNACCCCAGCCTATAACTCTGCATGAGGTTATTGCGGCCAAAGTGTAAAACCCGGCACTTGGATTTATTAAACCTCATGCTATTGGACTCAGCCCATCTATCCAGCCTGTCAAGGTCTCTCTGCAGAGCCCTCCTACCCTCTGACAGATCAACACTCATTCTAAGTTTGGTGTCATCCGCAAACTTACTAATAATGGATTCCATCCCCTCATCCAGATCATCAATAAAGATGTTGAATAAAACCGGCCCCAACACTGAACCCTGAGGGACCCCACTGGTGACTGGCCTCCAACTGGACGTGACTCCATTCACCACCACTCTCTGAGCTCAGTCATCCAGTTAATTCTTAACCCAGGACAGAGTAAACCTGTCTAAGCCACAATCCATCAGCTTCACCAGGAGTTTATTATGGGAGACAGTATCAAAGGCTTTACTAAAATCAAGATACACTACATCCACAGGTTTCCCCTCATCGATCAGATGAGTTACCTGATCATAGAAGGAGACTAGGTTGGTTAAGCATGATCTTCTCCTCCTGAATCCATGCTGGCTACATCTGATCCCCTTATTTTCCTGTAGATGCAGCATGATTTCCCTTAAGACGATTCATTCCATAATTTTCCCTGGTACCGAGGTCAGGCTGACAGTTTTATAATTCTCCAGATCCTCCTTCTTGCCCTTCTTATAGATAGGTGTCACATTAGCCAATTTCCAATCATCTGGAACCTCTCCAGTAAGCCAAGACTGTTGAAAGATGATCAAAAGAAGCTTAGCAAGCTCATCTGCCAGCTCTCTCAGCACCCTAGGATGAATCCCATCAGGTCCCATAGACTTATGAGGATCTAGTTGGGACGGCAGGTCTCTAATATCTTCCACCTGGACTGTGGGGGGCTACACTGATCTCTATCTGTATCAACTAGTTTAAGCAAGGACTTGTCCTGTAAACCATCAATTTTATTATTAAAAATGGGGAAAAAAAGATATTAAGTATCTCTGCCTTTTCCCCATCCTCAGTAACTGTATTTCCTTCCTTATTTAATAAAGAATGTAGATTGTCCCTATCATTTCTTTTACTATTAATGTATTTATAGAAACACTTTTTATTATCCTTAGCAGAGGTGGCAAATTTTAGCTCAAACTGGGCCTTTGCTTCCCTAATTCTTTTTCTACATGACCTAACAACATCTTTAAACATCTCCTGGGACACCTCCCCTTCCTTCCAAAGTCACTACATCATCTTCTTTTTCCTTAATTCATTCAAAAGCTCCTTACCCATCCAGCCCGGCCATCTGCCCCTATGGCTCATCTTACAACACAACGGAACAGCCCGTTCCTGTGCTTTCAAGACCTCAGCCTTGAAGTACATCTAGCCTTCCTGGATGCCTTTGTTACTAAGGATAGTCTCCCATGGTACTCTACTAGTTAATTCTTTAAACAAGCCAAAGTCCACCCTCTGGAAGTCTAGCATGGAGGTTTTGTTGAATCCTCTCCTTGTTTCATTATTTATAGAAAATTATTATTTCATGGTTGCTGGATCCCAGGCAGCCTCTAACCACTACATTCCCAACAAGCCCTTCCCTGTTAGTGAACAGTAAGTCAAGAACAGCCTTGCCCCTGGTAGGCTCACTAACTAGCTGTGACAGGAAGCAATCCTCAATACATTCCAAGAACCTTCTGGACTGCCTCCTCTCTGCCGTATTGAGTTCCCAGCAAATATCTGGGAGATTGAAGCCTCCTGCGGGAGCAAGGGCTGATGAACTCGAGAGATCCTCCATCTGCTTATAGAGTAATAGGTCAACATCTTCCTCCTGGTTGGGTGGCCTACAGCAGATGCCAATCACAACATCAGTTTTGTTAGCTGCCCCTCTGACCTTTACCCACAAGGACTCAACCCGGACATCCTTAACCTCAAGTTCTGTGGCCTGTCTAACATACAGGGCCACTCCTCCGCCTTTTCTCCCTCTCCTGTCTCTCCTGAAGAGCTTGCACCCATTCAATACAACACTCCAGTTACACGAGTCATCTCACCATGTTTCCGTGATTGCAACAATATTGTATCTCTCCTGTTGCACCAAGACTTCAAGTTCTTCCTGTTTCTTGCCCATGCTTCGTGCATTGAAGTATTCGCACCTTAGCTGGGCTGCTGGCTTCACTTTCAATTTAGGTTTACCACCTTCCACACCCCACTGTGGGTGCAAGTTTCTATCCCCTTCCCCCTTCATACCTAGTTTAAAGCCCTCTCAACGAGCCCCACCAATTCATGGCCTAAATACCTTTTCCCCATTTTAGACAAATGTAGTCAACCAGCATCTAGCAAGCCAGGTATGGAAAAGGTCACCCTATGTTCAAAAAAACCAAATTTCATTTGTTAGCACCAACTCTTAAGCCATTTATTGACAGCAATAGTTCTCTTATTGCATACAGTGTCTGTTCCTGCAACTAAAGGGAGTGAGCAAAACACCACCTGCATACCCGTCCCATCAATCACTTGGCCTAGCTCCCTAAAATCCCTTTTAATTACTTTGCAGCCCTTCTTAACAACATCATCACTGACAGCCTGAATAACCACTAAGGGATAATAATCAGTGGGCTGAATCAACTCAGGTAACCTCCCAGATATATCTCGCACCCCAGCCCCGGGGAGGCAGCAGACTTCCCTATGGGAAGTACTGGACTGGACCCTCCACTCCCTTCAGAAGGGAGTCACCTACTATAATAACCCTTCTTTCTTTCTTAGTATGTCCAGTTCTTATCCTCCTGAGAGATGGAGGAACATTAACTAACTTCTTAGTACCATTAGTTTTAATCTGTCTGACTGATGAAGATCTGGTAGTCTCTTGGGGCGAAGAGCTACCATCAGTAACATCAGTTTCATCAAAAATCACTATTTCATCATTAATCATCATCCCATCCTTACCTGGGTTATCAAATTCCAGGGCCTCAAACCTATTCTGTAAGGGCACCTGGAAAGGTAGCATCTGGAAGGGAGTTGGTGTACAGGAGGGAATTCTATTCCCCCCTCGAGAACTGACCTGCACCCAATCCTCCTCAGCATCAAGGTTGCTCCATCAACCTGAGCCGAAGGGAGGTGAGACACACCAGACTCCTCTGACCCCTGGGAACCATTCTTGAGAGGAGAGAGAGCATGACTCCACCAGTCTATTTCTCTTTCACAATTGCAAATACTTCTCAGCCCTTCTACTTCTTCCTTGAGCTCTGCCACCATACAGAGCAGGTCATTCATCTGGTCGCACCAGACACAGGTGTTTTTTTTATTACCCTCCAGGACAACAAGGCTCAGGCACTCCCTACAATCGAGGCAGTCAGAGGTCTGCACAGCTGCATCCCTCAACAGAGGTGTTGTTTGAACAAGCACACCCTTTTTGCTAACAGTCTTTGACCATTTATTCACCATTATTGGTGAGAGAGATGGGGTAAAGGAGAAAGAAAAAGAAAAGCAAAAAGATAAGCCCACCTACCAACCAGTATATGCAGCCCTGCCTGCTTGACCTGCCTGCACGAACTGCTGCACTAACTGCGTCAAGAATGCCTCTCTGAGACCCTGTTTGCCTACTCCTGTTCGCCGCTCTCCCTGTAAGCCCTAAGTCTTAAATACAAGAGGAAAGCCACGCCAAGCCATATAGTAGTATAATCAAGCCATAAGTAGTATAATCAGTTTTCAAAAGAAACTTAAGAAACTATAATTGTCTTTGCTTACAAAACAAGGATACAAATCTGGTATTGTTATTTTGCCTGGTTCTTGCAGTAATTCTTGTCACAACTCTCAGTAATTCTCATGCCTTAAGGGATATGCCTAATATTTTGGGAGAGTTCACTTTAGCTAGCTAACTGCATAACTTGGAATATTAAGGACCAGAAGAGCCTGTGTTCCAGTGTGTTTACATTTCTGTGTACAGATACGAGGGATAGTAAGTCAGAACAGAGTTAGGTTTCCAGGCCTACAAGGGGCTGAACTGGAGTGGAGATAGGTAACAAGGGACCATTCTGTTGGATGCTTAAGGGACATAGTAGTAAGATGGACTTTAGTCGGATAGTACAGGGGGAGGGCACTCCGAAATTTATAAAAATGGAGAGATTGTTATGATCTGGCCCTTTGGATCATTGGACATCACCAGTAATGCTGCTTCTCCCCTTCGTTCTGTGTTTCTCAATTTTCTTATCTTGCCCTTCAGACAGCAATTCCACATTCAGAATTTATTGACACTTAAATTTTCACATGCCATAAGCTTGAGTGTTTCTTCAAGATTTCATGGTTTTCTAGGATTTGCTGATTTCCCTCTTTTTTGTCTTGGAACAAGTAGTTTTTATTGCTATAGTGAAACAAGCAAGTAATTTAAGATGCATTTAAACAAAAAAACATTGTTTATTTTACAGCACTATAATGGTAAGTTAAATAAAGTCACCCATGTAGGAAAAGGGATATTCTTTTTCACAGTAAAACGTCAGTTGGCAAGTTCAAATCCAAATTCATCTGTGCTACTTTAACAATGAATTGCCAAAAGCTTAATCAGATTTTTCAAAATATTACACTGCTTCTCAAGTATGTAAATTGCAGTTGCTTTTATCTTCTTAACAGTGCAGATATGCAGCTTTCCTCTTTGCTAAGGGATTGAAGAAGCTTTTCTGGAAGCAACAACCTTAAAGATGCAGTTAATAATGCTGATCATTTTTGATTTGACTTCTCTTTTTATCACAGAATTTATTGATCCGTCATTATAATCCAAGCAGTGATTGAAGAGTTTTCTTCTCTATCATGAGACACAACTATGAAAGCAATATTCTCAGAGGTTAAAATTAGAATTAAAACTTATTAACAAATGGCTTATTAAAAAGTATGCATGTTAAAACTGAGATCCCTCCAGGTCTTTTCTTCTATTCTTTTACAAGAAACCTGCTATTGATTTGGAAACTAATGGCCAAGTAGTGCAGGAATAACATGAAATAATATTGTGAAACTATAGTCTAACATCTCCAAATGTAATTCATGTCTCATAACAAAATTTTCTCTGGTCAGGCATAAAGGTGTTTGCTTGAGGATTTACAATTTTACTGTGAGAATAACCTGGGAAACTTATGAACCATCAAGAAAATCAGCTAATCATATGCTTAACATTTTCCAGAAGCAACAACTTTCATAAGTCTGCTGTGCCATACAGATACTGATAACTTGATCAATATGAGAGTTGCCCACCATTTCAAATGAATGGAAGATTTAACTGGCTTTAGCAGCATTCAGTCATAGCAATGTTGAAGCAGATAATAAACTTGCATTGTATTTGAAATTCATACATATACACAAGATTCAATTCAGGTAATAGATATAAAATACAAAATATTCAAACAGAAGATACCTATTCACAAAAAATATGCCTGTCACAAATGGGAAGAATATAAAAGAATAAATATAAAAATGAAAATAGGTTTCTGTAGGAAATCTTGATGCAGTAGACAGCAGTACAGAAGAATCAGAAACTAGAAGGACATTGCAATGAATAGGTATAATTGATATCAGAAGTTCAGATTCCTAACTCATTTGAAAAAATAGTGCAAAAAATAGTACAAAATTTAAGTGATTTCTAGTGCACAAGCAGTTAAATTTGAAGAATGTATAATATCACATATTTGAGTTTGTATGGGTAAGAGTCAGAACTTAAGCATATGAGCACACTTGTAAGACTATGCTCTCATATTTCATATTACGAAAATTAAACATTCTTCTGTTTGGAGAAACAAAGTTAACAAAGTGTAACAAATGTGAATTTCATACTGAAGGAGAAAGCCATGCATCAGAAAAAAAGACAGAAAATGAAAACATTTGAAAGGCCTCCGATTCATAGAGAAGCTTAGTATCCTTCTCAGTGAGCCTAAGCTTACAGAGCGTTTAAGATTTCACTTCCAGAGTGTACCCAGCACTGCAGTCAGAGAGGTAAAGTTCTGTCTTCACCCAGAATAGGAACCCAGAGTCAGTTTTTTCAGAGTTTTTTCCTTCCTTTTAAGAGTACAAAGCAAGTGTCTTAGAAAAAAATGCCTTTTCTTCAGTTTTCTCCTGTGTAAATTAACTAGGGGTTTTATAAGTATGGATGAACACTTTTTGAATGGTTCTCTCTCTGGGGATTTACTTAGGAATCATTTTATTTTCTACCTCCCTAAAACAGTAGCGTATTATTTTTCAGGTTTTCACACTGTTTACTCTGAAATTTCCCTGAATTTCTATTTATAATTCAGATTGTGCAACAACTCTTTTTTTCAAACTAAACAATCCGGATAGAAACAAACTGGTCTTTTACTAAACAAAATTATAAGGGGAAGTAAAACCTTATCCTGTGTAATTGCACTCCAAGAAAATAGGAAGAACACACTAAGCCTCTGAAATTTATTTAATTCTGTGGCCAAAGAGCCTCTAGAATGAGAATACGAGTCTTTATGATACAAGCAGAATGTTTATATTGAAACAATACAACAATACAAGTTATTGAAAAAAACTTTGTGACATATTTTGCAAGGAGATGAGTCAGAGGAACATGATTTGAAAGGAAATTTCATTGTTTTTCAACCAATGTGAAAGAAAAGTTGTAATATAAAACTCATGTTTTTAAACTTGGTATGTTATTTTAGTTGGGGTTTCGAGATTTTTTTCCTAACTTAAATTTACTTTTGCTTTACAAGAATTACAGTTGTTCAGATTAAAATACCCCTTCCTTTTTATAGACTGGAAGACTTCTTAAACTGTTATGTTTCCAACTGTTCTCATGTAAACTGAAGCAGCAACTGCAATAGGGTTAAAAGTGATGCCTGAGGTTTGAAAAGAACCATCAGAAGCAGGAAGCTGAGATTAGAGGGATAGCAAACCATAACCTGGACATCAATCTGTCTTAATTTAAAATACTATAATATGTTCCTGCTTTTGAGGAGTGTATTAGAAGCAAAATTAATTTGTGAGCATCTATTCACTAGAGCACAGAAAGTGAGTTTTGGTCAGAATATATTTCATTTTGATCTTTATTGTGTGTTATTTAGTACTAGCTGACTCTTCAGGAATTTAATTTTCCTACAGCAGTAGTTTTAAGGTAGTTGTTTTATTTCTTTATACTACACTGTATGAATAAATTAAAACTATGATCTTACTTAAAATCAGAAGAATTGAAAATGTAATTTTGCGCTTTCCAAGACATGTGCCACTTAAAATACTGAGAATTGCTTTAAATTAAATTCTTCCTCAAAGTACTCACATCACCTAAAAATCTAGTCAGTCCGAAAAAAACACTTACTAGATGTATCCTTAGTCCTGGACTGATGTTCTGCAGGTTTTAGTCCTTCTGAAGAAAAATGTAACTTATTTGATTGGCATGAAGTCTTAAGTGTTAGAGAACTTTGATATATTACCACTAAGTCTCAATTACTTTTGTAAAACTGGCAGATAAAACCAACTAGGACATATTTTCTTAGACCTGTCAGTGTGAAGTAATGAGTTTCTGCTATGGTTTCTATTTGTCCATTGGAAAAAGCCAGATAATTTAATAGTCCTTGAAAACAAAATAGATTGATTCAAAGTTTCCATAAAAATACAGTATTCCTTTGTCACTAAGTAGTGTCAATAGATTCTTTTGATCAGGAGTCAGTACTGATGTAACTGAAACCTAATTTGCCTACATAAGCTAATTTTGTTACTTTCATGTATCAGTTTAGAGACAGTTATGTAATTTAGACTTAAGGACACAAGATCATAAAATGCAGAAAGAAAAGAAATACCCACTCCTTTGATAGATGAGAGAGAGAGATGATAGAGATAGGCATGTAGATAGATAGATAGATAGATAGATAGATAGATAGATAGATAGATAGATAGATACATACATACATACATACATACATACATACATACATACATACATACATAGATACATAGATACATAAATAGATACATAGATAGATACATAGATAAATATATACATAGATAGATACATAGATAGACAGATATAGATGTCTGTTATATATTGAAACAAGAGAGACATAGAACATGCAAGGAAAATAATATCCCCCAAAAAAACCTGAACAACTTGTAGGGAGCAGATGAAAACACACCATCCCTCTTTAGAAACTGATTAATAAGTCTACCACAGATAGACAGTGGCCGCCATCCCCTAAATGGTGGTGGCAGTTCCGCACCCTCTCACAAGACGACAAAAGGGGGAAAAGAAGAACCAATCCCAAAAATCTCTCTGGAAGGGGTAGAGGGAAAAAGTAACTTCTGAGTATGGGGTCATTCCTTGATGGGATCAGGCTTGATTCAAGTGAAACAGCACCAAGCTGCTGTAGAGAGACACCACAGAGCCAGATTCCACACTATTTCCTCCTCAGAGCCGCAGCAGGAACCAAGCCCGCGCCTTCCCGGAGTTGGAAACTCATCCTCAGCTGCACATGTGCACTTTTAGTCCTAGGCACTGCTGCCTGCCATCAGGCCTCCCCCTACAGCACTGCTGCAGCTGCTCCGACACCAAGCTGCCTGCACTCCCCCTGCTGCAGGGAAGGGAAAATCTGATAACCAAACCATAACATCTCTGAAAACAGAGTGCCAGCATGAAATTTACAAGATAATAGCAAATATGGCACTTTACAGAATCTTACAGTTTTCTAAGAGGATCTATCATTAAATTTCTCCGATTGTTTGTACCTTCTTTACGCAATCAGAAAACTAATATGATTATACAAAAAGCACAGCTTCATTAGTCCCCTCAGGGAGTTAATTAACCTATTTTGTCTAGGAAACTGCAATAATCCTCCTAAATTATGAGTTGCTGTATTTAATATTGCCATGTAGATCCAACAAACCTAACAAATGATTAAGTCTTGGAAAATGCAGTAAAACATTTATCTTCTGTCTGAATGAAATGAGAGACTGCAGAAAGTAAAAAGTGTTTCCTTTCAAAAGTTCAGATGTATGTGGGTATGTAATTTCCTTCCCATACATTATGAAGAGTTTAACAGAATTTTATTACTTAACTCTAGCATTTGCCACCTTCATAAATCAGTAATCTAAATTCATGAAAAGATAATTGATTTAACCATGATTTAAAAGCTCTGGAGTACAACTGAAAAGCTAATAATTTTGCAACATCAATTTTATGTTCTTCCTAGAATGTTTGACCTCATTGAGGTAGGTAACAAACAATCCCTGTACAAGTGTACTTTGGCCATACTGTAGCAGACTATAGAATCCCTCTCTTCTTCTGGGCAAAATAAATTATGACAGGGCAGTCTGTTATTCAGAAAAAGACTGGGTAACCTTAGTAGTGGATAAGACAAATAATAGATTTACCTACTTACAGTATGGGAAAGTACAAATTGTGAAGCCTTACATCAGAAGAAAAATAGTCACATCAGCATGAAAATGTACCTTCTAGTATTTAGTACTAGTAGCCTCCTGTCAATGATGTACTGTGCCACAGCCCCTCCCCTGGCACAAGCTCAAATGTCATCATACTGTTCTCTTTTATATAAGAGATATGACCAAAAGCACCACAACTTTTTCTGACTGACAGCACAAATGGCGAAAGAAATGTGGATCAAAAATAAAAGAGAAATGAAGAGCTGAGGCAGAAGACTTTGCTAGCTTGTAAACAAATGCTTGTAGAGGGGAAAATGCATGTAGAGAAGAAAAGGCTTCCAAGCATGGCATCAGCAAGCTGCACAGATATACTCCCAATTCAAAAATCAAACTGTAGCCAAGAGCTCGTTACAGCCGAGATGTCAACTGAGACCTGTCACCTCTTTGACAACTGATGATGAGAGTAGTGTTATTAAGTAAGTTGGCATGCATAAGGCTCTAGAAGCTCCATGCTACAGAGCGCTCTTACCGCCTTCTTACAACAGTTCTATGAAATAATAAAGTCAGTTTCATTCTGATGCTTTCCCAGCAATTTTTGCTGGTCCATTTCTAAAGGCATACAAAGCTGCAATGTGACATAAATATTCTATGACTGAATTCAAAGAAAAGAATTCTGTCTCTTGGCTCAGGCAAACACATATGCTGCTGTATTAACAAGCAATTCATGTTCACCCACCGAAAAACTCAAGTTCTTCAAAACATTTTAGTAGGACACCATATAGACATGACTGTAAAACCTGATACTGTACCTGGTAGTGTATAAATGCTAATAGTACAAGCAAATTGTGATATAAAATCCTTCTATTCTGAGGCCAGATTTTTTCAATAATTTTTTTTTAATCCCATAACCCAAGTAAATTTAACCAAATACGGGAAACCAAACACACAAACATTTCTGCTACATGGAAAAATAGTATCACTTAATATTTAAACTGCATTAAAATCTTGTGTGAACTTCTCATAAGAATTAAAATGGTTTAAGTTTATTTACATCCAAAATCTGTTAGTGTGGACAAAATTTGAATCTTTCTAGTTCTTGAAACATCCATTCACAAATTAATTGTTTACCTCATCTACTTTAAATTCATGCAGTAACAATTTAAGTAAAGACAAATGTATTTTTTAATTTATTTCATAAATCTAAAAAGCAAGCTAATGAACCAACATTTGATAACTCTATTTTATAAGCACATATATACATTCATACCAAATTTCATTTTTTCTCTTGTAAGAAAAAAATCTCACATAACAAAATCCCATTTCTTCAATACTAATGAGTGGCACTTTCTATAGAAAACTTTATATATGAATAAATCTCATGAACTTATAGAAGTGAGCAAAATATTACTTATAAAATTGCTTTCACTGGTCTGAGTTCATCCTTAATAGTATTTTCAAAATTGCAGATATATCTAAAAGAAATGGTGTATTCAGTTTAATTTTTGGAGTTAGTATATTTCAGTGCTGTAGCTACAAAGCTAAATTCGATCACCAAATTAGTCTGGATTTCTTAAAGGGAATTTTCACAAAAAGTGGAATCCAGCAGTGAGTGAGGCAGAGATAGCATTTTACAAATTGAGAAATGAGCCCAAAACAGTGCCAGCAATTAAAGCTCCATTAGCCAGAAACTGGTGCCATCATCATTAGAGAGTTTATAAGAACAGTAAAGAAAATTCTGTGATTTAGAGCCCCATTGCTGTTGACTTTACATAGTAGCCCGAGGTAACATTTGCTCAGACACAATCCCTTTCTGCAAAGAATAATAAATGCGAAAACTTCCCACCAAGAGTGATGATCTGTTCCAGGATGGACTCATTTGTTTATCAGGAAGATGGCAAAAATAGCATTAACTACTCTGTCCTAACTACTCTGTTGCAAAAAGTAAAGTTATCATTTTAGTCACAGTTAAAACAGCATTTTATCAGAGTTATCCACTAAATGAGATCTCTAGTTCATCTAAATAATGAGCTATCTACATAAACCAGTAAATAAAAAATAGTAATGTATGTAAAAACTAAAATATCAGATATTAAAAAATAATGCTCTTAAGAATGACCACAATTGAATTCAGTATCTATCTCTTCTAATAGAAACTTCAAGGCAAAATTAGCAGAATTCAGCTTTGGGGAGCAGGATTGCCAGTAGTACAGAAGGGAAAGCTTTGCTTATACCTTCTCTAATGAGAGTTCTGCCTCAATAACTCATTCACACTGCTCCACATTGATGTTTTCAGCTATTACAATTCTGTTGGGAGCCTGTTTAGCATGAGAGTGGGTGGTGATATGCAGTGCTTTTCCCTTTTGAATTCCTTTAAGACTAACAAAAACTTACTGACTCTTTGATCAATCTTGATTCATGTCCAAATGACAGCCTTCTATCATTCAGAATTCATTCATTCATATCACATCTTCATCTTCCCACTGACACTAGTATTCTCCTCATTAACATTCAAGAATACCAACCTAATAATTGCACAGGCTTTGTGTATGCCACATCAGAAATTTGACAAATGTTAAATTCACTTACATAAAAATGCTTCTCCTGCTGAAATTTCCCTTTTGTTTTCAGAGCAGAATGCCCACAGCCAGAGGCTCAACAGAAGTTTTATTATCAGTAATACACACAAAACAAGAAAAAGACAGACAGTACCTCCCTTCTCTCTGGCTGCTGCTCAGTGAGAACAATGTCATGGATGTGACCCAAGCTCATTCTTCAGGAACAAGGAATCAAGCTCATTCTTCAGGAACAAGGAATAATACCCCATGCATGACACACAGCACCTCCATAAGAAAGAGTCAAATCACTTGAAGCTGCATGTCCCTAATACTTACAGGACAAAGTCTGAGCTGCAGCAGCAGATGAAGAGCAGAAAGAGTTGCAGGTGTTGTTTATGACAAGTTTAAAATCACTTTCTGGAATTTTAAGTAAAAATCTATTAATTGGAGCCGAGTACCTTCTGAAGAAAAACTCAAAATAAAATTAATTCCTGTCACTGTGCCCAGCAAACCCTTGAACCTTTTGGTAGGTCAATGTGCAGTGGCAAGTGATGCATTCGCTCATAAGATTTCATCCACCTGCAGTGATTCTCAGACAGGACCATAACTGATTCAGAAGACTTCAATGCAAGAAGTTCCTGGATGTGCAGAAGATAATGATGATAAAGTGATTCATTAACCTCCACTAAGAATAGCAACTAATTTTAACAACCACAAAAAATCAGAATTATTCCAATAGAACCCAATTCTTCACAGTGGCATAGGTTAAGCACAGGAAAGGTTTGTTGAGAGAGGTTCTGAAACATCTATCCAGGGATCTATCCAGCTGGTTGACACCTTGCACAATTGATCTAACTGTGAAGAAAGCCCTGGTTTGAGCTAGGGGTTAGTAAAGATGACCTGCTGAGATCCCATTCAACTTATTTTTTTTCTATGAGTCCTGTGATCTCCTTTTCCAGTGAAAAATACTGAACAAGCTTTAAAATAAAAGAAAGGAATAAATTGAAGAAATGGGCTATATGTGGAGAAGTAAGTATGTGTGCAAGGCAAAAATTTTTATTTTAATCTCCAATGGAAATAACATGTTGCCACACCAAAAATAACCCCATGATAATGGCTATATCTGAAACAGAAATTTGAATAGCTACAAACACAAAAGAATTGTAGTACTGCTGCAAAAGTTGAAGTGTTGAGCATGAAACAGCAATTCAAAAACCCATTCCTACTCAAGATATGAGGGGAAAAAATAAAAGTGCAGAGATGAATAAATACCCAATGGCTGAATGGAGGACTCTCCACATTGCAAACTGCTCAATAGAACTGTGTTTGTGAATAAAAACATGGAAATCAAGTATGTAATAAAAACATGAACAGAATTAAGGTCGAGGGTAACACTACACTAAAAATGGTTAGATTTCACTAAAATAGGTGAATAATGGAAATAATACTATGAACTATGTCAAACTGGAAAAAATCTGAAATTTAAATGAATTATGGGAGTCAAGTAAATGATATATGGAAAAACTGGTTCAGAATTTCTGTTTTCTGTGTTAATCAATCTGCATATGTTATTTTTCACAAACATTTTGAAAACAATGTGTACATGGATAATATTTAAATGCAGAGATAGAAAGCACAAGCAACAGCATGACAAAGAAAAAATTCTAGCATCTATCTGTAGGTAAACAATTTTTTATTTGAATTAATGACTATTTGCTATATTTATTTCCCAGAATTTCCAGTAAAAATCTGAAATCAAAAGAAACGAACGGATCTTAGAAAAATGAGACAGAAGAGAAATATTTTCTGTAATTTGTCACTTTGTAAGGTTTTTGTAATTTTTTTCCTGTGATGGATTTGATAATCTGCCCTTCTCAAAAATGACCAGAGCATTTGTTGAAAGACCAGTACCACACTTCTCTTCATCAGCTCACCAGGATGTTGAGCAGTATCAGAATTTCAGGTCTTGACTTGTAGTCAAGCATCACTTAGGTGGTGTTGACAGTAATGATAACATTTTTCAGCCAAGAAAACGCTTGTCTAAATAAATGCCCCTTGAAGGATGTTGGGAAGCCTGCAAGCTTGATCAGAGCAGGACCATATATACTGTTTAGAAAATCAACAGAATGGAAGAACAGTTAGGTATCAGTGTCAATGTCAACAAATGTCTGGTTTGGACACTTAGGGGGCACAACAACGACGAGAGACTCAGTAGAGGTACAACAGCAAAACAGTTTATTTATTGGCTCTATAAGCTATGGACTCCCACTCAGACACAACCCAATTACAAACAATAACAACCCGACAATAGTATGCAATAAAGGAAAAATAACAAAATGCTCCTCCAAGCTGGCTGGTGAGCTGTGGAGCAGGGGAAGGATGGGAAGAAAGGCTAGCCCAGAAATGGCAACTGGTCCTGGTCAAGGAGCCTCTAAAAAGAGAGGGACAGTGAAAAGGAACCCCTGGGGAAAACCAAGGGGAAGATACCACACTTGTGTTGCCACTGGGTGGTCTCCTACTGTCACTGTCTGAGCTCCGGTGATATCGCGCTGCTGCCCGTGTTGAGGGAGATCAGGGAAAGTGAGCCGCTCTGATGATGCATGGTCGGAGAACGGGGAGGAGGGGAGCCATGCTTCTCTCAGCTCAGAAGGAAGCTGAAATCCAGACTTCCATTTCTCTGGCTTTTATGGGCTGTCCAACCTCGCATTTTCTTGGAGCAGCCTCCCAGGCATACTGCTTTCTCATTGGACAGTGGCACTGTTGCCTGAAAGAGATAAGAAAGAACACAAACACGCCATTTGCAGAGGTGAAGGGACAGTGCAGCTTTACTGGTGATATCCAATGACCCAAAGAGAAATATCATAACATTCAGAGTGCCCTCCCCCCATACTATCCAACTAAAGTCCATCTTATTACTATGTCCCCTAAACATCCAACAGGATGGTCCCTTATTACCTAACCCTACCTATGTCCAGCCTCTAGTAGGCCTGGAAGCCTAACTCTATGTTTTGACTTATACCCCACGTATCTATACACAGGAATGCAAACACACCGGAACACAGGCTCTTCTGGCCCTCAATATTCCAAGTTATCCAGCTACCTAGCTAAAGTGAATTTCCCAAAATACTAAGCATCCCCCTTAAGGCATCACCCCTTCCCTAGATCTTGCCATTAAGCCACTATGGCATTTCCCACCAAAATTTCCACATGGCTACTCTTGTTGAGAGGAGAGGAGCCACCACCACTGCCCTGCGAGCATCCCAGATGCCCGGGGGAAGGGACACCGCCTGTGGGCTGCCCCCGCCGCCATGGATCCACTCTGTGTGGCGGTGCTGGCCCAGGGACAGGCCCTGCCCCGCACACTGGCTGCTGCCAATGCTGGGGTGTGGCCTTGCCCCTTGCAGCCCCTGGCATGGCTGCCAGGGCTGTGGGAACCCCGGGAGGGGGGACCAGGGGCTTCTGGGGGCCGGGGGTCCCCCGCCGCCCCCGTCGGCGTGGTGGCATCGCCCCTGCTGCTCTCAGGGGCCAGGGCCAGGCTGCCACCCCACAGACACCTGGGGACGACCCAGCATGGCCCTGGAGGGGCTCTGTGTCCAGGGAGGGGCTGCGCCGGGCCAGCCCCTGCAGGCACCCAGAGACGGACCCAGCACGGCCCTGGCAAGGGGGGCAACGCCACCAGGCATAGCCCCAGGCCAGACCAGCCTGCACAGCCCAGGGGGCCCGCATGGCCAGCGGGCGGGCACTCCATGCCCTGGTGCAGACCAAGCTGCACGCACCGCCAGGGAGAACTCCCGCCCCGGGCAGGGCCGCCGGGGGTGCTCCGCGGCGTGGCACAGCACCAGGGTCGCTCTCCGCAGGCACCTGGGGATGGACCCAGCCCACAGGCACCCGGGGAGGGGGGTTTCACTATCCTCGCCTGTTTCTGTTCTCTGAAACAACAAAAACCAAGTTTAAAAGCCAATCCCCTGCCCCCAACCTAATATATATATATATAATCCAGTCCTGTCCTCCTCAGTATGCATCAGTACTTTCCACCATACACCTTGCTTTCCCAAGCTGTCCAGAAATAGCTGAAGACAGAGGCTGAAAAGGTATTTAGGCCAACTTCTTTATGTGGCATGTGTTATTTAATTCATTTGATGAGTACTCAGTGCAATGGCTGCCTTTCAGGTATTTTGATCTAATAAATTTTTATGGATACTTTGCCTTGGCCTACTGTTTCAGCAAAAAATTCCTGCTCAAGTGAAAAAGAAATCCTATCACGTGCATCCATTTCTTAAATGTACTTAGGCTTATTAAGGCTTTATTACCAGCTGCAAGGTATTGGCAATAATCTTAAAATTCATCAGACATTCATGACTAAACAGCTCTAAGCCATCAGTTGATCACTATCAATTAACAAGTTTGCAAGGGTTAAGATTTTAAAATATTGAATAGGAATATTAAAGTATTTAATGAGATTTATAATTACAGATGTAAACCTCCTACCTAAATGGCTTTGTATTAAACTTTTTAAAAAATCATACATCAGTAGTAAGATTATCAAGTGTTGCTTTTACTCAGAATAGCCACCACAATGAGAAAAAAATAGGTGGTGTTCTGCTGTTTTGCACTACTGTCCTCTTTCATAATATGTACTAAATATTGCACTGAACATATTTTTGTTTTGGGGTTTGGTAGGATTAGGTGGGGTTTTTTGTCTTACCATACCTGCAATGCATAAAAATGTTAAGGAAAATTTCTTTGGGTTTTTCCACTATTCACCTTAAAAGTATAGACAAGTTAAACTCATAAACAATTTACACCCAATGAACAAAGGCTAGATATTTTTAGGCCAGAATTTGCAGAAGAGGTATCTCTCATAACTGGTTGCTGGAAGAAACAGCTATGCCTTGATATTTTGTTCTTTCTTTATTTTCAGTATGTCTGGCTGTATATTCGATTACAATTTTAGGCATTCAGCTTCAGTCAGTACAGTTGCATCTGATTCATGTAATAAATCTGACCCAAACAGGACCACTAATACAGAAAAGCTAGCACCAAATCCTGTTCTTCTGCACAGCATATGGCCCTTTGAATAACATGAGAGTCCTTTCTTTCTCTAAAATCCCGTGCTTTACATGATACTTACGTTTCAATTTCAGCAAAGAAAGCAAGCAGGAGTCTCGCACATTATACAGTCTTCTATTATCTTCAAAGCTGATCTAATTTATTCATTATAAATGAAGCAAAAGCCTGACAGGAAAACATGACATCTGATGGTCTAATTAATATAATCACTTCCTAATAACAAGGGTTTCCGAGTTCAAAGTTTACTTTCATGATCCTTTGTGCAAATAAATTTGATAGAAATGTTGACATGAATCCACAGAACTGGTGATCTAACCAAGGCCTTTTTACCAAGTCATGAATTTCCTCCTTGAAATCTAATTTTTGAGAAAAAAATCTGCATTTTTTCCTCTTTGAGGACATGAGCTGAAAGCAAAATGAAGCAAACGTATACAGAACAGCCGTTAGCACTTTCAGCTGTCATTTTTCCCTACTCAGTGCTGAGCATTAAGCGAAATACTATGGAATAGCTCTTAGAAAACAGAAGAACTGCATTACTATTCATTTCAAATCGTCTTCAATAGAAAGAGTTGTATTAAAGTTGCAGTAGGGTAATGATTCAGCCAGCCTTTCAAATTGTATTGGACACAAACTCTACATGTTAGATGCATCTTGGATATCTACCCCTCTTCTGAAACTTAATTACACAACATTTCCAAATCTGCCTAGGTTTAACCACAAAAAGTATTTTGCAATATAAACAGTTTGCATAACTAAGAAAGCTCCAGAGAGCACATTTACTTTGCTTTCCATGTATTCCTTTGACAGTCCAAACTCATCTTTACTCGAAAAAGATCCACATGGTATTCAAGCAGTGACCGTCACGAAATTACACTATAACAGAACGAATATTAAGTTAGTTTATTCCAAGGAAGGAAATATTTTTATTCTATCTAATTCTTTGTTGTCATTTAACCCCAGCCAGCAACTAATCCCCACAGAGTCACTCATTCACTCCCCAACCAGAGGTTCTACCGACTGTGTATTCACAAAAGATTGTTCGTACACCTTGTAAAATTATAGTGACAAGATTTATGGTTAGTCAACACTGCCTCTCTTTGAGGTATTATTATGTCGATCTCAAATTACTGTGAAATAATACACAGTGCCAAAGAGAGGAGAGGTTGGGCAGACCATATTTTGTGAATGATGCCTTCATTCTTCCCTTTTTTCCTTCCTCCAGGACTACAAAGGAGTATAACAAGGCATGTTTTTGCAAACAGCTTCTTAATATAGCTGTCATTAAAGCCAGAATAAAAGTGAGAGGAGGTAAGGTGTCAAGACTTTCAATAGTACACTCGCTTTCTATGAAACATAGTCTGGAGTTTGCTCTAGGTCACAATTTTACCCATACTCTCAGAACATATCCATTTGAAATGCCCATACTTTTCTGAGTTCCATGGTAGGCCACTGATCATCATCATCTTGACAATCGAGATACACAGAGCTGTAGCCAGTAGACAGTTCCTTACCTACAATAATTAATTTCTCAAATTTTGATGCTTCACGCTCCTTCTTTTTCCTCAAATTAGGTTTTCATTGCCTCAAGCAGTTAAATACAGATCCTCTAATGTTCTCAAGTCTGAAATCTTGTGTGCTTATAGTCTTTCCCAACACTTAGATTTGAATGTTTCATATAAACCTTTTATAAAATATGCATAGGTTCTTCTAGTCCTTAATCTCCACAATAATGTCAGTTTCTGCTAGAAGCTACTTAGAGGTCTTTTGATTCCACATATAAGGCATATCATACCATAAATAATTAGCTCCTCTGTTAAGAAAGACTAAATTCAGATGTGTCTTGAGCATTGCTCCATTTTTTTAATTATTGTCATATAAAAACGCAGTACTGTTCAGCCTTGAGAAGAGGTAACTGAGGGGGCACCTCATCAATGTCTGTAAGTATCTGAAGGAAGAGTCTCAAGAAGATGGATTCAGGCTCTTCTTGGTAGTATCAATCAAAAGAGCAAGAAGCAATGGGCAGAAACTGATGTACAGGACATTCCACCTGAGTATGAGAGGGAACTTCTTTATTGTGTGGGTGACGGTGCACTGGAACAGATTGCCCAAAGAGGTTATGGAGTCTCCATCACTGGAAATATTAAAGAACCATCTGGAAGCAATCCTGTCCCATGTACTCTAGGATGACTCTGCTTGAACAGGGAGGTTGGACTAAATGACCCACTGTGGTCCCTTCCAACCTCCCTGCTCAGGCAAGGAGGTTGACTGATAAAGTGATTCTATGATTCTGTCTTTGCAATGTGTTCATTCACAAGAGCAGACATTTGTAAAGGATGCGTAAATACTTTACTTGTGTGAAGAAGCTAGATTTTGTACAGCATTGTGTACTAATATCCAGATTTTCTTAACTTTAGGCAGCAAGACATACACCTGTCTCTTGAGCACTGAACTATGTCACCTTATACTAGCAACCTGAATAGCAATAAAAAAAGTATTCCCAATAGATGTTTTTTATGCATCTATGAGGATGAGTACCTTAGAGACAGCCTGCAGGAAAATCAGCCTTATTTATTCAAATGAAGGGCAGTTTACAACAAAGATTCTAATAGCATACTGTACTTTCCTTTTATATATATAAAATTAAAATGTTTTATCTTTCTTTTTCAAATTGCTCTTTTAAAAAAAAAAAAAAACAAAAACAAACTACATATTCTAGATTTACTGTCGGCATGTAGCTCTTGTCTATACAACTTACTTTTCCAAAGCATGAAAACTTTCCCTTCCTTCTGTTGGTCTTCAAAAGTTTAATTTGGATATTTTGTTGTTTAAAAACTCTCATCCCTTCACAACCAGTTTTCAGCTTGAGAAAAAGTGAAAGAGCAGAAGAATATTTTTTCACCTTTATATAGTATCTTCTATCCATCCCATTTCACTAAACTGTTTTTACTGTATGCTTAATATTGATGGTATATAAAGTATTACTTTAGATAACACAGGTAAACAGCTGTGCAGTGTCTGATTACCTAAACAGAAAATAAACATTAGTCCTAAGGACAGAGTCAGGCTAATAGGGAAGAAAGATGATTTAAAATACCTTAAAAGTAAATATATTTTCAAGGAAACATCTGAGGAAATAATAATATAAAACAACAGTCAAAGATCCTGATACATAGATGTAATCTGCTCTGTTCTTCAGCTATTCTTGAGTACAATATACAAGTATTAGAGTCTACAAAGTTGTCTTGCACAGAAAACATTTTTCAGAGAGACAGGAAAGCATTTACTTTAGTTTTCAAGAAAGGAAAATAATTCTGTTACTTGTACAACACATGACATCTCTGCAAGATAGTTGCTTTTAGAGTCCAATAGACTGGTGATTGGGCAAATAAATAAACAAAAAACCCCAAACCAAACAATCTAGCTTTAAATGTTTTATTTAATGCATCCTATATTCCTATATAAAGTATATATATATATATATATATATGTAAAAAACAAACAAAATTTTGGTACTTATATCATCTAAGTTCCCTAAGTTTATAAATTATTAAAATTCTCACTGCCTTTGATTACAAAAATACTGATCTTTAAATCATTTTCATTCAAGGAATAACTTGGGACTTAGGGTAAGACTTTTCTATGTGCTACATAAGATTAAGAAAAAATAAGTAAATAAAATCATTAGTGAAATGATCATTGAAGAAAAATAATAGTCTCTATAACTCTGAAATTCAGACTAATATAGACAATGTGCACTAACCAGAATTTCTACTTGCTTCAAAATTTCATCAAGTGCTGCATTACATTTGCTAACCTGTGATCTGTAACCCATGATCTGGATATATGTTAAACAACAGAGCACCCTACAGTTCTACTTCCCACTTGGAAGAAGTAATTTTCCAAAGGGTGTAAGACACTGGGTTATTATATTAATTATTGGCTTGGACCAACGCAAGTGTGTGGGAGGGTAAAAAAGACGGGCTAAATTTCATGAAGGCGAAACGGTGCCCTATCCCTCTCCAGCCCCTTGGCGTCTCCTTGGGCAGCCCTGGAGCAGCCATCAGTCACTGGCAACCAGGAGCACAGCCTATGCTGCGCCCCCTGGAGCTCAAATCCAGCCCTGGACTGGCTGGCACACTAAAACTCTCACCTGGGGAGGTGCCTACAGAGAGCCAGAGCAAATAAAAGCAGTAATATGTGCTCATCATGTTGTTTGGACCTTGCTATCTGAATGCTGGACTTGCACAGGACTTTAGAGCCATTTGTAACTCAGATAGTTAAAAGTAGTTTCTGGACCTAGGAAGGGTTCTTCTCCCCTTTGAAGCTTCTGATATGATAAAGACAAATGGAAGTTTGGGAAAAGGATAACAATCGGTCAGAGCTACAAACTAAATGGAAGGGAATTATCAAATGACAATAGAGTCTCTCAACTTACTAGATGTCTCTCTCATGTGTGAGATTAATCAGTCATTAGAAACAAAATCAGAAGGGAATATGTGCCCTAACTCAAAACAATAACACTTTTTCTTTATATTCTTTTGTTTTTCTTTATAGTGTAAGGATGTGGCTTCCTGCTAAGGGAACATAGATATGCTAGGCTTCAAGAAAATTTTCTTCACCACTCTGTTTGCTGTGATCTTTTTCGGTCCAGCCAGCAGTCAGGGTCAATATGAATTCACAAAACATACAAATAAAATGCAGACAGCCACCCACAAATGCAGTGTCTTGACCCTAGCTGGATGCTAGGTGCCCACAAAAGCTGCTCTCCCACTCCTGTCTGCAACTGGATAGAGGAGAGAAAACATAGCAAAGGGTTCATAGGATGAGATCCGGACCATGAGAGATCCCTCATTGATCACTATCACGGGCAAGACAGACTCCAAGTGGGGATATTAATTAAATTTATTGCTAATAAATTCAGAGCTTGAGAATGAGACGAAAAACTAATCTTGAAGACACCTTCCCTTCATTTCCTCCTTCCAAGTTCTACCTCCTCCCTCCCAGCGGCACAGGGAGATGGGGAATGGGAGTTATGGTCAGTTGTTTCTGCTGCTGCTCAGAGAGAGGAGTCCTTTCCCTTGCTTCTCATGGGGTCCCTCTCATGGGAGACACACAGTCCTTCATGATCTTCTCCGGTGTGAGTCTATCCCACAGGCAACAGTTCTTCAAATACTGCTGCCACATGGGTCACTTTTCCACAGTCGTTCAGGCATAGGCTGCCCCAGCATGGATCCCCCACAGGGCCAAAGTCCTACCCGGTAAACCTGCTCCAGTGTGGGCTCCTCTTCCCATGGGTCAGCAGGTCTCTGCCAGGGCCCTGCTGCAATATGGGCCTCCCACAGGATCACAGCCTCCTTCAGGCATCCACTTGCTCCAGAAACCAAGAAAAATGTCTGTGTACTACTTTGTTGTCTACAGTTTCCCAGCTACTGATTTGAGTTTCATGCTAGTCAGTGCAATACTTCAGCCTCAGCATGACAAAATTTGCTTCAGCATTCTAATGTTTTTCATTCCAAATACATTCTTAGCCCAACAAAAATATCCCATCACTGTCAGAATTCCAATCCTGAGAATCCTACAGCATTCCAAAATATTATTGCTATAGGTTATACCTTGCCACATTATATATTACAGCATGCATCTGAACGCAGCCAAAAGCCCTATATATCCATCAATAGAAAAGGCAATTTTGGCACCTAAACAGAGGACTCGTTTTCAGATAACACTGAATCCAAATTTTGTCTGATCATTAATAAAAGAGGTCTTGGTTCTGGATTTCTCAACGCCTTTTATGAGAGCGTATCACCAAATGAGATGTTGAAAAAATGGGCTAATCTGCAATTGTGTTTAACCCTCTGTGCTCCAGCTATAATATGGATGTAAATATAATGTACTTCACAAAGGCCAGTGTGTAAATTGAGTGCTGGCTATCTCCTGGTTATGCTGATTGGTTCATAAACAGATACATGTTTTGCTATGTCTGTTTCAAGGGCACAGTCATCAGCATGCATGATTACCTTAATGATTTTTTGGAGCACGTAATCTATTAGGATAACTGAAAGCACATCCATATTCTAGCATGCATTTGTATAGTATAGAAATATTCTTCAGAACATTTAAGAGAAAAAGAACAGTGTTGTACACATCACACAATGATTCAAAAATCTGGAAGAGGATCAGACACTGTACACTTTAACCTCAACTATCAAGGGATGGAATGGATTTATTTTATCATAAAAATTCTGTCATGGAACTGTAAAACACAAAAGAAAAGCTATGCTATAAAAAAATCCTTTGTTTTGCAACTCACCCCAACATGATTGCAAACTGGGAATCCTCATGTTAAGAAATGTATTGGCAGCTATTAAACAGGAGTAATAGAAGTGGGTTGCTCAGTAAAGGAAGGCAACCTGGCAGCTGGGTGGGACAGCAAGCCTGAAAGAGCAGCACCCTCATTGACAAGAGTGCAGACTCGTGGTACCCAAAGAAGCTTAGCACAGTGAGCTTGAGGATGGTAACAAAGTTCAGCTTAAAAACAGTGAATTCCAGAAAAGTCCATGGTGATAAGGTAAGTCTAAGGCCAGTCAGGAAGCCAAGATGCAGCAAAACACACAGCCAGGCAAAGGCACAGCTGCAGCATGGCTTAGGTAGATACTAAGAGGGAGAGTCCAAGTTTAAAAGTGTCACCCAGGCAAAGGAGACAAGTGCCTATCAAGGCTTTGGAAATGTCTTGCTCAGATATCTGGCTAATTCAAGGCCAGACAGATGCTATATCAAATTTGTTCTGTAGACTAAGCAGTCAAAACAGAAGGATATGGAAGAAGAGTGGTTCAACATCCTGATAGATACAGTCAAGAATAGGATAGTGCCGTTATATTCCCAGTTATCTTTAAGATAAACAGACTATGATAATAGTCTAAAAACTATAGTAGATTATCCATTTAAAATGTCCTTTAAAAACTACTTTTGCTATAGGGTGGAAGTGATTACAAAGCCTTTCCATCACTCTGGTCTTTCCTAAAAATCCCTAGACTATTGGATTGCGCAACATCTGCTGTATCTGGCTCAGATTTGGCAGGACTTTCTAGTGACTAGTCATTCCAGTGACTGTTTCCCTAACATAAACAAGAAGTATAATAGTTTGACTGGCTTCACTTCATCCAAATGTTATATTGGGCGCCTCAAGACGCTAGAAAGGGAGAACACAAGTTGTGATTTCTAAGTTGTTCCTCAGACCAGAACTACTAATAGTCATTATTAGCATGCAATTAACGTAAAACCAAATAATCTTCATTGCTCCCTTAAGCTCATACATATCACAAGATAGCAAAATGAGAAAACACTTGCTTTGAATACTCTTCTTCTGCTGCTGGAATCAATATTAACATTGTCTCTTGAATAGGGATTCAGTCAACCTAAGAAGCTTCTCAAGCAGTAGTTGCCACTGTCTTTTTATTACCTACACAGTATAAATGTTCCAGAGTGGTCCAGGCAATCTGTTCACTCATACTGCTTGTAGCTGTTTGACCTTTTCATAGCACCTACTTAGGCTGCTATGCTTGAAAATTCTGACGTCATTGGACAGCAGCCTTAGATGTCCCTTCAGCATTCATATTGCACATAATGATTCTCATGAGTCCAGAGCTATACAGCTGAAATCAACCATAAAGGAGTTGGTTTAATTCAGTCTTTACAGTCTGACTAAAGAATATTTTTTCCTCAGTTTAAATTTGTGCCTCAGCAGAAACATCAATGCCACTTAAGCTTTATAAGCACTACCCATGATGAACTGGAATAGGATGTAAATATTGTCTCTAAATGCACCTAGAAAGGAAGCCACTACATCAAAGAACAAACAAACAAAAGCAGCCAAGAATGAATTTAACAGAAAATATTCTGCTAACCACCATCACAGTCAGGTCTCAGAACAGAATCCCGGGGAAGGCAGCAAAAGCAAAGCATCCAATTCTTTTTGAGTAGATCAATGAATGTATTAAACCAAACATATAAAACATCATGTCTGCATAATAAGTACCGGACGTAACTGACATGAAATTTTTGAGTCCTCTCTGACTAATGTATCAAACAACATTATTCTGAATTTCTGAAAATGTACTGGAAGATTGAGTCCTCAGAAAATGCCAGGCAAAGAGTGCAGGAGCTTTTTCTCTAAATATTTCATCTAAGTGACTGATGTTGATCCTTCCTATTGCCTTCATTAGAATGTTTCTAACTGCCGCATTTTAAAATTTCTAAAGTATTAAAAAAATGGCCTGAAGTTGTAGTCAATATGAGAGCAACTGTGAATTATCCTTGACTCTAATACTATCAAAAAAACACATCACCACAGCACTACTGGCTTTAAAGTATGACAGCAAGTCTGAAATAATGAAAATTTCAGGCCAGTTTCCTAACCCCGGCAGTATATAATAACATTCCTCCAAATCACCAATTGCTCAAATGAAGTAATCAATGTGTATGTTCTGGACTATTTCCATAAATATATACAGGTTTACAAACCTATATAAACAGCTCATTTCTACTTAGATATATCACCATGATTTACCTTCAGATTTCAGTTCCTTCACTGAACTTTGTGTTCATTTTTCCAAAAATAGATGACAAAATTCAAAAAATTACACTCCTATACAATGCAGTACTTTCCCCTTATGAAATACTAGTAGCTATGCAGGTTCCATGACATTTTGTAAAACTTTCAAAATCCTTAGTGTTTGCCTGCATCAGTCAACATTTCTAAGTATGTGGCAATATTAAATTAAATACATAAATACAGAAAGCTGTGGAAGTAAAACAGAAAATAAAAAAGAACAGTTGGCATTTCAGACAAAAGCTAATAAAAAGTTACTACAACATAGAAGTAAAACAAACAAACAAACAAAAAGGTAATTGGGCTACTTATTATTAGACATTGAACCACAACTTCAAAATTGTAATTTGTTATCCTATACATCACTGAGTTAAGAATAGAAACTAAAACAATGGAAAAGACCTCTGCTACATGTGAAAGGCTAGCAAAACAATCAAAACCTAGATTTTTTTAAAAAACAGTATTTTAAAAATCAAAATAAGCCAGGACTTAAGTAAAGTTAAACCAAAAACTAAAATTTTGCAATTTTAATTAGGGAAGGGAAGGTGGAAAGGGTCTTTGTTCACATTTCAGATATTCATGTGAAGCTCTTCTGAAACATCACTATGTTTGCCAGATAAGTTCACCACCACTTAGCCAACACGAGGCTTATGGGAGCAATAGACTGCTGGAACTTCATTATATTGTCCATGGTGAAATGCTAACATCAAACAGCCATATGCTGCAATAAAAAGTTTGCAAGCCAACAAGTGCTGAAGAAAGCAGTAGGGACACAAAGCTATATCACAGCATGCATGTCAAAAGATTCTGAGACATCGTGCAATATTGAAAAACAGTACAGGACAGAATAATTACATCACTGAGCAAATTGTGTTATGCCAGACGGTTGTAAAGGAGATCCTCCTCCCCCGTATCTCTTCTTCCTTCTTTTCCCTCGGGAAAATTTAGCATTATCTTTTGCATAAAACTCCAACTGTTCTGTGCAGTATACAGCAACAAAAAAAGTTTCTTCTCTCATCAGAATATATGAGCTTCAGCTGGTATCTAGCAAAGAGAAGATGAAAACTCCATTGCTAACTGATGTATCTACATTTACTGGAGCAGAACCAGCTACAGGGCAAAGTTTATAACCAATCCACAAGAAGAAAGCCACATTTATAGGAAGCCCAGCTGCTCTGTATTAGTTGTATTGCCTCTATCTACTTCTAGACAAATCACAGGAGTTCACAAAAGTTGCTCTTAATAACAAATCATTAACACTTGACACAAATATGAGACTTATTTTTCAGAGCATTTCACAGAAGATACCAGACAAAGTCCTATTCGTAATCTTCCTTTTAAATTACAATGTCATATAAGTCCACTCAGCAAACAATTAAGTCTAACACTTAAGAAAACACTAACTAACTTCTTTTAGCTTGATTATTGAGAAAATATTTGAAGTAAATATTTAAGTAAGCAAACACACATTTTAATTGCTTGTAAAACAAGGAGAAAGAGACAAAAATCTCTGTGATTTGTAGTTCATTACAGCTGATATTTGAGGGGAATTTTTAAGGCTTCTTTTTTCTTTGGAGTAGCACATAGCCTTTTTGTTTGGGTAATTGTTGTTTGCCAAGAAATAAGATAGATATCTGACAAAACGGGGAAGTAAAAATAAGTGCTGAGATTGTTCAATTATAGAAAAATCTAATATCTAATGCTAAACTTTAACAAGTCTTTCTGTAATTAACTAAAATGGACTGTTGATAATGAATCATCTGTATCAGATCCATTCCTACATTCAATCCATTCCTACAAAGTGGCAGGAACTGTTGGTAAAAAGGGCATAGCGCTTTTCATCATCTGACAAATGGTTGTATGGTGGAGCTTCTTCAGCATGTGCCACTTTCTCCTCCTTGTCTTCGTCAAGTTAAATTTCTTACCTTCAGGTCAGTTGGTGATGACTTCCAAAATCCGAGGGTGCGTAGGGTTTCCAATGCGTGTGCACTGTGTAATTGAAGTGATCCATTTGCTTCAGGTGGCATCAGTAGCATGATGTGTGGAGAGAGTCTTCCCTTTGAACATCCACCACAGGACTGGTAATTGAGGTGCCAGGAAGAGCTGTATCTCTGTGCTGATCACTTCTGAGGTGGCCTGGATCCCTTCTTAGGTGGCCAGGATCTCCTTCTCTGTTGAGGAGTAGTTGGCCTCGGGTCCTCTGTAGCCTTGACTCCAGAATCCAAGTGGTTGGTCTCAAGTCTCACCTTCTGTGGGTACCTTCTGCAAAAGGCTCCAGGAGAGGCCACCATCCCCGTCTGTGGAGTAGAGCATGTTTTTTAACAACTAGCCCTCTCCTGACTAGTCCAAGGGCCACAGCATGGGCAATCTCACGCTTGATTTGCTCAAAGGCCTATTGCTGCCCAGGGCCCCTCTGGAAATCATTCTTCTTCGAAGTTACCTGGTAGAGAAGGCTCAAGAGCTGACTATGCCCTGGGATATACATTCTCCAAAAACCTATGGCGCCCAGGAAAGCTTGCTTCTCTTTCTTCCTGGGTGGTGGAGACACAGCTGTGATTTTGTTGATCACCTCTGTTGGGATCTGATGGCATCTACCCTCCCACTTGACTCCCAAGAACTGGATTTCTTTGGCAGACCCTTTGACCTTACTCCATTTGATGGCAAAACCGGCTTCCAGGAGAATCTGGATGATCTTTTCTCCTTTCTTGAAAACTTCTTTGGCTGTGTTCCCCCGCACAGTGATGCATTTGATGTACTGTAAATGTTCTAGGGCATCACCTTTCTCTAACATGGCCTGGATCAGCCTGTGGCAGATTTGGGGACTGTGTTTTCACCCCTGCGGCAAATGGTTACAGGTGTACTGGACACCTCCCCAGGTGAATGCATGAAGAGCCTGAGAAAGAAACAAATGTTGAACCCTGGGAAACATCAGCAAAGGAAGAAGATACATAAGTCAAGGATGCCCTAGTTTAAAATACTGAACACTGTGTTGTTAAAGGCTGCCTTTGTGTTGGGAGATGCTTTGCTTTCACATAAGCAGGAAGTTAGAACAATAAGGAAATGCATATATGCTTTCTGAAGAATATAAAAGCCTGGTACATTTAATAAAGTGGTTTTTGACTGGCTGTCATCCCTGCCTTCAAAGTCTGTCTTTTTCTGCTTCCAGTACACTCAGCAACCCCATAAGCATGGGGTATCCTAGAGGCATTTTACGTGGTTGCCAGGAGTCACCCTGGTCACATGGGGCTGAGGCATGGCTTCCATGAGCCGTGCCAGCTGCACAGGGGCCAAAATTTGGCACTTCTGCACAGCACCTTCTGCTCCAGGTGGCCACTGGGCACCCTCGGCCCCCTGCCACTCACCCCACATGGCACCAGCGACGAGGCTGGCACAGTGGCAGCACCAGTCCCAGCCTGGCTTAGCAACACCATGGTGGCAACCATGGACCAGGTCGAGCTGGGCCAGGATGGCCCAGCCATGGCCCCACCAAGCTCCACGCCCACGGCCCCACTCCGCTGGCCCTAGCAGCAGGCAGCAGCCCCGCACTCGAGGGCAATGCCAGCACAGAGCTGATGCAGCCACAGAAGGCTCATCCTGTCCCATCCCAACACCACCTCCCTCAAGGGACAGTGCTCACATCTGCCCTCTGCACAGGGCCAGCCACGCACCAAGGTGCAGGAGCCCATGTCCTGCAGCCAGCCCTCCTCCAAGCAAGGGAAGGAAAAGGAAAAAAAGTTTCTTCGTCCCCCTTTAACAATGCCAACCTATGACAAGGGACTACTCCCTTTAGCTCACCTGTGTTCTGTAACTTAGCTTGTGTGTGCCTATGGTGGTTTTACCACTAGGGGGTGCAACGGGATGAGAGACATAATATAGGCAACAACAGCTAACAGTTTATTAATCTGGGGGTCTATAAAAACTATAGAATCCCACTCGGCACTAAACAGATACATACAAATAAACACCCAACAATATCAACCAAATAAAAAAGAAAAAAACCAAACTGCTCCTCCAAGCAGACTGGTAGGCTGAGGAGCAGGGGAAGGAATGGAAAGGGCCACCTCAGAGATGGTATTTCCCAGTCCTGCAACCCCTGCAAGACAAAAACAGTGAAAAGCATACACACACCCCACTCTGGGAACCCAAGGGGACAGATACCACTTTACCGGGTGGTCTCCTGGTGCCACTATTGGAGCTCTGGTGCCACTGTGCTGCTGCCTGTGCTAAAGGAGATGTGGGTAAGCGAGCCACGCAGTCAGAAAACAGGGAGGAGGGGAATCGTGCCTCTCTCAGCTCCAGAGGAAGCTAAAACAGGCAGGACTTCTGTGTTCTGTGGCTTTAATGTGCTGGAAATCCTGTATGAATTCGGTGTCCTCTTCCCAGCCAGGCTGCCTCCCTATTGGTTGGCGATGTTGGATGTCTCCTCTTTTCAAGATTTCGGTGCTCTGAGCAAAAGGGTGCTTCCTGCCAAAAAACCACGTGCTCCAGACCCAGAGCCTGGTGGCCACCACCACCACCAACCACAGGGGCACTTCTGGGGACAGCAGCACCATGCGCAGGGCCCCCACTGCCCACAGGGACCTGCTATGGGCAGGGGGAGCCCGCAGGGCCACCACCATCCCTGGCAGGAGTGGTTGCACTGCCACTTTCGTCCGGAGCCAGGGCAGTGGCAAGCGGGGGCTCCTGCCAGCTGTCCTCACCACTGCAAGGACCCACCACGGGCGGTGGGGCTGCGGGAGAGGGTCACCCGTAGGGGTAACTGACACCGCACACTTTCTGGCAGTGCAGAGAGGGGCCGCAGGGCCACGGCCACCCCTGGTGGGGGTGGGGCTCTTGCCAGCTGCCCACCAGGAGAAACCACCGCTGCTGGCATCACTGAGGGGGGCTGGCTGCCCCACTCTGCTTCACTCATCAGGGGACGAGCCAGCTCTGCTCCCACACCGCCGCTCCTGCTGCTGCGGTGACAAGAGAAACACTGGCAAAGCAGCACTGTGCATCTCTCTGCCACTCTCAGGGGCACCACCGGTCTCCGTCTAAGCTGCCACAGCTGCGGTGAAGACACTTCCCTGTGCACCGTGATGGCGGCATGTGGAAAATGGTTCCGTGCCCACTGTGCCTCAGTCCCCGGAGCCAGGATCAGCCAACCTCTCACTCTGTTCTCCGCTCCCGGGAAAACAAAAAAAGAGATTTTAACAGGCAAACAAAAAGACAGACATTTCCCCTCCCCTCACAAAATGGAAAAACATCATCTTTAACCCACTACAGTGCCCTACAATAGGGTCTACAAGCTGTCACTCAGCAGGTTTCCTAGAAACCTCCCGTCCAATGGCAACCAGACCAGCTGCTGTTGCAGCCCTGTTCACTTTCCCCAACATGACTTTTGATTTTAGCAGATTTGCCACTTGCCTTAGTAGACGCTTCCTCCTCCACTCCCCTTCTCGAGGCCAGTGGGGCAGGAACCTGCCCTGATGTCACTACAGGGGTAGGGCTACTCCAATCTGGCAGGGCAGGAACACCACACACAGGTGTGTGGAAGTCAGGGACAGACTAACCCCCTGGGCAGCAGCAGGGCAGAGACCTCACCCTCCATGACAGCCCCTGCCTCTGTCACGGTGCCTCCCCTGCCTGTGTGTACCATAGCAACAGAGGCGGTCTTGGTGGGAGGGCCTGCAGTGGTGAAGACAGAGCCAAAATCCTGCCCCTCGAAGGAGATGGAAATGCCAGCCTCACCCCATTTCCCCAGCGCAAGATGCACCTCCCTACGCCGCTGCAGCAGAGGTCCCTGCAGAAGTGGCCTATCTGCTCGATGTTCCAGCAGAAGTTTCCCCTTCTCCCGCCCTCAAAATGAGTGCAAGCAACAAATCCAAGAGTAGGAGGAATAATTCTGCGTATTTTAACTCGTCCCGCCTCTTTTCCTTTCGCAAAGACCGGAGCTGCAACACCACATCTGACTGGGAGGTCCCATGATGTGGCCATGTCTCTCCTTCCCCCCTGAGTGACCGTAACTGCTTACTTAATTAGATCACTTCAGATTTTTAAGTTTTATCTCTGTTCCAGTCAGACAGTGCCAGTACTGTAAGAACAACTCCAGGGGTGAAGTTTTAGGAATTTTTTCCTTTTTTGACTGTGCAACCCCCAAATATCAGACAACAAAAAACAATGAACCCTAGGATTTGAGTCCTGAACCTCAAAGTTACAAGACAAACACGTAACACACACACACACACAAACAGATATCATAACATAGGATAGCTTTAAGAGAATTGGGAAGGGTATCTCACCCCTCCTTCCCCCTCTGTACTGGTTTGCAAGACACACCAAAAGCCACCCTCGCTACAAAAGGCAAGCCGAATATGAGTCAGCAGTGCCCTGTGTCTTGGGGTGCATCAGGCAAAACATCACCAGCCGATCAAAGGGAGGAGATTGTCCCACTCTGCTCTGCACTGGTGTGGCCTCTCCCTGAATATTGTGTGCAGTTTTGAGAACCACAATATATAAAAGGCGTTGAGCTGTTATAGAGTGTACAGAGGAAGGCCATGAGGATGGTGAACAGTCTGGAGGGGGAACTATATGAAGACCAGGTGAGGTCACTTGGTTTGTTTGGCCTGAAGAAGAGGAGACTGAGGGGAGATCTCATTGCAATCTAAAACTTTCTTGTGAGAACAAGATGATTTTTTTGTGATGACCAGTGACAGGACCAGATGGAATGGTTGAAGTTGTGTCACAGGTGGTTTAGGTTAGATATTAGGAAAATATTCTTCATCCAGAGAGTGGTTGGGCATTGGAACAGGCTTCCAAGGAAAGTGGTCACAGCACCAAGTCTGACAGAGTTAAGGAAGTGTTTGGACAATCTTCTCAGGGGCATGGTGATTGCCCTACGCAGGGCCAGAAGTTGGACTCAACAATCCTTGTGGGTCTCTTCCAATCTAGGATATTCTATGACCCAATACAGATTTTCAGCCTGGTACTGGAAACTGAAGCTGGCACTCATTGCTCTGACTGATGCAGAGGTTCAATATTTAGGGGAAAATGCTATTAATTTATTTAAAAAGGTAAACCAAGAATAAATACTTTTAGTTTTTTCAGGAAAGAACTGGCACAAAGGATGTCAGAAATCAAGTTTTATGCAGCAGGCTGTTTTTATTAGAATATGATGGAAGAGTTCACTGAAGACATTTGGAATTACAATGAGGAACATTTTAGCCCATAACCTTTTCTTGACATTCTGTTTGCTCTTAATCACCTGTAGTTCATTTAATATCAGAACTATGTTTTCATAAATATCATCCTGCATGTTCTAGGGGGAGAGAGGGAAGGAGAGAATATACATTCTGAAGTGAACTCAAATAGACACACTGGCATTTGCACAGAATGTCAGAGATTGGGAGAAATCAAACACTGCATTTCATCTCTAGCTGTCAGCCTGGTTTGCTGGTGTAAAGATATTTCTAGGAAGAATACAATTGAAACAAGAAGGGAAAGGGTGAAACAATCTTAAACTATGAGAAGACTAATAATCAGATATCGGTTAGGATAAATGGTCTTGCCTCCGATTTTAGCATTAAAAATCATAGGGCACATGTTGACAGTTGCAGGAATTATTCTGGTGCAGAGTGCTGGGCAACAAAGAAATGAGCTACTGCTTAGCTCACATTCATTCACAATAGCTGCTGATGGAGATTCTCTTGGCAGAGGGTATTTATCTTCATGTTTGTTTTACTTGAGCATTAGTCAGACCATCAAAGCGACTGTTTACATTTAAGCCGCACTGGTAGAGGAGGTTTGTGTTCGGCCACTGAGACAGAATAGTAGATGAGCAAAAGAAGGGAAACATGGAGTTGGCTTGCACAGATTACCACAGCACACGTAGCCTGTCAGACACAGGATGATTTGCCTTATTAAGTATTCATTAAAGTATGCATGGGGACTTCGAGGAAGGAAACTCAGCTTGACAGACAGACAATCTGCACACAGTACCTGAAAAAAAGTGCCACCTAAATCCTCTGCAGAGAACTTGGAATCAAAAATTGTTGCTTATATGCCACTTCTTGTATTAGTGATTTCCATACCTGGCAGTCCACATCCATTTTTATGTTTATAGAATGAAAGATGAGATAGTACTTTTATATGCTAAGAACAATTGTGTAAAACTAAATCAATGAAAGCTAATGGGGCAATTCAAAGGAATTCAGTATTCTCTGTCTTTCCTTATTTAATTGTGAGAGTATATATGGAGGATTTCTCATCTGTTTGAAGCTGCCAGTTTAATTACTCTAGACTCAAGTAGTTAAAGAGTTTCTTTTATTCTTCTTACATTAATTTAGAGGTTAAAAAATGACTGCCAAGGAAAGGTTTAAAAGCCAGCATTTATGGATGTTTTAATACAAGTTAGTACAATATCTTAACTGCTACTGACACAGATGACCAAAGGCAAGGAAGCCAACTTCTTTCTATTCATCCAATATTGAAATTTGAATATTCAATATTGATACTTTACTACCTTTCACAAGGAACAACTGTTCTTCCCTGAAGCCCACAGCAGCTTTGCCTCAGTTCTACACCAGACATCAGAGCTCTAGCTCTCGAGTCCTCAGGGAATCACAGCTCAATATAAATGAACTGAAAAGCTTAAAAGAAAACTTCAAATGTGTAACACCCTTTTTCTTGCAGATCCCTACAGCTATTATTCCATATGGTTGCTTGTTCCATAATCAGACGTGCATGCACTAAAAAAACTGCTAAAACCCTTTTCAGTGCCTCAGCACATTTTTGCTTTAAAGTTTGCTGTTCAATTCTAGAAACAGTTGAGTAGATACAAAGGACTTACATTTCCTGTGCAATAACCTAAAGGATTCAGTCTAATTAACAAACCCTCACACCCCCTTCAAAATCTTTATCTATCTACACAAAACTATCATCCAGTATGAGTAATTTAACTGTGAGACATGGAAAAGTTGAAGAAAGTGATATCTTGCCATAAGAATGCTTAATTGTATCTTCAAAACATTTAAGATGCCATCTGTCTCATACAGAAATGGTTTCTTTGCTGTTGCCTCTACTTTTCCCAACTTTTAATTTGGTGGTGAGGGGAAGCAGGGGCTAGAACAGCTTTTTTGATTAATTTTGTACCAGCATGTCTTAGGGCATGCCCTGATCTATTGAATTCCTTCCTTTTATGATTTATCTTTGCTCTTGCAAATCATTCACACACTTTCCACCAGTAGAACAGTAACCTTTAGCTTTTATAGAGTAATGCTGTACAGAATGAAAGTACAGGCAGCAGTCAAACCCTGCATTGACATTTAGGAAGCAGATGATGCCATTGGAGAGCAAAGGGCCTCACTACGGGAGTAACGCTACTGAAATATCTCTGGAAAGTTATCCTCCAGCTACTTTAAACTTAATGGATAATCCTGTCAAAGGACATGGTTACCTGGACTGTAGTCAAAGCAGATCTGTGTCTACCTATTATCGCCCTGGCTATTTTTTCACAACACTTTGGTGATTGCTGCATCATATCCATTTCACCATTCTCTTGACAGAAAGCTCTGCTATGATTTTTCTTGTTCCTTAAAATCAGTTTAACAGAAAGGAGGCTGAGAATGTGTAGGTAAATGTTCAAGACAAGAAAACCAATATATTGAAAGGATATTGCCTTCAATGTAGCGCTGAGAAAAAACAGGAGGACATGGGAAAGGAAAGAAACTGGAAGCATAAAATATCTATGTCTGCCTGTTATGGGTTTGGGGTGGGAGGTTTCGGGTTTTTCGGGAGTTCGGGGGGAGGGAAGGGTGTTTGGATTGTTCGCTTGTTTGCCCTGTTCGTAAAACCAGTTATTTTAGAAACCTGAAGGAAAGACCGAGATTGCAGTGTCAGTGAATGTGAGGAGCTCCCTTCACGTTTCTGCTTTCCACGCCCTGGGTCAGGGCCAGGGAGCAGCAGCATTGACGGAGCTCACAGTGAACAGAACCAGCGCTCCAGCATGCGCACACCCACAGCATCGGGCGAGGGGGGCTCGTGTTCCACTGCGGAGCAATGCGGGGACATACTGTGATCACTGACGCTGGTGGCATTCCCTTCTCCTGGTGAGGGCAGTTGCGCAGAGAGAGCTCTGAGTGGCGTTGGTTACAAAGAGGCGGCATCATGTGGCCAGGGAGCGGTGTCCAGTCCTGCTGGGTGCTGTGTGAGCGCGCAGAACCACTGCTGCCATTTCTCCACTTTTCCCGGCAGTGCTGGTGGCGGCTCCCAGCTCCCAGTGGTGGGGAGAGGTGCAAGGAAGCAGCTTCTTCTGGCAGACGGCTGGCAAGAGCCCTGCTAGAAGTGGCTGCGGCCACACAGCCCCCTCCCCACTCTGCTGGCAAGTTGCTGGCAGCAACTGCCCCCACGGGCAGTCCCTATCGCCGCAGCTGGTCCCCACGGGTGGCGAGTGTGCTGCAGGTGGTGCCAGTGGCCTTGTGACCAGCAGCAGCAGCCAGATTCTGGGCCCCAAGCACATGACAGGGCTGATGGCAACCCCAGGCCCCAACCGCGTGGTTTTCACCGGGAACCACTATTTTGCCTGGAGTGAAGATCCAAAAGGAGATGTAGAGCCCAACACAGCCAGCCAATTAGGGAACAGCTTGGCCGGGAGGAGGACACCGAGTTTGTGTGGGACCTCCAGGGCATACAAGCCGCGGACACGGAAGTCCTCCCTCTCTTTGGCTTCCTCGCAAGCTCAGAGCAGCACGCCTTCCCTCCTCCCAGCTTCCGGACCCACCTCCAGCTTGCTTCTACCTACCTTCATCAGCACAGGGAGCAGCGCAGTGCCCACCGGAGCCAACCCAGCCAAACTGCAAGTGATGGTTCCCCTGTGGGTGTCCCTGGGGGGGGGTGTTTTTTACCATCTTTGTCTTGCAGGAGGCTCCGAGTGCCAGGAGTGTACCATCATAGAGGCAGCTTCCCTTCTTTCCCCTGCTTCTCAGCCAGACAGCTGGCTTCAAGGAACAGGTTGGGTTTTTTTTGGTTTTGCATGATATTGTCAGGTGTTCTAGTGTGTTGTGGTGGTTTGATCCACCTTTTAGCATTCAGGGGGCAGGTTTAATAAAAGTGACGGAAAACTGAATAGAATGGTCAGCAGGAGAACAATTAGTTACAAGGAAATTGAATGAGAGAGGTAGGGGTAACCCACCAAAGACCCCAGAATTACATTGAGGGACCCCCAACACGCAAGGAAAAAAAAA
>VXBA01004488.1:151623-193987 GCA_013399895.1 Serilophus lunatus | reverse complement strand
AACAATGGAGATTATCCCTATCAACAATCCAAAGTCCGCCCTCAGGAAGTCCAGCATGGAAATTTTGTTGAATCCTCTCCTTGTTTCACTATTTATAGAGAACTCTACTATTTCATGATTACTGGATCCCAGGCAGCCTCCAACCACCACATTCTCAACAAGCCCTTCCCTGTTAGTGAACAGTAAGTCAAGAACAGCCTTGCCTCTGGTAGGCTCACTAACTAGCTGTGACAGGAAGCCATCCTCAATACATTCCAAGAACCTTCTGGACTGCCTCCTCTCTGCCGTATTGAGTTCCCAGCAAATATCTGGGAGATTGAAGTCTCCTGCGAGAACAAGGGCCGACAAACTCGAGAGATCCTTCATCTGCTTATAGAGTAATAGGTCAACATCTTCCTCCTGGTTGGGTGGCCTGTAGCAGACGCCAATCACAACATCTTTTTTTTTTTCCCCAACAGATCACCTTGCTGCATAAAGGCAGAAAAGCTGCTGAAGTGAAGTCTTCTCTCTGGCCTCCAAATTACTCTTAGGAAATAAAAAACTCAGAGTTTCAGAAATAGATTTATGAAAACTTGTTTATATAGCTTTATAATATATTTTGAATATATTATTCTTAGACCATGATTTCCAACTGGAAAAGTATTATCTTGACATCTGCCAGATATAAAGACACACATACTTAAGGAACATACAGGCAAATTTTTGTGCAAATCAAGGTTCAAAATCAGTTTCAGGATTACCTCTCTGTGTTTCCTAGTCTGCAATCTTGTTATCCCTGTCAACTCTTTTGTACTAAAGTTTTTCTTTCCTTTTTCCCTAATGAGAAGGGAAAATTGATAAATATTTTCTCCGGAAATGTAATGCTGGGAGCCATCTGCACTTGCATGTTTATATTCCAAAATGAATTTGGCTTTTAATTTTCATTCTCTTATAAGGAGAATAAATAACTCCAGGGGGAAGTGGTAAAGAAGACCTGATTAGCTGCCTACACCATTCTCCATCTCAGCTGATAATGCTAGCATTAAGCTAACAGTACAGACTTTGATATCCTAAATAAGCTAAATCAAACAGATCAACCACTGTTTTCTGGTAAGTCGTCATAAAAGAAAAATAAATTTTAAAAAAGGGTCATTTTGAATTTCTCTAGTGTATTATTGAAACTCTTCAAAATTATTATTATTATAACTTGCAATATTGCAGGTTTTAGCTAAAGCTGAACACATATATGGATATAGAGAAGTCAGTTTCAGGGAGGTTGAGGTCAAGCAGGAGTGAAACTTGAGTGTTTTGGCAGCCTCAGGATGATGTGTGAGTGGAAGAAAATTTTTAGTGTTGCAATTTTTAAATTTCTTTTGTAGGAGTTCATTTACTGGGATTCTTTAAAGAGTCTGTGCACCTGTGATGAGTTAATTTGGTATTTCTGGAGCTCATAAAATCTAACACAGCACATGACATTTCTGAAAGACTATGTCAGCAGGGATGGAATATGAAAGATCATCCTAGTCTCTTTCATGTTAGTACATATTTCTAAATTGCTTTCTTTTGGGAAATGAGCCACATCTGTCTCATCAATTAGACTAAGAATTCAAGAGATAATTGCTCTGACATGCTCCTAAAAGGCTGATTGATATTTAGACAGGAAATATGAGGCCAACCAGAGGAGTACTCAAAGATATTTTGTAAGACACAACAGAAAGAGCTCTCGTCATAAGAGCAAGTCATAAGATGCCAGGGGTCAGTAGCCTAGTACATTGAAACAGGGACACCTAAGCTTACAGCCTCTAGAGGTGATGTGCCCTCCCAGGTTCCCAGGCATACAGGACTTTGATTTTTCCTGACAGTAGTGCAAAGGAAGATTTGTTTCCTTTCCTCACTGAATAGGACAGTAAGGAATTTTTCTACTCCCTTGGAGAGAGAAAAAGGCACCTGTTATTCACACTGTACAGCTGCTGGCCTGTTGCATGAATCTGTCTTGGCCTGGTGGAGATGTAATTGATTATAAGGGGAACTGATGTCATATCAGATGCAGCAGTGAGAGAAGAACAGTGCTTGCTTTTGAAAAACACCAGAATCCCTATTCAGTGGTGTCCAAATTGTCTGATAAACTCCATAATAATGATGTTTTATTAACACAGTTATAATTTTGTTAGTCTATTACTTATTGCAGAAACTGCCATTGGTTACCATAACTAATTTATGAAATCCTAATGGTCATTTTAGAAGTCTTTATTCTGAGACAGTGAAATTTCACACTGTTCCTACCACAAAACCAGAGAGAATCTACAGATAAGTGGTGGTTCCTCTTGTCTGTCACCAGCAGACCTTCTGCTAGTAGGAGTTAAGGCCTAGGCAGCAGGATTTCCACATCTACCACTGTCATATTTCCAAGAAATTCAAGCTGATTGCTTTATTAGCATGAAAAACTAAGAAAAGTCAAATCCAAACAGACTTCATGGCTCAGTCCAGACATAAAGTAGCTGTAATGAGAAAAAAAATTACAGGATCACTATGCAACTGCATTTGTCACAATACCCACAAACACATAAATTAAAAAAAAAAATCTCACTCAGCAAAAGGATTTATGAATTAATACTTATGGTTCAAACTCTTTTAGCAAAACATTCTTGCAAAAGTTACAGAGTTTCTAATTGCTTTCTCATCTTAGTCTTAGACATCACTAATAGATAATTTTTGGTGTGCAATCTGTAATTACATCTCTTTAAAAGATACATCTTTCCCTGCCGTGACTCGGATTTGAACCGAGGTTGCTGCGGCCACAACGCAGAGTACTAACCACTATACGATCACGGCAAGCTATCAGAAAACTCAAATTAAGAGACAACTTTTTTCCCTGGTGCTCTTTAAAATTTTATATAAATGGTGCCACCTGCAGTTTACACGGAGTGTTAGCAGAAGCTTGCTCTAAACAGTCTTACCATTATTTACGTCTTACTGTCGTCTCCGAATTGCTTCCAAACTCCCTTTCCTTTCTCTTAATTATACATGCTCATCAGGACTGCCTGAAAAAAAGACTCAGGATAGTAATAATATGCCTTCCCCTGTCCCCTAAAAATCTCTTCAGAGATAATTTTTTCCCTATTTTATCAGTAGCAGGGAAGGCAATGTCATGACAGCAGAAAAGTCTGATAGTATAGAGACAGATTTAGGCAAATTAACAAATCTTCTTAATTAAAAACTACCTTTGATTAATTGAACGAGGTATGATTTATTCTAGTGTTAAGTGCTTGTATTGATGGAGATCATCTTCTTTATCTCTGCCATAAGGACAGAACACAAAATGCACCTTTTCCAGAATCTGCATTACTTACTCTAGCAGGTCACAGTCAAGTACTACAGAAGAAGTCTGAGTGGAGGAAGTACTTTGCTTCTACCAACTAAGACCATCAGTAAATGAAACACTGAAGCTGAGATGCTGAGTAACACCTACCTTTTGACAGGTGTTCAGAGAAAAAATTGCAAACAACATTCAAATAGGTAGAACAACCAGAAAAAATTGTTAGTTCTCTCAAATGAAAGTTCCAGCAGAAATCAAGTTCTATAACATAAAGATTACAGTGGGGAAAAAGAATTATGGGAAAACTCTAGGGTATTCAAGTCCTGCATATAAAATGAAGCCTGTTTTCCTCATGCTCACTCTCTCCATAGTTATATTCATTATTTTTTAAAAAAATGTTTTCTGATTGATAGTCTTGAAGATCACAGCTGTACCACCACTGTAGTGGTACAATGCCTCTCTGAGTCTGAAGAAGGAGAAAGACATACAAAAAAACCTTACTAGATTGTAATACAGAAAACCATTAAAACGTCTTCAGCATGCTGAGATGTGGATATACTCTGGATGAGGGTCTACACAGTGGGACAATTCATAAGTAGACTGTGCAAAAGAAACATCATGCTTGGACTTTAAAAGTCAGGCTGACTAAACAGGCTATGCTGTGCCTGAGTGCTGAATCTCTCTGCCTCTGTCTTCGGGAAAAACAGAGGTAACTCCTGCAGGCACACAGGGTGGATCCTCCCTGCCACTGGAGCTGCAGAAGGGAAGGAGAAAGTATTTCTTTCTAATGGATGCTGGGGGCGCTTAGGGTGCTCTAATAGTGTTTTGGACTGCTGTACCTGACCCTACATCCCTGGCCGCTGGCTTGGTGTGACTAGAACAGCATTTCATTCAGGGGTCAGCATATCCTCAACAACCTGCTCAACATTATGCAGGTGGACAAACCTGGAACAAAAATGATTCAGTAGTATCTTCTCTGAAGTTTCTTGTTATTGTAGACCTGTGGAAGCAGAGATCTCATAATGTTTACTGCATTTCTGTATTGAAAACTTTGAATAATCTTAGGTTTTCTAATTTCAGATCTTGTTATTACTGGTTACCTGTCCTGAAGTGACAATCATAACTTCAGTTTTGTTTGAGCTCCTCAGAACACACAGATTTCCACCAAAGACAGAAGTCAAGTGAATATTACAGATGCACATTTTTGCCCGTGGCATCCCCCTTCAAAGTAAGGGGATTAAGCTAAAAATACTCCAGGAGTCCTTGAGGTGTTTTATTATGCAATAATGTCGAAATGAAGGAATTTTAAATGTGGTAAGTCTTACAAATCATCAGCAAAGTATTTGCAGCTGTGATGAGACAGGCTCTTTGCAAATTCTGGAACCTGTATTAATCCACTATACAGTCTCACTATCCATCACAGTCATAGGGATACCTTATCTTTTGCAGCTGTGAAATAATTTGGCTAGATTCCCTTCAAAAAAAGTCATGTTATTTTTTAAATGTTTGTGTGAGAGAAACAAACAAAAAAAACCCCTACTTCTAATCCCATCTTTTTGTAGGAAGCATACAATGTTGTCTAATGCATTTTTTTACAAAGCTGGAGTCAGTTGATGTACTGATTTTTATTTCAGATCTGTATATACAGGAGAACAAAATAATCATTTGCATCCAAAAACCATTAAGATCGGTACACAAATCTTTGAGGCGATAAAGCAAGCAGTAGCCACTGGGTAACAAATGGTAATTTCATGACTTGTATTACACCAATATTATTTTTCATCCAATCTCTATGTGTCTGGCCATTGTTTGCATTTATTATTGCTTTTTGTGATTTCTATTAGTAAAATGCTATTGTGGCTTCTTATTTTTTCCCAGAAGAAGGTTAATGAGAACGCATTGTGCACATGAGAATGCATTGTGCAGTATTTGCACAGTTGTGTTATTCTCTGCCCTGAGCTCAACCTTGTTACATTGTTCTCAGAAGACAGCTCACCCACATAACTGAAATTGTATTCTTTCAAAACAATTACATTTTGTTAAGGTTTTAAACCTTTCCAGGTGGAATTGGCCATCTCAACAACACAGCTAAGGGCGTAAAGAAACAAGTTTAGCTGCCTGCCTGAAAGAAGGTGCCTCTAGGGGGGAAGAGATTGATTGTTCTGGCTTGATAGACATTGAATTTGTAGCTAACAGCTTTCCCTTACACATCAAGTGGCTGTTCACAGAGATGAGGAGCTGTTGCTAGCAGCAGAGCTGTGATGTATGTGGGAGTGGAGTTGATTCATCCTTGAGCTGCGGCTGGGACACTCATCAGCCAAGAAGGGGAAACCCCTGGAGCCGTGCTGTACCATGTGTGGGGGAAACTCTCACAAGAAATGAAGGAGTGAGGAGCGGGTAACTCCTGACTGCTCTCTTCTGGCTCGGGGCACAGACGGAGGCAGGCAGCCCCTGAAATCCAGACCTCGCTCCGGCTCGGGAGCAGACAGTGGGAGGCAGCGCCCGGAAGCCAACCACTCTTGTCTCCATGGTACCCCTCGCAAGGTAACAGCCATCACTCCCTGACCACCACCTCCACCGCTGCTGCCGCTTGGAGAGTGGTGCTACTGAGGGAGCAACCTCTGGGTAGGAGGGCTCCGTCCACGCTCATCGCCCGCCACCCGGGGCTGCCGGAGGTTTTCCCCTGTTGCTGCCTCACGCTGCCGCCTCCTGTGCCCAACAGTGCTTAGAATCCACGCTGAGGCGACCAGTCGGGATTTCCCTTTGGAGCGGGGTGAGCGCTGCCGCGCCCGCCGCCGGGCTCCAGAGAAGCCCGCCTCCGCCATCTGCTGGCGCCCCGCTGCAATGGCAGGGAACTGCCAGCGCCGTGTGCCAACCACAACTGCAACTAATCAAAAAATACATAGGGGGAGTTAGGGTAATTCGTTTCTGTAATATTTAGATTGTTGCTGCTGTGTTCTGTGTTTATTTATATATATATATATATAAGTATATATGTATATATATCTAGTAAAGACGTGTTACTCCATTTTCTATACTTTGCCTTGGAGCCTCTTAATTTAAAATTTAAATTTGGAAAGAGTTTCTACTCCAGTAGGTTCCATAATCTGGAATAAGTTGTCTTAAACCAAGACACTTTTCAAGTTAACTTGTCAGTTTTGGACACAACATTTCTTTTGTTCAGGATTGACTGTCTGGTCAAAAGTAAAAAAGAGTAATCAGAAGACACACAGACATATGCTCCCCTAACAGCCAACGGGTTCTTGAGCAGATCTGGAAAAAAGAGGACTTAAAGCACTTTCAAATAGCATACATCTCTCTCTCATTACCCAAGGAGGTTCTTTACTTTTCAGATTATTAATTAATGTAAGGTGCATCTCTTCTCTCAGCCATTTATTTTTTAGCATAGGCAAGCAAGTATTTAATGGGATCATCTCCAGACTTTTCAGTTTCTCACAGACAGCCACCTTTCAGCTGAGTGCCCTCGGCATCAGGCCACAGAGTTTATGCTTTTTGCCTTTATGGTGAATTACCTGTGCATGACTTGATACAAAAACTTGAAACAGGCATACTCACCACACGCTTAGCCAAGAAGCCCAAAACATCAGCACAGGAAAGAGAAGCTGTTCAGTCCTTTCTTCTGCCTATTACTACATATCTGAGTTTCTTAGTCTGGGTCATGCCTCTCTGTACCAGAAAAGCTGTATTTCTTCTAATCTTAAAGATCAGAAACGACCTCTATTTAATTTTGAGTAACAATCTTGATTTCCATGACTCTCAGAGTAAGTTCATGCTGTTCACGTTTGTTCTGACCACATGGTAGACTTAAGCTCAAACTCAATACTTCCTTTAAACTACATTGTTTAAATTGTTGCAGTTTGCAAGGTGATACTGAATAAGTATTTTTAACTGGTTATTGCCATTTGTACAGTAGGCAGTTGTTATACCAAGACATTTTGGGAGGTATAAGTGAAAAAGTTTCTTTTAGTACTGTTTTCTAGTATCACAAAGAGAATTTAACTGGCATATTCTGTGTTTGGTGTTTTGTTCATGGATGCCTTCAGGCAAGAAAGTCCATTCCCATAAACATGCATATGGATGATTTGTCTTGGTAAAAAATACAACAGAATTTATTACAAAGTGTGGCTTAAGGCTTTTTGTTATTAAAAATATAAAGGATGAAAAAGTTTTTGTTCAGCAATAATAAAGGCATTCAATGAAACTTAACATTCATAGGAGGCCAAATCATGGCCCAGATCAGAGAAGCTGCTTTGAAAAATTAATGCACAACTGGAGTTCTGATGTCTGGACAGCAAAATCCAATGACCTTATGGGGAAGATTAATACCATGGCATATCTGCTTTTTAGTTTTCATTGCAATTACCTTACCCATCTTACCCAATATTTACTGTTCCCATTCTTTCTGATTGTCAGGGGTTTTTTAACAAATATGAAAAAAAGGAAGAGACGAAGTTACACTTAAGTACTGCAAACCATTCAGGCCAGCATCTGGAGGCCTGCTCTACTGCTTTGGATGCATGCCATCATTTGAACAGTCTAAAGTCATAATGTGATGTATATAGTCAGTTCTGATTGGCAATATTTTACAGCTGTAAGGCACAGATAGGCTTTTTATTGCTATATGTATGTATGGCATTCAAACAGTTTCTGCTGAAATGATTGTTGACTGACTTTGGTTCAGCATTTTCATCACCATCATATGGACTGAGAGTATCTTAGCTTCCCAAAGGCACAGTGTGTTCTCCCTCTCCGGCCTGCAAGGAACACTCCCCTCTGCCTGTGTGAGCCTTGCAGAGCCCTTGGTTGCATGAGTGAGTCACTTGGCAATATTGCACCTCCTGCCTTGCAGTGGCACCTTTCACCAGAGTCCAGCTTTCAGCTCCAGTGTAAGTACACTAGGGTGTGTACAGGAAGGGTAAGAGAATGTCATTCATGCATCCAGAAAATGGTGAACCTACTCCTCTTTCTGCTTACAGGATTGTCACTTTACTGAGTATATGACAGAGAGTGAGTACATGGAGCAGCTCAGACTTTCACTGCAATAGAATTATAGAGAAAAAAGGGCTTCCTGTGTTGGTGTGTGTTTTGCATTTGGCTACTGTGTTTCTCTTGGGCAGATTCTGCACTAAACTTCACTTTAGTCTGTGTATAAATGGAAAATACAATTAATGAGCTTAAAAGGCTCTTTAGCAATTCTTTAGACAGCTCAGCAATCAGTAAGTAGTCTTCTCTCTTCTGTTAATATTATTTCTGTTAGTCGAGCAACCACTCTTATTTTCTTTGTGGTCTCCTACACAGAGAGTCCTAGTCCAGAAAAGTCATCTTGGAATTCTTATTTTTCTTAGAATTCAAGTACATCAATGGTACAATGTTTTTCTTTTGTGCTATGAGCTCCTATAATCAGTCACAAATTACTATGGTAATGCCTAATATTTTCTCTTACCCAACATGATGTAACTTTTCTTCATGAACAAATTTCTCCCCATCCAAATAATTTTGTGATTTTTTTTTTCTGTTGCTCTTTCCCCTTCCTGCAGCTTTAAGCTTCTTTCTGGTACCCAGGCCTAGAGTGAAAGAAATTCTTCTACTGCTTTACTGCCAGAACTCCATCTGCTTACAGAAACAGCAAAATCTCAAAACAGGCATAGCTACTTCTGCAGCAATGTGTATTTAAATACAGGCATTTATGGCACAAAGGGAGCAAATGACACTGCTAAAATCTTCAAAGTAGCAAAATCCCATACCATCGGCATTACTTAGTCCCAATCACAGCTGTGTAATAGGTCTTACAACATAGCTCCTGTGTCAATGAAGAAAAAATTGTTGTTGACTGCCAATCACTCCACTTTGCACAAAGTTCAGCCAGCAGAGCACTCAGGCCAGCATTCAAACAAAGCAGATGCTCCTCTGTTCACAAACAGTAAACTTCCAAAATCTATATAGTATGTGTAGTTTGTTAATCTGACATCCAGTGCTTCTGCTATTCTGCCTAAAACTGCACGGGCATTTCATTCTGCCAGTTTCTGGTACAAATGAACATGTCATATGTTGTTCCTTTATTTTGCAACTTTTATCCTCTTGTAAAATTCTCCATCATGCTGAATATTCATCCCGATTATATTCCTACAGATTAAAATGTTTATGAATGGGATTTTTTTTTTCTGAAATGATTCTTGCTTTTTATATTTTTTTGCAAACTATTCAAGGAAAATATGGAAATCAAATTGTGCGCTGTGGCTTACCTGAGGTCCAGCATGAATACTACAGTACTGATCTCTCCTTTTAATTTGATACTTAATCTATAAAATGTCCTTGAGGATGCAGAGCTAATGTCCCGAGAGGTGAGAAAAATTTCCTTGTATCTCCAAAAATAAACTGAGACTAGGGAAGGTTTAAGTATGTTCTGTCACTGACAAACACACCTTCTTAACTATAACAGCACATAAGCACAACTTGCCATTTAACATTCTGCTGTTAGTGAATTAGTTGAGGTGTGTCCAAGGGAAGAGTTTTGTGTACATGATCTTCCTTTTTTTTTTTTTTTTTTTTTTGCTGTTACACAACAAAGCATTTTAACCTAAAGCCAGGAGACTACCATGTGTATCCAAACAGTTGCAAACTACATGGCAGGGAGGATAAACAGTTGCAAACTACATGGCAGGGAGGATGACTCAGACAGTTTTGTAGTTTGTTCAGCACTGTGCTCTCTTCTGATGAAGAAGAGGGGTTTCCCAGTCCTTGTCACTATGCTGTTACTATGCTGCATTTTAACTTTTTCTTGGTGGTATTTTCAGCTTCCTACATGGCAGCACTTTCTGTATGGTAGGTAAGTCTGGAGAAAACACCCCTTTGCTAAGAGATAAGCCACATCTCACATTCAGCTCCGTGACTCGTAAACATTGAAGGATGTCTGAAAATTCTTTCAAAGTGATAATGATAAGCAAAGCAGTTAAACCAACAAAACTGAGCTAGGGTCTGATAAGTTGTATGGTCTATACATCTTAATGATTTTCAGACTGAACACATCTTGATAACGGTTTTCAGCTACACACTCATTAACAAAGCAGGTATTTATCAGTCTATGTTTATTGTGAGTTCTTTTTAGAAGCACTCAAAAAAGCATTAACAAGATAAAACACATGCCTCAATATGCTCCTGTGAGACAAGAAACGATGGTCCATACCCTCTGGTCAGAAAGTCATGCCTTCAGGTCTTAAATCCCAGGAGCTATTGCAGGGACAAGCTTCACAAGCTCTGAGATGTGTTGATATTTACAGCTCTCATCTCCAGCCTGTTCAAATGAGGACGAACATTACCCTCCATACACCTTTCTGGCAGAGCAAATGGCTCCATTTTTCCACAGGTGGAAGGGGCAGAGTCACAGCATAATACATCTTCAGATACAAGTAGCCATAGCTTGCCAGACTTTCAGGGCACGATCAGTGCTGATGATCAGCCCATGGCTCTCCCAAGCCTCGAGGGTATATCCATCTAACAAATCTGTCTGTTATTACAAGCTGTAACTGCTTTATATTTCTTTCACCGTAAGTCACAAGGAAATCTGCTTGTGCCTTTCGTGATGGAGTAGGATACAGTGGATGAGAGGAAAAGGACTAAAGTAAATTATCCTGTAACCTGTATGGAAGAGCTTGCAGCCTAAATTCGCAGGCTCAATTGTATTTTAACTTGTAGTGCCAGGCAATCCAACTATCCTGGCCTAAAAGTAACATTGACTGAGAACAGGTGCTACCTACAACATGAGGCAGAGTTGGAAGCTCATCACATCATCAGAAAATAGTAGCTGCTGATTCTGCTCCTAGCCGTTGTGTAAGTAAAAGTGATAATGCTACAGCAAAAGAAAGAAAGCATCAAAACTGAAGGCTGACTAAAAAGAACTGAGAGTCATCAAGGATAAATTTAGATAAATAAATATGTTGTTAGAAGTGAAGGTCTAAGTCAAGCAGAATTCCCAATCGAGAAATTGGAATGCAGTGAGATAGTTTTTTTCAGCTAGAACAGGGAGATGGTGTCCCCAATTTTCAGATTTTCCTCTTTGGTTAGAAACACTTATCCTTTAGATTGCAAATTCTTCATAATTCCTGAATATTGTGTTAGGTGTGATCATCTTAAAGTACTGGAAATATGCATTTTCTAAAGTTATAAAACTAGCTAATTCCTAAGAATTAACTTTGTTGATGCAAATCAACTCTTCTTGCCATCAAGGAGTAGAGAATAGTTGTCCAGATTTCTCTGGCTTCTCCAGGTCTCAAGGAATGTGAATTCATGCATTGCTCCTCACTCTCTAGTCTTCTTTCTCCCCATTACTCTCTCTTTTTCCATTAGCGTACTTATTTCATCCTGTAAATCAGTGCGTATTCAGTGGATTACTCAAAACAAGGCAGTCTGTACTGAAGAATCCTAACATTTCTGTATCAATTTACCTCACTTCATCATTGCAGCAGATTTTGTTAAGAGTTCATTTACTTGTGTATATGTATCCAAATGGGACAGATGGATGTAGGATTTATGCTGGGATTTGTTGTGACACAGCTGAGGAGCATGATGTTAGCTGAGGTCCTGTTCTGTACCCTGGCAAATGCATAAACAAAAGGGTGCCAAAAGTAGGATAGACAGAACTGCCTTTTTTTGTTGTTGTTGTTGGTTTGGTTTTTTTGTTCAAAACCTGATCAACACTGATATGAATTTTTACAATAGATGGGTGATATCTTTCTTGATCTGTGATCAATTTGTCTGAATCTCATATCATGTGTCCATGATATGCAGCTGTGTAATCCTAATGACTGGGTGAACACCATGGCCATACTCTGCAAATGTGCTATGACTACACTCAGACTGCTAAAACTAATCCCAAATCATAGATGCCCGACTTTAGAATGGTGGGTCAGTAGTTGTCTCCTTCTGCAGCAACCACAAACAAACTGAGGCTGCAGCTCTGCATTGCATTCTATGGCTAACTTGCAAAATGCATGTTTGACTTCCAGGCTGGATCCTAAGCAGGACTTCATTGCCCCATGATCCAGTGGCGCACAAGTTCCAAGTATCTCCAGAACCACAAGCCAACAGTAGTGCTATGGTCAGCATACCATAGCATTGCCAAGGATAGAGACAAAGACAGAAGTTTCAGGTTCCCTTTATGTGCAGCAGATCAGCAGCATAATATAAATGGGTTGAAAAGACTAGGTTCTCGAGCCCTATTCCAGCACAGACCTCTTTGACCCTCACTACAAAAAAGACATTGAGGTTTCTAGAATGTGTCCAACGAAAGCCAGCAAAGCTGGTGAAGGGCCTGGAGCGCTAGTCCTGTGAGGAGTGTCTGAGGAAGCTGAGGTTGTTTAGCCTGTAGAAAAAAGAGGCTGAGGGGTGACCTTATCACTCTCTACAATTACTTCACAGGAGGGTGTACCCAGGTAACAAATGACAGGACAAGAGGAAATGACCTCAGGTTGCACCAAGGGATGCTTAGATTGGGTATTAGAGAAAAAAGCATCACTGAAAGTTTGTCAAGCACTGGAACAGGTTGCCCAGGGAAGTGGTGAAGTTACTGTCCCTGCAGGAATTTCAAATCCATGTAGATGTGGTGCTTTGGAACAGGGTTTAGTGTGGTCTTGGCACTGTAAAGTTAACAAGTGGTCTTGAAGATCTCTTCCAACCTAAACAATTCTGTGTTTTTTATGATTCCAGGACTTTTTGCCTTACTTAAATATGAAATGTTTGGATTTCATCTAGAGCTGAGGTCTCTTACTGATTTCTGCTTAACAAATGCTTAACAATTGAGAACTTCAAAGAAGAGAGGAAAAGCATGCTGTTTGTTCACAAGGAAGACTGTACCTTTCTGATAGATCTGATTTCTGAAAGTGTTTTTTAAGTGAATACATTTTTTCACATGTGAGCACATACTAAATTCTTTCTTTTTATTATAGCTTGCAAGGATGTTTCCTATTTCCCCTTATCCATTATAGCAGTGAGTATAATAGGGTGAGTTCACTGTCTTCTCTAGCATTCTTGATGTCACTTTTGCAGTAAGGAATGAGGATAAGTCAGCATCATGGAAACTGCTAAAGAACCATCAGTAAGTGAGCACCATCAAGACAAACCCAAAGCAAGCCACAGCACTTTTAATCAGATTTTTTATACATTCCATTCTAAGATATACTATCTAAGGGATTCCTATAAGTTTACAAAGGTCATCATGAAGGAGTTTAATTTCATTTTAAGTGGCTACAACACACATTTATGTTTTTTAAACATATAGGGTGTTACTCTAAGGAATGTGACCATTAACAAAGTGTGAGCATTCACATTGTTATTCAGACCACTACAGAAGAGAAACTTCTTGAAAATCTTACCCAGCAGCCCTTTTTGGAAACATGACCAAAGCAAGGCATTGAAAAAGTCACAAAATTATATTCCATAAAACATGGAGCTGGCTCTGAAATTCAGATTTTGATATTTTTATTAAATATATTATAAAATAGTATTTACGTATGATTTCAAAGTTACCCATATATTAGTTTTCTTCTCTTATTTTTGTTACAAGGCTGAAGACAAAAGACATCAATTGGAAAATATGTTTACTGTGGTCTGTGTCACATATAGAATTAAACTTTTGCCAGAAATCAGTTCCCAAAAATAGCAATTTTTATTTGCAATATTTTAGTTTTATTCAGTAAGGAATCAAATAATAATTATTTTCAGTTAACACAGGGATTGGGCTTTTTATTTTTTTTCCTCACTGCTCTGCAAATTAAAAATGAAAAAAATAAAATAAAATAAATAAAATAAAGTGCAGGATTATCAAAAGTGCTAGTTACCATGTTAAAGGATGACTGAGTGAAATTCTTTGGAATTTCTTATTATTTGCCATGCTTTACTGACTAAAACAAACCCCAAAATTTTAATTTCTAAAGGATAAAGTGTCTGTGTTCTCCTTAAAACATCTTATGCTCTGCACACAGAGTACCAGATTCCCATCGCTGAGCTTCTCCATCTCTCAAAAAGACATCAAAATTTTTTTTGCATGACAGATCCTTGAGGTTTAGTTATGCGACATTTAGCATTGAACATTTCAGCTAGTTTTTAATGTTGTTTGAAGATCAAACAAGGTTTAACCAATCAGTAGTAGATATAGAGGATTTATGTGGATCCACACTATGCTGTTCCTTTAATACCTTTCAGCAACATAAGTGCTTACATCCTAATAGGTTTTTAGCTTAAGATCTAATCATCCACTCTTGAATTAAGATGTTTGAATGAAGCCAACTCATTTGGAACTAAGCACTTTAATGTCAACAGAGACATATGGTATTGAGACTGAATTACAAAGGATCTCTTCTGAGCCATCTATTACGGAAGCAAGACTAAGACCTCAGCATTATTATTAGTTTACTCATTTATTTGCTAGCAAATAATTGAGAGTAAGATCTTCTTAAGAAAGTGGAAATGGTCTAATAATTGCAGTCTGGTGATATAGTACATTCCCGTGTGCATTGATTAAATCTCCCCCGTCCATACTTTAGGGCACTATACTCATCTGTAAAATCCCCTTCTGAAATTGAAAGAAACAAACAAAATATGCAGTAAAAAAACTTTAACCTGGTGATTAAAATTAAAAGTTATCATCAATAATGTCTAGTCCTCTAACATTTATCAAGAAATCTAGACATCTTCATGGTGGGAATTATTCAAGTCCTACTATCTGACAAAATATTTCTTTAATAAGGTGCTTATGATGAAATTTATGGAAATAAGTAAGTAAGCTTTGGCTTCATTGTGTTGTGTACTTTTTGTCATTTCCAAAGCTTATATTTAAGATCGGTCATGAAATACTAGCTAAGTCACAGCAGGGGCCTGGCTGCAATTACATGCTGTACAGGTCCTACCACAAAGCCAGGTCCTGTTCTAAGTTTGTATTCAGTACAAGTAGCACACAGACAAACACCCCAGACAGAAATGTGGCCTTTGGCATGTGCTGGTTCTTTAGCCAGGAGAGAGGAAAGTGATGCAGCAAACAGCAAGAGACAGGGAAGCCTGTTCTCTCGAATCTTTCCTCCACAAAGAATTTGGGAAATTTTTGAGCATCTTCAGCCTAAAGAGCTCATTTTTTTGTTTGTTTTGACCTTTGTCTTGTACAGGTGCATTATAACACTGAGCAGTTCTGTGCCTAGCATGCCTGAAATTTTAAAATGAATCATGGAGACAGCGACATTGTTAGTGATTTCTTCCCAAAAAGATGCAAAAACATCAGTTGCTTTTGCAAGTTTTTCTTCTAAGGACCAGAAACAAAATTTTTAGTGAATGAAAGCAATACAAACAACATGGTCGCATCATTACTTATCTAACTGTATTCTGTTACAGGATTCATGCATGGACCCTTTATAACATGTGAAGGAAAGGCATTCGTAAGGCCACAGGAGAAATACATGTTTCTGATTCCTTTTGAAGAGCAATTAGTATTTCTTCACAATCTAATTTTTTTGGTACTAATTATTTGAGGGGTCATGGAAGAGATTAATACTAAAATAAAGAGAGAGAAAATACCTGAGAGGATGAATAGCAGCTCTGATGAAGAAATCTACCAGACAGTAATTGCAAAGGTCCTTAAATATCCAGGACTTAATCTGAAACCTTCTCTGGTGTAGAAAGAATGTGACAGAAAGGCGTAGTTCCAGCATCCCCAGTTGCTCAGGAGTTCACATTGAGGACATCAACTTTTAGCTCTAAAGAAGGTAATGTCTCCTAGTGGTACTAAGCCAACAGTAGCAAAGTGAAAGCACAGCCAAACAAAAATGCACTAACCCTTGGAAGATCCACCGGCTAACTTTTATGTAGGAACATAATACCGTTGTGCCAACCTTAAGAGATATCAGGCAACACTAAGAATAAAACAGGGCAACTTTTGTAGGTGCAGTTCAATGTACAAAAAAAAATTTTTGATGATCCACTGAGAGAAATGCTACAAAGTCTGATAAAATTAACTTGTCATAAATGTGAATTTAATGAAAAATGCATATGCATTAGTTCTTACTTTTAAAGGAAGATGAGTATGTGCCCTCTTTTCAATTTATTCTGAAACACTCTTAATTGTGAAGATAAACCTAGATACCTCAATTTAAAAACTTAGATCATAATGTACTAGCACTAATAAATAAAAGCAGACTCTTATTTCTGAGATCAGAATAAAGCCTCTGAAGGAGAAATTAACAACTTTACACAGTAAAAGTTTAACTATGAGAGTATTTAAAATAAATAGAAAATAATTTCCATAGCCAACAGCTATGATTTTAAACGATCTGGCTTTCTGGCCACTGCTTATATTCAAAATATTTTGTTCCTTGCAAAAGCCTTTACTCCTTTCTGATTTGCAAAGCAGTCATATTTGGCTGCTATTCTCATGACTCACCACGTGAGGGACTCAAGGATTCTTTTGTCTCATAATTGCAAACCAGATCTATACTCATGTTAGACCTATTGCTTATGTTAAAATGAAAACTTTCAGGAAAATATCTTTGCACTTCCCAGCAGTTATGCTGACATGTATGGAAAATTTTACTGCAGGAAATCAAAACCATCCGTTTAGATTGTGAGGTGATGCAACTAGATGATGGTAACTTACAGAGAAAAAAATTACAAAAATAAAATTCTTTTTAATAAAAATTTTAACAGTGATAAACCCCACCATTTTTCTTACTTGTTTAGGCAGAGGAAACTTTCATTTTGCTGATTTAATATTTGCAAATATGCCTCTAAAACATAGATTTCATTTTTTCTAAGCACAGAAATGCCATGAACAAAGGAGAAATAAGAGGAAATATTTGCAACACTAATGCAGGGGACAATTTTACGCAGGGTTTTTGTGCTGATCTAGAATGAAGTATGACTTTACTTAGATATGCTCAAACCCTACCTCCAGTTGGAGCTTCCGATAGATGTTTGTAAAAGTTAAGAACTTCCTACATGATATCTCTGCAAATCAAATTAAGGAATTTTGACACAGGGAAGCTATAAGCAGATCAACCCTTTTTTTAGAGTGCAATTACTGACAATTGAAGTGTAATAGCAACTCCAAGATCATGTGGGAATCGTATCTATTGTTTCAGAAGCAGAATAGCCACGTCAGCCAGGCACAATGCCATACTGACGAAGTAACTTACCCTTTCAGTCCAGGGAAAGCTCTGCTGTACTATATTACATTATATGGCAAGGAAATGCTTTTTGATTCCAAGTGTGTGTTCAAACACCTAAATTTTTCTTTAAAAATGTATGTTCTTGATTTGAACTTTCTAACTGGAAGTCAGATATGAACAACAACAGGCAATACATATTTCTCATACTTCATCAGCTGGCTGACAGATCTTCATGGCCTTTAATCTTACCTGCTAGTTTGGACTGAAAATAAACAAACAAACAAACAGACAAAAAAGGTGTCTTATTTTCTCTAGGATTGAAAATGGATTAGCTGACTTCAAGAAAAAAAAAATATTGTTCTTCTCATGAAGACAAATGCAAATTTTTTCTTCCAAATACTGACTAAAGTAACAAGTCTTTTTAAGTTGTTTAGTAGAAGATTAAGATACAGTCAAAGAACTTGAAAGTGAAATTAAATTGAATGACAAGCCAAACTATCTGAAAAAAATGGAAAAGAACAATCATTTGCACAAACCTATATAATTATCTAGCTGAAATATGGTTAAATATAGATATGCATGTATGTTGTGACATAAAACCCCCGTAAGTACTTCTGCAACTATGAGTCCATAGAAAAGGCCCTCATAACACCCCATAAAAACTGAGGTGGATTTATTGTTTCTACTAATAATCTGATCCCTCATTGCATAGGTATGATAGCAGAGAGTTAATGCAGGCACTGAGAGCTGAACCTTCTTCTTTCTCATAGATGAATGAGAAAAAAAGCCAAATAAACATACAACATACAATTCCTGTAGAGTTTCTGTGGTCCACAACCCTTTGCTTACACTAGCCTCTTGAATGCAGAAACTGCTGCTCAAATACAGCACAACACACAGGAAAACTGTGCTCAGCTGACATGTATATGCTACATAACATACACATTTACCTAGTAGTGACCCAGAAGAGACAAGGGTTACCTTATTTCCCAATCCCAAGAAATCTAAACTTACCAGTCATAAAAAAAAAAAAAAATTAAAACAGATGTGCCATATCTATTGTCTGTAATCTCAAATGCAGAGACGTGTTTAGAAATACAGTGAAGTGTAGCTAACACTCGCAAATAGATTATTGTGTTACGATGTGGTCAGTGTTCTTTTATATTTAAAATGGAAAGTATTATTCCTTTAAGACCATAAAATGATACTAGAAATTAGTAATTTCTGAAAATGATACATCAGTGTAGATTTGTTTAAACAAAGCTGCTATTCAACCACTGGGAAAGGGAAGTGCCATCTCCCAAATGCATGAGTGCACGTGTGTACTTGACATATATTTTAATGAGATCATGAAAAATTGCTAAAATTTGGCACAAACAAATATTTAACATGAATTCTCTTGGAGTATTCTGCCTGGGGCAAATATTTAATGAACATTTAAAATAAAGCACTGCAGAAGCTGGACACGTACTTCCTCATGTGCTGGAAGATCTTTAGTTGTAACAGAATGCTAAAGTATAGGAGAAACATAATTAGATGTGTTTGTGACATTAGTTTTATTTCATCTGCTTTTCCTTGTTCACCCAGAAAAAATTTGGCAATGTCTGTACCGTCTATGTGATGTCCTTATAAATATAACTTTCTGTAACTGGTCACTGGCACCATTTGAAACTTGTCATTTGACTGTTTGGGAACTTTCCCTCACTAGTATTATTTTTTTTTGTTGATTTTTTCGTGGTTTGATAAGTAATGTTGAATGTCTTACAGTCAATCTTGCACAGGATTAGGCCATTCCTTCGTTTTGTGTAAGAATTAAAATTTCAGTCCCACATTCACTCCTTTAGAAATCTCATTTCACTTCAGTATCTCCCTCTGCTGGACAGGAAACATCATATTTTCCAATTTTATTTTCTTTCCAGGATAGACAGCTCCCTTTATGTTAGATCAAGTGTTTCTCTGAGGTTCCTATGGACTGTATCCATAGAATAATGTTGTGCAGTCAAATAAATTAAAGAAATTTATATTAGCATTTTGCTGGAGAAGCCCTTTTGTAAATGGCAGTATCCTTCTATTCTCAGTGGGGTTTTTGCAAAGCCTTTCACCTTAAGAAATGTTCTTCACAGCCTTTATTATCCTTAGGACCAAATGTTATCTCGTCCTTGATTGAAAACCATGTGATCCAGAGAATCTTATTAATGTTCACATACATTTTTGTTTAAAAGTCTCGACTTCTTCTAACAAACTTTATGCTCAGCAACTGTAAAATGCTAGTTTTGTTTGCCCTTGCAAATCTTTAATTTGAAGTTTGCCAAATCTTGGCAATGCCTCTTTTAAATATGCCATTTTAACTTATCAAAAAGTTCTGGAGAACATTAACACTAGATGACACCTTCTAACCTTTCGTACAGTTTACTTCTCCCAATTTGCCTGTTCCCATTAATTTCCACTGATGCCACAGTTGTACAGTACTCCAAGTGAGAACTATGAAAACAAAGGGGCTTAAGGCCACTTCACAAAGAAGGTGTTGGTTTGTTTTCCATTCATCTTCTCAGCTCTCGTATAGATGACTAGAGAAGCATCCTGACAGTTCCCATTAACTGAACTGCTAGAGATGGGAAGTACAATATGAGGGAGCTATGTCACAAGATGACTTTTTTCCCCAGGGTAGGAAAGACTGTATCAGTTTTATTTTTATTTTTCTATTGAAAGATAAGTGTAAGCCTGTTTTCTTTTCCTATCATAACTAATATCCTTCCTAAAACATGATCTGTCCTGTTACTTTAACTTAAAGAATGCTAATGCATTATTTCTTGTTTCCCTTTCCTCTGATGGAAAACATCACTCAGTTTTAACTACAAGTACATGATCAAACAGGTCTTGGTTAGACCAGAATCTAAACTGCTTATCATTGCCTTGATGTTCTGGTTTCCTCCCCCCCCCCCCCCCCCGAAAATATAAATATGTGATGTTTGTGCACACATGTGCAAACATTATAAAAAAACCTGTTTGCGTTCAGTTACTGGTTCGTTTATGATCTTCCTATCTTCTTTAATTTCATCCTTTGCCCTCAAGACTACACTTTGACCATATGGGAGACCTTTCTTGAAGCATGAGACTTGCAGTACAGGAAAATTGCTCCTGGCACAAACAAAAAGAGAGAATGAGTACTTGGAAAACAATGTCGGAAGAAACAATCTCAAGATGAATTAAAAAAAAAAGTATGAAACAATCTAGGACATGTCAGACAGAATCAAAAGGGAAAAAAATGTGGATTCATCCTCATAGACCTCTGAATCTGCCTAAAGTTTCCAGATTTATTAAACTACAGAACTGAAGTTTGTGCATTAAGTCCTGCAAGGCTTCTGCCTGATTGCTACACAAGAATTCTTTGTTGTTTATATACAGACAAGGTTTGAAGAAATACCAACATATACACATAAAATATAGGTAATGAAGAGAACAACAGAGCACACTCTTGCATGCTTACATTTTGATCAAAGTATATGAGAGGAGTTAAACAGGATGAACACGAGGTCATGATTTCAGTAATGGTCTGTGTCTATTTTTGGTTGTACAGTACAGGAAGGATCCCCACAATTTGATTGAAGGTCCAGGGAGGCAACCAAGGCAGTGGGGGTGGAGTTCTTGTCCTGGAAAGAGAGCCTCCAGGACCAGGGCTGATTCAGAGAAGAGTTTTGGGGGCACTCAGCATCATTCCTGGCACTGGCAGGAGGGTAGAGAGAAGATGCAGCTGGACTTTTCAGAGTGGTTCATGGAGGCAGGGTGAGAGGCAGCAGCAAAAGCTTACAATAAGGGGAGTTTCACACCCTGACTGGCAGAAGAACTGAGCTGCTCAGGCTGATCCCATGGCTGACCCTGCCTGGAGGGACTCACCATTCACCAGAATGAGTTTGTCATTCTGTGATTTATTACTGAAAACACAGGTGCTGTACTTGGATCTCTTTCAACCCCAGGTTACTTCCCTCTCCCTTATCACTTTACATGAGATCTGAGTACAAAAGCTGAATGAAAAACACAGGAGGTTACAATTAGTTATTCTTTTTTTAATGAGACTTGGATGACAAGAAGCAAATCACCTAGACTCATTTAAGCAAATGCACAGTAATTAAACTATGCAGCAAACATGTAAGAATATTTAATTATACTCCTCCCAAATATCTCATTTAGTAAACAAAACTTGCACAAATTTTATGGGGAGGATCAGAAGTCTCCATTTTACGGCATATAAAGACTCTGAGCAGCTGAGTATAAAAGGCAATAGATATGGAAATGTTTTTCCAAATAAAGCATAATGCACAAAGGCAAGCTCTGTTTCTTCATTCAAACTGTGTTGTGCATCTTTATGAAAAGAACTTCAAGGATCAGCACAGACATTGTACGTTCAGCCACAAATACGTGATTTTAGAAACCTAAGCTCTTCCTCTGTCTCATGTATAGACACATATATGTATACATTCATGTATAGACATGAACATATCTAGACATCCACACATTTACATACATGTATATATTTATGTTTATATATATATATACACACCTATCTAATTATACATGTAGAGAAATATACATATTAGTCTTTCCAGAGAGATGTATATAAAATCTCTTTAAAGTCAGTCTTAATTTGGACATCAGTTTTTTCACACAAAACACAAAAAAGTCTTATTTTGAATAGCAGTATTTCTTTGCACTCCTAAATTCAGGTAAATCTTTTAGAAGCAGACAACTAAGATAAACATGGCAATACTAAACCAAAACTTCCAGTTCACTTATTGTAAAAACCTACCTGTTTGGATTTTTAAAAGGTGATTTTGTTCACATTAGCATACTAATAACAAAATCATGTTGAGCCTTTTACTCAGACAAATCCCATAGAATTCTCCTGTTGCTAATCCTCTGGCCTTTCAAGAAAGACAAAGAAGTATGACTACTCATATAAACACAGATAATTTACAAATTAGGACTTAAATTCATTACCAGAAGCAGCCCATGTTTTGCAGCCATCTTGGCATTTTACAGAAGACATTATGCACACAGGGCTACTAAAATGAACTAAGCTGGTGACTTGAGGAAAGTTGTGTGAGGTATTAAAAAGAAAAAATCCTTTCACTTTTGGATAAGGGCATATTTTTAACATATAGGCAGAATTGACTAAGCCACAAAAAGAGACTTTTCTGTTTAAAATGGAAACATTTTTGTTTTTCTGTTACCTGAGGAAAACTTTCTTTCCATGTCTGATTAAGTTGGCAGGAGCTTAGTTTGGTATCTTGCTCTCAGTGTCAGTCAAATGACCATGTATTTGTTCTTACAGATGAAAAAATGAAGCTTTCACTTATGATTCTCTCTCAGTGGGAAAGTAATTTAACAATTCAGCTACCACATCTGAGGAACAAAGCCCCCAAAGTATGTTTATAAACTCACGAGCTTTCACAACAAAATAGCGAAGACACCTATTTGTCCTATTCTCCTTCCTTGTCAAGCTCATTTAATTCATCCTGAACAAATGTTTCCTTTAACTTCCTAACCATACTTTTTTTCCCCAGCTTTTCTAAAGGTTTTTCTGGACACTGAGCATTCCTTAATGTCTTCATCCTGTGTTGAATCAGTCCAAAGGAGCCCAAAAAGAAAACTTCACTGGCTCCTCATGGTTTAACACAATGTGCCTGCCACCTTGCACTTTTACTGTGACTGCCGAAAAGTGCCAAATGTTCTGTATGAATTTCAGCTCTATACTTCCAAGTTTTGTGCTCATTATGTATAGCCTCAGCTCCACTTTAGAATTAGTAGCTATATAATGTCACTCAGTTCTTTCTACTAGGTGAGAACTTCACCGTATTTCACAGTGAACAAACAAGCTTACTCTTTTTATCTCCTCTTAAAGTATTTATCTCCTTCTTGGACCCATGTAGATTACTAAGTATAATCTAATCAGCAGAGAAACAAACAAGATGAGTGAGGAGCAAAACTCTGGGCAATATTGTTTAAACATCCATTCATTTGGGTTTAAAAAGTAGTTAAATGCAGGAAAATTACTAGGAAAGTATGCTTTAGAGAAACTTCCTGGGTTATTGAACTTGGCTTTCTCCCATTGTGGATCCTCTTCCATCCTCAAGCCACGCAGTTCCTCTTGTATAACCACAGTCATTGCAGCAGGTTTTACTTTGCCTTGGAAGTATTACTTCCTCTCTCTGTAGTCCTGACAGTTTTCTAGATGTGCAGCAGACAAGCGACTTTTACATGCCTTTACATTCCTTTCTAGGTCATGACGGCTTCAGAGGCACAGTGAAACTGAAACAAAACAGCTCAGTGCCCAGAAGCACAAAAGATGCTCAAAATTAGTAACTAGGAAGCAACTGTAAGCTGCTATCACTGATGGTTGTTCCTTTTTTAGGGTAGACACTGCAACCTGACTACAAGTCTTAGCATAATGTCTCTACATCAGACATTGTTTGGCAGGACTACTGTAAAGGATTATCTATCGCATTGGTGCGACAATGTTTTCTGGTTCTGCATGAGCTGTGGGAATTCAGAGTTGAGAAAGTTTTGATTAACTTCCATGTTCATACTCCTGTTCACTGTTACCTAACATATCTCATATACCTTCTATAGATAAAAAAGATGTACATGATGTCAGTATGCAAATATATTTTCTTCTTCATCAAAGGAGTTGCTGTCAGTAGTCTTGAGAGACTCTTTTCTTTCACAGTCAGTTATGTTCCAAAAACTCTTTTTTAATAAAAGGAGAATCTGAAAAAGGCAAGATTTCTGTTTATCTGTGAATGTGTTTGGTTATCCCTTTGCTATTTGCTAAGCAAAAAGACACATGTGGAGTCATTCCAAGTATCTAAGAAAGCAATATGCAGTTAATTCACATGTAAGCACACCATAGCAATATGCTTGTGCTGTTGTGCAGAGAAAAAGGACAAGATAATTACATTCTGTCTAGCATGCTGATAAAAATACATTAGTGAAAAAAATAAGGTAATGTCTGTGATAAAATCAGAAGGGCCCGGAACAAGTCATCAGAGACCTGAACTGAGGACACTTGATACAACTGAGTCAATACTGTCTTTGTTCCTTTCAACTTTCATTTTGCAACCTATATGAATAGAAGCCTTTTCTATAGAGTGGTTGTGATTGCAAAAGTAGTTGAACTCTCTGAAATCTCTGTCTTTGTATTCAATAAAGGAATTCTTTTATAATTTAAACTCTTGAGGACAGGGCAGAAGATATAAAACTGGAATCTCTCTGTGAGTATCAAGCCTCTCCTTTATGAGGTGACTAATAATACTTCCCTTTTTCACATGCATTAGAATAATAGGTCTCTTATTACTTGGCTGTCTAAAATATGACTCAAGGAGCTGTACGGTGAATACTTAAAGGAGGAGAAGAAATAACTGTAGGAAAAATGCCATCCTCTTTCTCTGAATAAGGAGTCAGGACTGTGGAATTTCACAGTGTAATCCAAAACTCAATTTTAGTAAATTTTTTCATGAACATTTATCAAGGAGGGAGCAATTTCTCAGATAGGAGAATTCTAGACAAAGAAGGGTAAAAAGAATGAAATGCAGAGGTACTCTGACAGCAAATGTGACCAGTCCTGCTGCTGAACTGCCAGAGTACATCACAATTGATGCTGCAGACACTGAGCAGCTGCTGGAATTAGCATCCCGGCCTAAATTTGGTGCCAGCCCCAGGGTAGTGATCTGCAATAGTACCTGACATACACTGCTTGCAGTACTAAGATCAAAACATACAGCCTGTATCGAACTTTACTTTGAAGAAATAGTTTCTGCTCCATCTGAAGTCACACAGCCTATACACACAGAAAAGAAACACAGTCCAAATCTCTGATTTTCACAAGATGAGAAGAAAACGCTGTTGCTACTGGCAATGTGTCTGGCCTGCTCTTCTCTCCTTGCTAAAGGAATGTTCTCACTCATCATTTGATAATGCCAGAAAGGCACAAAAGTAACTTCATTATATACATTGTATTAGGCTCATAGATAAAAACATACATTAGGAGAAACTTGTGGGTTTGTTTGCATCAGATGAATATAGCATATCAGCACCCTATTTGTCACAGTTTCAGTGGTCCACTTCTTCAGCTCTTTGAACATCTACTGTATCCAGCTGTACAATCCACCCATCCCTCCATGAAAACAGTAAATCCAAATTTCATACTTGAAGAAAACAAAGCATGAACAATCTAGAATGTTGTTTTTGCAGAGAAAGTTTGCAGCAAAAAACAACTTGCCACTTTACACTTCTAGGTTCTATTCTGCTTCCTCAGAGCTATAGGACCATTTTTCTACAGCACACAGCATGTAGAAACTCTGCATCTCTGACATACAGATTGGCACAAAATATTTCATGTAATAGTAGAATCAGCTCTTCCTTGTGTTTAAGACATTGGTGTCAGTACAACTATTCTGGTTTAATCAGATTTATTTCTGAATTTTGTCACTAAAAGTTCAGAATTCTACCAGGTTTGATTTAGGATGTAATTTAGGTTTTATTAGTCATAATATGAAAGTTTCAGGGTTTTATACCTTTAATGTGAGACTTTAAAGACAATTCTACTTATCAAATTTTAATTATTTTTGTGGTTTTTTTCTTTATGCATTTGGACTTCAGACAAAAGTCTCTGTCTTTCATTAATTGCTTTGAAGATGAAGGAACTGTCAGTGTAAATCTAGCTAGCAAAAGAGACAGGAAAAAGACTGGGACATCATCACTTGTCCTACACAAAGCAAAATTTAGAAAATAAGAATTCTAAGAACAGATCAGACAAAGGTATAAACATAATGTCCGTTTGATAGATGACCATGTCTCTGCTTATAAACATAGTTTCACAGAATTAAAATTTAATTAAATTGATGATAATGCCATAACCTTCTCTGAACTGAAGACTTTCTGGTCTCACTGCTCGTTTATTTACTAAATCCAGCAAGCTCAGTAAGCAGTGAATATTTGTCAAATAATATCCTCTAACAATGAGTTCTATCAGTTAACTGCATAGCATGTCATACACCATTTTGTGTGTATCTCTTATGAGTGTATCCCATCTCATTTTAGCTATGTATAGTAGAATAGAGCAGAATGGTTTGGCTGGAAAGGACCTAACACAATCATGCACAAACTGGAAAACATTCTTAGTGCCAGTTGTGAGGTGATTATAAACAGCTCTGGCTGTGAGTGAGTGCTAAGAATAAAAAGAAATAATAGCAAGAGGGCTGGCTGTACATTAGACCGGGTTGTTTCACTCAAAAAACATTTAAAAAGACACACAAAAAGTTGCCAACTTGGATGAGTCTTTCAGAAAACTACTCCCTGTCTTGAACAGTGTGTGTGTGATTGCATGTGTTCAGCTGCCTGTCCTCACCAGGATCTCTTATAAGTAGTCAAAAGAAAGAGAGCTAATCTTATTCTAAGCACAATAAGTACATAGGCTTCATTACCAAGTTTTTAAAGAAGGGATAAACTTGGTCATTATCATTAGTAACATGTTGGAATGGAGAGCAAACTGATTTTGTCTCTGAAACATATGCCACTACTCATCCGGTGGTTATTCAAGTTTCAGATCAATTAAAGAAGTTCCTGAAGTATTCCTGAAAAATAGTCTTCCCCAAAGGTGTTCTTTCAGTCCCTGTTTTGTGAGGGCAAACTGGTTTGTAGGCTGTTCCAAGTCCTGTATTATATTCAGGTCTCAAGTTTCTTGCAAAACTGAATTCCTCAAGTCTGTTGCACGAATACAGTTTTGAAGTACTTTTTCTCACATATACAACATGGGACGACATGTGGCACAGTTAGGCAGCAGACAGACAGGAGCAGCAGCTGCTGTCAGACATAGGACATGAGTGAAAAGCATAATTCAGATTTATAGATATCTAGAAATATATGTAGAATATAGAAATATGGAGAATATTCATAAATATTTAATAAAAGTAACGCAGACAAAAACTCTCTTCTTCCTTTACCATAACATTCCTGAAGACAAAATCACTTCCTATAGAATTGTTCCTCAGTGCAGTGCCCATATAAATTACTCAGCAGACAGATCAGTAAGTCAATATCTTAAAACTATATTAATAGTCAGAAAAAAGAGACATTCATCTAGCCAGACTCAGAATTCTGGTGAAATTTCATTGAAGTTACCATGCAATTTCTTTATAGATAACCAACAAAAATTATATGAAATGGCACTTAAGATAACTCAACAGAGCAAAAGGACAATCCCTTAACCTGTTAAACTGCGAGTGAGACAATATACCTATTTAGCTAGCCTGCTTCAGACGTCTGCTAAAGACAGAAATACCTCCCTAAAGTCCACTGTTTGAGTAGCTTTTAATTCGACTGGGAGACTATGGCCACTTGCTCAGATGTAGTCATCTCTATACCACAGCAAGCTCTCTCCGCCAGACAATCCCTCCCTGTAATGGCAGTGAATGAGTCACAGAAATGTTTTTGTGCAGCTCTGTGTCTGGCCCATCTCCAAGAAAAATCATCAGGTGAAGTTGTAGGATCTGAGATGATTGCTATTATTGGATTATCACCATGGGATTCACTTGGCATATTGATTTATGGGCATGGATTATTCTCAATTCTATCTCAAGAATAAAATCAGCAAACTTGAGAGCTTCTGGAAAATAAAGTCATAGATATTATCCCTTTGCCAAAATGTTTCTTCACCTCAGTTGTTTCAAACAAGATTTATTATTTGTGTTTCAAGCAGTTCTTATATTAAATTTACATTTGGAGATCGTCAAACCCATTAGCATTCCAATTCTTGCTTAAATAGTGTTTTCCTCAAGAAGGACAAATAATCCCAATCGAAACTTTCAATAGCAAATTAATAGCTTAAAAAATCTTTTAACCAGAAATAGAGGCCAAACTTTTTTTTTATTTAAGTAAGAAAACGGGGAAAAGGAGTGGGGAAGAAAAGCAGCAACTGGTGTCTAGAGTACATAAACAGTGTGAGAATCCCAATTTACAGCCTTTATTCTCCTTCCGATGAAAAATGTATCCCCTACATTTAACTTTTTGTTCCAGTTGGTAAATATCTTGGAGTGAGTCTCTGATTCCACTTTGTAAATGTGCAGAAAAAATATAAATACTGCATTCACTGACTATTTATCTGTTTATTTCAGGTATGGCAGGGAATTTAGGCTTGTCATGTGTTTTTCTGGATATGATCATAACACACAAGTTATGATCAAGTGTCTACCCATTGTGAACTATTTTCTCTGTGTCTCTGCCATCACCCCAGTCCTACTTTCCAGTCCTAATGAGTAAACAAGCAAAAATGGAAAAAAATTTTCACTGATGTGAAGTGGAAAATACTTCACTCTTGGGAAACTTAGAAGGGAAAACCAAACTACAATCCACAATCTGTGTAATAATACTTGTAAAATCTATGTAGTACTACTTTTTTTTCTTTTTAAGTATTTAATGATTTGTAGCCACTATCTTTTCCAATGTGTCTTATCTACTGAGTTCAGCCAAATCAAAAAAAGAGATATAGGTCTGATAAAACCACCACCATGGAGTGCTTTTGGAGCTTTCCTTTTCAGAATTTTTTTTTTTTTTTGGTTAGGTGAGGATGCTTTTGTAATTGCTGCTCTATGTGCATTTATTAGCAGTTAAGATGTTTTATGATATGTTTCCTGCCTGGCAAGAGGACTCGGCACAAAGCAGAACTGCTAATGAATATAAATTCAGCAGTAGTGCCCAGATTTCTTGGCTAGAGAATGCCTCAGCCATGGACTGCATCTACATCGCTCGCTGCAACACTAGGTAGAGGGATACACTCCATTTAAGTTGGTCTAAGAAACATTAGCAGGAGATGCAGAGGCCATCACATGATAAATAAACATACTTCTTTTTCAGAGATAGCTTGATTATGTTTAAAGCTTTTTATATTATTTTGCCATGCATATTGTGGATATTCCTATAGCAACTACCTAGGCCAATATTCTAAAGGTATACTTCAAATTTGGATTTTTGATCTGTTTTCTTGCATGAGACAATTCTATTTTCTCTTCTCAGTCAGAGAGCTTAGGAGATACACTCAACATACCTTCCCTTAAATGACAGTGTCTTATCCTTCTTTCAGTTGAAAAGCATATTTCCTTAATATTTGTCCTTATCACTATAGTACTTTGAAAACCAGTATATTTGAGCTATCTGCAGGAAAAGGAGATTGTCAAATACAAGCTCTACTAATATGACATTATTAAACATACTTTTCTTTACTCTGTTAGGCTTTTGAAAATATTTATGTATTGAATTTCACCAAACATCATCTCATCATGCAAAAGAAGATTAATTTAAAGTTAAACACTAGCAATACCAAGATAGGTTTAGTGTGAAAAGGAAGCAAAAGATATCTGGCCACTAAATGTCTGAGCATTCTGCAGCGCTTACAAACACATCTACAAATGATTAAGTAGGCTGATGTGTTTGACTTCTCAAAAGTCATTGATTGGAAGGCAAAACTAGCTGTCAGGATTTAAAGAATGAAGTTAATTGCCTAAAACACTATCAAAGAAGAAAATTCCCATGATAAGCCACCACCACAGGAACTTGTGATAAGAACAGATGGCAACAACAGGAACCAGGCCTGGTAAGGCTGATCTGGGTAACCTAGTTGAACAAAGGTTCCCACTGTGGAAACCTGTGAGAAAGGAATTAATTCCATACCTAAACAAAGGTAAAGGTTTGAATTTAGCACACACAATTTCACTGTGAGAACTGAGGGAAAAAACTCGGTTGCTTACATCCATGCCATCCCAAATTGTGAGAACATCTGACATGCCCCATGAATATCTGGGACTTGGACTGTGTAAAAGTGGTATGCCAGGACTTTGGGACCCTCACCAATGAGAAGACCAGAAGGACATGGCATTATCAGAACCCATGTGCTGTTGATTTTTTTGCCAATTTGCTTGACCTCTCTCTCATTCTCTCTTTCTACTCCATATTTAATATTAAAGAAAATTGGTCCTATTGACTATGGTATATGGTCTTGTTCCTATCCTGTCCAAACACTAATGTACAACAGTGCATGCTATTTAAGCTTGAGAATGTTTTCAGGATGTAGCCTGAACACTTTCACAGCAACATGAAATTTTACTAAATTCATTCCACCGCTTTTCATAAAGCAGTCGATCCCAATGAAGGTAGATCTGCTTCAATGCTGTCTCATGGTCTGACACCTGGGAATACAATCTTTCAAGCTGTTGGGCTGCTCTTGTTGACCTTGCATATTTGTCTCACAGAACAGTTCCATGCAGAAGTTCAAATCACTGACTAATGCACAAAGTCTTTTCAGCCCCTACTATAAAGTCACTGAAAAGCCTCACAGGCTGCTTTAGTAAAGGCCAGAATAATTTTTGTTCTACCTCCACAATGCAATGCCTTTTGCCTGGTTTTCATCCATCCCCCTTTGCACACACAGTGTATATGCAAACACATTTTTCCTTGGAGAGAAAAGTATGACAGAATATACATAAAAGTTTTTCAATGCCTGATGACACAAAAGAACTCAAACGAAACAGAAATTCAGAAGTCTTCCAGAGTCAAGATTGATTGAAATTTTGGATTAGGTCTCCAAATAAATAGACATCATAATTATATGTCATGTAATGTATACACAAAACACTGACCCATTATGTAATACCCCTACACTCTTCTGAATTAGATCTGCTGCTACACATCGTAAAATCTATTGTACTTCAATTTCAGTGACTAACTAGGCATTACTTTGAAATTACTGTCTACCCAGAAAATCTTTGGTGCTACTGAAGAAGTTGCATACCAGAGCATAGTACAGTACTGTATTACAGTAATAAATAATAATAATTAGCATACAGGGAATTCTTGGAAAAAATTATAAACTAAGGCCTACCTGGTAAAATTTTCCTAATCTGGTACTTAAATTAGCCATAAAATCTGGTCTTAAAGCCTTGATTGACCAGAGTGATGAAAGGAAGAGAAATTTTGCATATCCAGACTACAGCTTTAAAACTGAAAGAACCTTAGAGTACATTTTTTAACATAAAGTACAGACTTTTTTTTCAAAGAAATTACTGCAATAACCTAGACATACTGTAATTGTTAAGAAAACAGCTATACCAAAGTCTAAAATACTGAGGTTCAATCACATTTTAAATAACTGCATATGCCTTCAAACGTTTTTTTTTCTACCTGAATAGTTTATGTTTTTAACAACATCATGGACATACGTATAAAACATCTAGTTCTCTTTTAGCTTGAAATGAGCCTAATTTTGAAAAAAAAAAATCTCTATAATGTCTCTGCTGTTTAGTGTATTAGTCACCCTATCTTTTACAGATTAAGCTCTTTGGCATTATAGGAGAAATCATCTGCTGCATACTGGCATCAAGGAAAAGCAGATTCATAAACTCTGCCCTTAATCTCTCTTTCAGTTTTCTTCCAATTAGAAACAATCTTTTGCTGATACTCTAATTAATACTTACACATTAAAATATTAGGCATTACAGTAGAAATCATCTGTTATATTCTTCCATAAAGCAAAACTAGGTTTGTAAGCCCTTGCCCTTAATCTTTCTTTCAATTTTCTTCCATTTAAAAAACATCTTTCCCCAATACTCTAATTAATGCAAATGATATTCATGATTAGTTAGTATTATGCTAATCTGAGCCCCAAATTTCCCTAAATCTACATGGTGTTGTCTGAGTACCAGATTGCTTTGGGTTTCTAAGTAAAATTACATTAGCCTGCCAGCTGTACAAAACACCATGATAGAGTAGAAATCCAAGCAAATCATCAAGATTACATTAGTTTTGTTTCTTAATGAACAACTGTTTGCATTAGGGATTACAGACAAATTATGATTTTCCTCTCTGTACCCAGGCAGCCAGGCATCTGTTGAGAAGTTCCATTTTTTTTCTGGACTTAAATAGATTGAGGAGAGCTCAGGCAGAGAGACAGTCTAATATTTCATGTAATTGAATTTTTTCCATTACAAGGCGATTGGCAATGGAGCTCATTGCTAACCTCAAATTTCTCTCTTCCACTCCTGCCTGGAATGTGGGAGAAACCTGAGTGGGTTGTTTTTTGTTTGGGGTTTTTTTTTAAAGAGCTATCAGTCATCCAGCTTCTCCCCTCTTCCTAAAAAGGCAGATTTCCAGAGTCGTGCCTGCTTGTTTTACACTTTGAGCCAATTCCCCAAACCATGCTGTTGCAATTCCTGCTGCTCCGATATATAAACGATGTGCCACCAAACAGTATCATATGCGGAAAACAGAGCATTGGGTTCATGCCTCACAGCCTGCGCTAATAGTGCATACAGGGATGCTAAACTAGGCAAAGTTGGGTGATAATGAACGTGGTACCACCAAGACTGCTAATCTTTAAAGTGTAACAACAAAGCTCAGTTCTATGTACATATGCAATTTAGCAGCCTGTTACAAGTTTGTCCCTGTTTCGTGTCAAACTGCTGTAACATGCATGTTATTATGTCCTGCTTGATTTAATTATGCTCCTAGTGTACAGGTTTACTCATTCTTCCATGCACTAATCTCGTCTCCAGAACTCACACTGTGACAGCTCATTACTGTTGGCAAAAATGTAGGACGCTGATAGGAAAAGAAAGGCTCTGATACATTCATCATTGTGTATCAAGACCTCCTGATTACAAGATACAAGCAACAAGATAATTGTGGATCAATTTGGAGAATGCAGGACAGTAAAGGGCCTGTAAATCACCATCCGTATCTTGAATAATAACGCCAAGCGGCAGCAAAATAATTCTGGACCACTCCTTTCCTTGTATCAGACCCAGTGCTAATACTACAATTCCCTTTTGGCCTATACGAATGTGTACTGATGGGCACTGACACTGTTGTGGAATTTATTACCTGAATATCCTCCAGAACACAACCTCCCATTAATTTCCTTCAGTAGCCAGTTTAAATAGTTTTTTAATTAAGTTTTTAATATTTTTTTAAAATTAACTTTAGCAACAACATGTGAAGTAAAAAACTAAATTAAACTGACAATTAACTTTTCTATTCATAGTCAATAATGCACATTCCAGGTTTTGTTCTGTACTCTTTCAAACTTCTTATTGCTTTCTCACTGCAGAGAAAGACTATTCTAAATCTTATTTTATATGCTGCCAGAAGGAAACAAATTTAAAAACACCTGCATATGAAGTCTACAACAAATGTTATTAAGACTATCATGTTATAAAACTCATTGGAGATTTTAGGGGGAAATCTGACTTCGAAAATGCTTTGGAAAAATATTTATTAGGATACCTTGTCTGAAACAGAGCAGCTGCAGTTCTGGCTTCGCTGAGTCTTACTAGACAGTCATTTAAATAGGAGCCTTCTATTTGAGAAGCTGCTTAAGAGAGAATTCAAGTGCTTTCCTCTCCATGCTTGTCAATTTTGTAATTGTGTTTGGACGTTATTTTGCTGTTGATAACATTTACAGAAAATAGTCAATAAAATTAATCAAGGAGGGGTCAATCTTCAGGTACCAAGAAATTTCTAATTACATATTAGTATCATTTGGAATGTACAACACTGTATCAAAAATATAGGAATCATACCATTTAAATTAAATAATTCACTCCAAGAATTGAAAATGTGTTTCAGAATTTAAAGCCCTCTACAATTTTTGCTGTGGTAAGAGGCAATTAGATAAGGCAATTAGATGGACTGGAAACCTGAATAGTTAGTATGCTACTAAGTGTAGATATTCTGCCAGTTAATGATACATCAGCTTGCTTATTGATTTGTAAAGGAACTCTAACAATTAATTATATTCTGCTCTATCATTTTTCAGTTATGTAATTTGAGATAATTCTAGTAGCACTATGCAAAAACATCTGAAGATCAGTGTACTACATTAACTTAGAGTAACAGTTTTTAGTATTCCAGAACCGATCTGTCATTGCTATTAAGACACTCACTTTGTGCTAAGGTAAGCTTTTGTACCAATTATTTGAGCAGCAGCATTAACCATAATGTAATTTTACCTCTGGAATAAATTTCAGGTTCATAAGTAGTTCCATTGAAAAAAACAGATTCTTATGACAAGTCACAGCATGAAGTTGGTGCCAGACACTTCACTGATCAGATTAAAGGGAAATAAATGTTGGAAATTAACTGAAATGGCTACTGAAGACTTAAATAATCATTCAGATGAAGTAAACAGCTGAGATAAGATTCTGCCCTGAGAGTCTTATCCTGTCTCTCAAATTTGCTAAGTATCAATACTAAGGATAGAAAATTCTTGGGCTTTAGGATTGTGCTATACCCTTGTAGAGCTGAGGTTTAAGCCTAGGTGTAAAGCAGAAGCCAGTGCCACTGCTGTTGCCTCTGCCATGGCTGGTGGCTGGATGGACGTCAGCCTTCATGTCAGATACATTTAATACCTGCTCCTAATATTGGACCTATGGAAGTGCACTCAAAAAAAAGTTGCTTTGCAAAAGTAACCTGATAATATATTTCTATAGACTTCTGTGGGCTCTGCATCCTCTTTTCTTATCATCACAGGGCCCTAGAGTGCTGTTAAAGCCAGGGATACGACTGTTTATGAAAGCAATGGCTGATGTAATAACAAACCACAGTAGTATTATTTGCAGCAGACAAACATCACCACAGTCTCCCCAGAATCCTCATGGACTCCACTGGGAAATCCTTGATTTACAAACACAGGACCAGTGCTGTGGCTGGCATATTGAGGCAGTAACCTCAAAATGTTAAGAAACATCTGCATGTCTGCAGGAACGTCCAGACAGATAAAAACCTCATCAAACTTCAGAATGGCACAATAAATATTGGCTGTTTCTTGCACTATATGAACTTTTACTGTGAGGTAGAACAGTGATGCCTTCATATATAGAATGAGCCTCGTCAGTTATTTCCAGTAAAAGACTCTTGTTTAATATGCTTTAGTGCTTAACTAACAGGTGATTTTAAAGGTGTTATGAAAGCAGAGTTTCTGAAAGCATAAAAGAGGTAGTTAGAGCACACAAACATGAGTCTTCAGGAGCAAGTGGAATGTGACTGGTTAAAAGAGATAACTTGGGAATTCCACAATAAAATGTTGAAGCATGTTAAATATTTAACTGGTTTAGTTTAAAGACCCAGTATTAAAGGATTAATTTTGATCCTCTATTTGTTTTTAAGGGGAACTTAGTTACTGGATTGTATACACAATTTTCAAGACCAAAAGGTTTTGGTAACAGCTTTATTTTACATATTGCTTGGCCTGCATAAAGGACTACGTAACTTTATTGGTTAAAATTTATTACAGGGAAGAAATCAAAAGTCTTTATTATGTGGAAAAAAATAAAATCCTTCTGTCTCATTTTCTTGAGCATTGGGGAAATTTATACCTTGTCCAACGTCTCTGTGCACAGACCTTCCGTGACTTACAAAGAATTGTGTTCACTTCCATTGGAAGGTAATATTCTTTGAGACACCCCAAGAAGTGAGTCACCATTTAAAATGATGCCACATGAAAAATCTCCCCATCGGTATTTAATATCTTGAAGAAACTGACATTGCACAGTGACTATTTGAGACATGACACTTGACATTGAACTTCTGCTCAACAACATGGATCTATCAATGCACATGTATGCTAATGAAAGAAGTTTAGATGACATTGACCATTCAGAAGAACATGTAGATGACATTGCAAGATAAAAAATGTGTTAAAATATTTGATTGTAGTTTTTTTGTTTATAATTCTATATAGCTATAGCAAAATTTTTAAGACAGTTAATTGCATCACTGTATAACAACACAGAGTGGTAAATTTGCTAGTAGCAGTTCATAAAGAAGATAAAAGCTACTTTTTAACCCTATTGAATTTACTAGTTCGAAAGAACCAATTTTATTTGTTCTCAATGCAGACTTTTCTTCTTCAAACTGTCTTTGCCTAGACACTGCAACTTGAGACTCACTGTGCTAATTGTAGCTAACACCTAAGCATCTCTTATTAGCAATTACAAAAGCAGTGACTTTATTTTTTTTTCACTAATAACTTTTATGTCTAATCTATACTGCAAAAAGAAATTGCAGAAACTTTCACCTATCTGTCTTTAATTTAAGTCTTTTTATTTTTTTTTTACTGCAGTTGCTCCATTCATGATTGCAAATCTATTGTCTTAGACTAGGATCCTGAAATATATATCTTTGAGAGTAAATGTGTTCCCTACTTTGATAGAATTTTAAATATCACCATCAGAGTGCAGAAGACTCATCTTTACTTCTTCATGATTTTGACTCAACAATCATTAAGTAATGGTAGAGACTACACATTTCAGATAAGTAATTTTAAAAAATGATGCAAATAAATCAGGTATCTGGGGGGAAAAAAAAAGGAAAATGAAAGAATCAACTGATAACTTCAGAAAAGAAAAAGCACCTTTATTATGAGTTGTGTAAGACTTCTGTAGGTCCTACAGAAGATTCATCTACAGCAAGGTGTCACAGCCTGCTTAGCACAAGATTTTCCTCAGTGATAGCACGTGTTCAGGTAAGTTACAAAGGAAAACTACAATTGAACATGTACATGAAACAGCAATGTTAATTACCTTTTGAATACTACAGTTGTGTAAATTACAAACACTATATATAAAGTACAACTTCATGTTACACACTATAGAAAGATGCTTTAGATTTACATAGTTGTTTACTCCTGATTTCAGTGAATTTTGGATCATATCTTAAGCCACCACAGTGAACATAGATTTAGGCATACTGCAGCAAGCACATCAACACACAAACAAATTTTTTGCACTGTTGATGTACAGCATTTTTAAAAAACTGTTAACAGTGCCAGAATGAGATGAAAGGAGACACAGTCAGACTCTCGGGGTAGAGTTATTGCTAGATAAAAGTATGAAGCACAAGCAGAAAATGTTTCTTTGCTGAGAAGGTGCTGCAACTGCTAAACACCTCACAGGAGCAAATCTAACTGGAAATACATAGATAACTTGTGAGTGACTGAAAAGACTGAGAGGAGTTAGAAAGATATGTGCTTGTCAATAGGCATAAATATATTTTTCTTGGTTAAAAAGACACATTTTTTAAAAATCAGCAATAAAATACTATTAGAAGTGATAAACAACACCTTCACCCTACACTAGTGCGTACTGTTAGTATGTGCATAATGTTAGTATGGGCACTCTTACTACTTTTTTCCTTGATGAAGGATGATTATTCCCTTGCTCCATAATGTAAAACATTAAACATTAGAAATAAACATGCATCCAGTTTTACTGTTCTCCACACGGATCTTCTGATTTTAAACAATCTAATTCTGAGTTGTCTAAGCATACATAGCACCTGAGCTGGATATTTATTATCGATAGAAGCTTAATGGTTCTGAGCAAAAACTAAAAATTATACACTTATAGTGTCTCATAAGCATAACACTCATCATTCAGAATAACCATTACATAGTCAATAAAGGGTCTTGCAGTAAGTTATGTACACTGTTGATACTTTCATATAAGGAAAACTGAACAACTGCTCATGGATATAACCTTATATCCTTTTACTCACTCCTCCCCCTCAAATTTAAAGAATTAAGATATTGTGTTCTAGGTCCATGAATAAGCACAGCATGTTCAATATGTCCACAGTTATACTGACATTTGTTTCTAAATCATTTAATTAAAAGTCATTATTGAGAACAAAGGATTCATTAACAAGCTGTACATCTGAACAACTGATGGAGTTGTTGTGTTATGAATATCATTTTAATCCAAATTAGAAAACCTCACAGATGTGCTGCTGCAAAATATTGACATGCTGCAACTCCCCTGGAATGTGATTAATATTTGTGTTAAACCAAAAATTACATTAAAATCTGGCTTTACTAATAAATTTAGGATTGGAATAATTCTTTTTAATGCTGAAATAAAACATCTGAATTGTTATTATTTAAACCTCCATTTGGGATTATATGCCCTATTATTTCATCCTTACTACAATGTGATAAACTTTGTACTGACAGACTTTTTGTTCCAAGATTTTATTATGATGTTTTTGATCATCAGATCAAGCCATTAAGCATAAGGAAATGTGCAGTATTTACAAGAGATCAGAATAAAACCTCTGATTTCAATACTTTTTCCAGAAGTTTAAATAGACAATTTTTCACTCTTTACTGTATGTGTGTAAATTTGTGTACAAAAATAGGATTCTGAAATTAGGAAGAAGAAAATCTATTTTCAGAACATGTATTTTTATTCTATAGAATTGCATGAAAATGATCTGAAAACCAGAGACATAGAGTCAGACTTTGGCACAGAATTTACAAAATAGTTTTCAATAGATGTCTCAGACGTAAATATTTGGAAACTTTTAAGACAAGAAAAACCCAGCAGCCTACTAGCAACGCCACAAAGTTTTGTAAATACCTACTTACATTTTAATTTTTAGATCTGCAAAGTGATGAATTACTAAATATGTAAAGTCAATCACAAAATATCATTATGACTGTAACCCCAAACTACTAATTGTCATTAATGAAGGCAGAGTGAAAAAATACCTAAGGTTTCTATGAGTATCATTCTCTCACTTACCCTCATCAACACTCTTCCTCACTTTGTAAATGGAGATTTTACAGCAAAAAAATATTAAAAAAAAAAAAAAAAGATAATTTCCCAGCTGTACAGAACAAGCTTTTTCCCTTCACTTATGTTCTTTCCCTCACCACAAAGTTAAATGCAAAAGTAATATGATGCACATCTAAGATGGTCATATTTACACAATCCAAAATGAGATAATCAGTTAGCGATTCTCCATATATTTGCTGTGATTTAATATTAAAAGTTTACTTTCATTTGCACTTGGTTTTTTACTGCATACTCATAAAAACTTTTGCTCTCTTATGTTTTAGTAAATACATCTGTATTCAGGAGAACACAGATGGAGAGTGTAATTTCTGTTTGTTTCAGTTTTTTCCTGGCAAATTGATTTGTTATTATTGTAGTCAAATAAAAGAATATGAAGGAAATAAACAGTAAAATAGGAAACAATAAGCAGTCTAAAAACTAAACATTCATTCCACTTAATTTAAAGAGAAAGACAGAATGTTATCTTTCTTGATTATATTTTCAATATAATTACTTTTTAAAAAATGAAAAGAAGCCATTATTTTAGGACTATTCAAATGAACCTTGATATCATTATTTCCATGCTGCAAAACAGTTATAAAGTAGACACCCTATGTATAATGAAAAAACACCAACGTTGTAATGATGCCTGTCATAATAGCAATAATAGTTAATTAACTTTTTTGTAATTATGAGTAACCATCTTATACAGTATTTCAGGTTCCTCACAAAGCATTTACAATTCAGTGTTTACAGTTATTCCTGAAATGCAGAAACAGAAAGCTGAAGAAGTCTGTCTTCCTTGTTTATTCACTTATAAGTCTTAATGTTTTATTTACACTGCATATTCCGGATAGAAATTTACTATGAATAATTATACAGTAAAATCTGTGATAATATTTTGTATACTATGACACTATGACAATTTACATTTTATATGGGTTTGGTTTTGATTCTATAACTGCAAATTTATAAGTTAGAAATACGATGTGAAATAGGATGCGCAGCTAAAATATAATTTGATTTTTACCATACTTAACAGTGAACCATTTTTAAACTCCCTTTCTAACTCTTACATGAAATAGACACTCAGGACAGTGAACATTTATATTACCTGTATTTTACAGATTACTGTTCAGGATAAAATACGGCACAGAGTGAAAGTATTGATTTTCTTTTCCCTTAGGAAGAAATGCCATTTTACTGAAAGCTATCCTTAGGGAACATTTTATTAAACTTAAGACATGCTCCTTAATAAAAGCAAGCCTTGCTAGTGCAATATTAAGGAAATCTGCTATGCAAACATTTCATGGTGACTGTATCTAAATCTGTCAGCCACTTTAACAGCTCTTCTTAATAATGTACAAACTTACAAGAAGAAAGTCTAATTAAGGACCTAAACATGAAGCAAAACATGATACTAAACAGTATAACTCCCAGCAAAATAGTAGGTTCACAAAACAGCTTTTTATAATCTGCATTGTACTATTCTTTTTAAAATTACATGAATGTTCATACTACAGTAGTTCAACAAGTAGCAAAGACAGGAAGACTCTCATTCTCTCTATTCAAAAATTACAGAAACAACCACAAGTAATAAACATAATTTAAATTAAATACTCCCTTCAGGTATGATACCCTCACTGAAGGCATGTATCAACATCCACCTTTGGAAAGATAACGAAGTCCTTGCAAAGTAGTGTAGGAAGGCAGTTACAATCAGAAATCTGCCTTCTGTCCAGACACTGGGATGTGCTATCCACTGGTGCTCTCCAGACCCACTTCCCAAGAATAAAGTGCCTATTGTCTCATCATTGTACTAATTGTAAAAATGCAGCCCATGCAGTAAGCATAATAATTACGCAGACATACAAGCAAAGGCAATCAATGAAGGAACGAAAAGAGTAAAAATACACGACCAGACAGAGCAACCCAAGAATGAAATTAATATTCATAATGGAATGCAAGCCTGTCGAACGTCCCTTTCATGGCATGGCTATTGCATACAAAAGACCATTGTCCACATGCAACAGAATCAGTATATGGAGAAAATTTCTTGTAGCTGTGCTGAGAAGAAAAGCTCTTCATTCCCAAAATACTTGCTCCCGGACCCTCTGTTTTGATTAAATATAGTTTTGGTCTCCTTTTCCTGGCAACATTAAAAAAGTTTTCTCTCAGGGTCCACCCTTGCCTGAGCTCTCTAAGTTTTTTTTTCCACCTCCCTGCTTTCATTTGCAGCTGTATAAATATGAACAAAACAGCCATGCTAGTCCAAACAAAGAAAAAATGGACTGAATATGCATATCCTCATTAACTAAATTTAATTATGACAAGCGGCATATTAATCAGTAGCTGCTCCAGTTACTCATTCATTGGAAGGGAGGAGGACTCCAAATTAAAGGGAAGCGTGGGGAACAATCACATAGTGATTAGGAGGCTGCTCACAACATGATACAATACACTTTCTAAATAATTATTCAGAGGAAACAGAATAAAGAGGCAGATTGCTCTATTTTTAAGACCAACTCAAGAACAATTAGCCAAGAGCATGATGACAAGGCTGCTTTCTTTTTTTCCGTGACTGCTTCCACCTCCACATTCTCACACCATCTAGCTTGGCAAACACTGAAAAATTTGCATTTCACAGAGAGAAAAAAAAAAAAAAGAAAAAAAAAAAGAAAAAATTAAAAGCTGGGGGAAAAAAAGAGGAGAGCAGGCAGAGAAGAAAAAGTAAAATGGAGAAAGAAAATTCCGTGCTGTACTTGTTGCGGTTTTGAAAGGAAGGCCCGTGCCCCTACAGCAGCAGAGAAAGCCTGTCTAGCTCACTGTGATGTTTAGGAGCTCTGAAGAGTCACTGAACTGGAGCTGGAAACTGCACGCTCTGAAGTTTGCAGCACGTGCATTGCAACAGTGAAGGAGGAGTTCAGAAAGGAAAAAAAAGGTTCCAGACAGAGGAAAAAAAAGTTATCACACCAACTTACCATCCACCAGGTCCTGGCTGACATGTCATAGCAAAGCTGCCATTTTATGGAGCTGTCCGATGCTTTCCCTGCCATTACGCTGTCAGCAACCTTCATCAGATGCAGCTCAATGGAAGATAAGACACCTAATCAAGAAAACATCAGCAGTGGCTTGCTGGGCTACATGTAGGCCAATCCTTATCACACTGCATCATGGGAAAAGCTCCTTTATTAGCAAGAACTCCAACCTCACTGGTATAAAGGCAAGGATCAGGTCCTTTTTGCCTTTTT
>VXBA01004488.1:118486-151588 GCA_013399895.1 Serilophus lunatus | reverse complement strand
TTTTTAAGGGATTGGTGAAACCAGCCAGCGTTATTTGTGTATCATGTGCACACCACTTTAGTATTTTGCAAGTGGGTGGCTAGCTGCATTACGGGGCTACATAGACTTAAGTTTGTTTGCATTCTCCTCGGTTCTATATTGTTTGACATGGTCCATGGTCAGCCCTGAGTGTAAGAAAGGAGGGGAAAGAAACTCTTCTCTATTAGTAGCTCCCCCACAAAAGATGTGGTGGGGGCCTGACTCAGGTATCAAGAGTGTAGGTGTGTGCACGCCGATGTTGGCACTTGCACCTGCAGACACGGGTGCACACGTAGGCACCTCAGGGAACACACAGGTAGCAGCTGCAGCTGGATGCAGTGGGGGCTGCCAAAGGCTACAAACTCTGCAACTGGACATACGGAAACAATTTTACTCTTTGCAATCAGCCTTTAACAAGACATAGGAAGCCTGGTAAGTCCTTAGAAGGAGTGGGGAGGGAGTGCGGTGAGGATTTCAGTGCCATAGAATTTCCCCCCCTCCCTTTCTGTGCATGCTCCTGATCTCCTTTACTCTGAATGATCTAGTTGGGAAGGGGGAGGTGAATGGGCAGAGAACTACTTCAGTCATGACTCCCGCCTGCCCCACAGGTTCAGATCATCTGCCTCTTCTACGTATCATCATCAGGGCAAGAAGGCATTCTTCCTGTAAAGTATTACATGCAAGGCTTTTTCCTTAATGGAAAACTTGCGATTCCCTGAAGGAAGGGCTGGCTTAGAAGAAGAAATAATTCTGTCTTTAAGGTGCAGAAAAGGAAAAGTACAAATATAAGCACACGGAGAAAATCAATAAACCCTGGCTCACATTAAAAGGGATACACAGAAAGAACAGGATCTGCTACTTCTGGCTGAAGTGATCAACATCGGTGTTACTGCTGCATTGCAGATTCTCTATGTGCTTTAGGTATAAGTCTCTCTTTAGCATAAACAAAACAAAACAATACCCCCCAAAATTTCAAAAATTTCCTCTTTAAAATTATCACATTAAAATAACAATAATAATAATAATAATAATAATAATTTTTTTTCTCTTTACTTTTCCCTTTCCATGAAGGTCAACTCCCGAGTTAGTAAATCTTGCAGATGATAGCCCTTCATCTAACTGCTCAGAACTGGCATTCATGGCTCTTTTATTTAGATCCTGAAACACTGACAGCACCTAATGAAATGGCTCTTTGAGCAAGTCCAGAACTCTAATAACAGAAAAGCTCTGATAGCAAGACTAGGTACATCAAAAAGTTAAAACTGGTTTCCCTTCTCCACGCATGCCACTGAGGTCTACTTGCTTCCTCAGTTTCTCAGTTGTTTTAGATACACCCACGAGGCCAGCACCAAAGAGACAGACAAAGAATTAATAAGGACTTCGGGCATCCCAGTCCCCTCAATTTGTATAATTATTTTTCTAGAACAATTCTGTACAATAAATGAGGATGTTTTCTTTTTCAGCTAGGTCGCAAGGATCAATAGAAAACATGCGAATACATATGAATACTGGAAAATCTGCCTGTGGTCTGATGTTGCAGGGTGGCTCAGCATATTTAGAGTGCACAGGAGGCATTAACTCCAAGCCTGTCCCCTACATCCTAATCAAACAGTCTGACTTTCAGATAAACATTATAAGGCATGGGAGAGCACCAGCAGCAGTGCCTTATCCAGTTTTTGGCATGCAGTATACAGGCAGATATCCTGAGGCTGAATCTTTAACATGGCCTTCACTATCAGGGTCATCATGGCAGGACTGCAGATAGGAGCCAACTGTGGGTGTGAGATAAGTTCTGGACAAGAAGGGTGCTGCCACTCACTTTCACACATAACCCCTAACCTAAGCTATCAAATATACTTGCCAGCACAAGACAAGAAGAGACTAATACGAACAAGTGGATTTTCTGCAGTTTCCTACCTCTGAAGTCTGATCGCAGGTGAAGAAACCAACTGCTTCGGTCACTAATCTCTCTTAGAAGGGCCATTCACAAATCCCCATCAGCACCAAGAAGGCTGGGAGTACAAGCCCACACTTCAGTTAATCATGAGCCAGTTCACTGTGCTTAAAAGAGGATAAAAGTTTTATCACACTGTAGCTAGCTAAGAGATCTCAAGCTCCTCTCAGATGCCTAGTCCACAGCAGATCCTATCTTGCAGCATCCTCTTTACCAAGTCCTCAGTGACCAGTGGAGCAGCTCCATCCCAGGAGAACACAGCTCCTGAAGTTTCAGGAGGACTGTATGTCTTCTGTAGGCACCGGCATTACATACATATTGCTTTTGTACATCCAGGAAAGACAGAGTTAATGATAAGCCTCCCTTCTGTCACTGCCTGTTACCTTCTGGCATTAGCTGAGGGCAGAATGGGGATTTCTGGCACCCAGAAAAACAATGCCTGCAGCATTGGTCAGTCTGTGCTTCCCAGATATGTGCTGCTCCCATGCCTTCTCCTGCTTGCTGGGAGGTCTGCCTTTCTGCCAGACATGTCTGGTTTGCAGATGAGATTTTTTTAAAGGCTGTATTAAGCAGGAAGAGATCTCATACCCTATGCTGCTTGAAGATACAGTCATACCCAAAACAGAGAGAAATATGTAATTGGACAAATTTTTTTCAAGTGACCCCTTTTTCCTTTCAGCAAAACATTGATTTATGAAAAAAGCATATGATATTGCTTGTTACATAAAAGCAATTAATTTCAAGATTATTTCAAACTCCCATAATGGTAGAAGGGTGAGGATTTTTCAACTGGAATATTTTGAGCTTTTCAGGTGAATTTGACCCAATTTTTTTGGCAAAGCATATTTTTGCACATTTTCAAAATAGCAAAAGAAGACATGGAAGTATAAAATTTGGCAGAACAAAAAATCTGGTTAATATTTAAAATAAATAGTATGCAAGAAAGTTCACTCTCCTCTAAATAATGTCATCCTAATACATTAAGAAAATAATTGCCAATTTGACTTTTCCCCATGGATTTAGAGTTTTGTAAGGTTTGTTTTCTCCAGGCTGGCTCAGCTTTTGACTCTACTCAAGGAGACAGTCCTATTTCATGTCCAGAAGGGAATTCATAATAAACTTTCAGCAATGCTTTAATTTATTTCCATAAAGTCCCAACACCTAGTCATATAGAGACTCAGACAAAGAAGTAACAGTATGCTGCTGTGAAGAATAAACAGTCCTGGCACGGAAAGGATCAAATTAGCATTGTATATTTAAGTAATTACAGAGAACAAGATCGATGTTCAGATCCTGGGATGATCTTGAAATCATGAGGTTGTTATCCACTGCTAGAAAAGTCTGATTGTCTTTGAAAAGAAAAAAAACTCAGTGTTTCTGAAAAACTCCATTTGTTACTGTAAGGCTGAAACAGCAATTTTTTCGCTGGTGAATGGGGACACTCTGCTGTCCTGAGGATACCCATAGTATGCAGAGATCCTTCTAGTGTTGGTAATTCCCTTTTCATAATAATCAATAGGCCTGTGAGCAGACACAGATTACAGCTCATATTTCCTAGGAAACTTTTTATTTACCAAACCACTATTGGAGTCAAACCATTGATATTAATAGCACACAGCTAACCACACCATGTTTAAATCCTGTCTCCTGCAGCTCTTGCTCACACAGCCTCCACACTCTTGTTTGTGCCAGGCTGAAGCTGGGAGACCAGTCCCAACTGTTTACAGTGATGGATTGTACAGTTTTTAGGTATGTTTGCAAAGCCCCTCTGATGGTACTTTCATTCATCTGGTGCACATAAAGGCCTGTCTCAGCCTTTCATGAGAACCCAGAAGGACTGCTGGTCTCTAGAGTCTGTCAGTTCTTGGGAAACTTCCCCATGCTGCTCCTCAGCATGTACTTTTCCTGTTTCTTCTGCTGTTTTCTGGGTAAATATTTTCCATCCATTGTCATAGGCACCTGCAAAGCTCATTCAAATAAACTCACACAGAGACATCCCTTATGGCACCATTACTATTAAGGGGAAAGTACATGGCTACAGAAGCCTGACAATCTGCTGCTTTCAACTGAGTTATGTCTTCTGGAAAATATAAATTTGCTGATTCCATCATAATGTGTCAGTAGTGGTGGTGGGGAATAATTACTATGAACTTTGCTTAGACTTTCTATTTTTCCTCATTTGACATTGATAAAGATACAAATAAGGCTTTTAAAAAATCTAAAAATAATCAAACCATGACAGCAATTTGCCCAAGAAGCATCTTTGCTGACTGCCAGAGTGATGAGAACTGTCATTGCTACCAAGCTCTTTACTGGGCATCTCGCAACCAGATTCTTCTGCCTTAGCACTCTCTTTCTTGTGGGTAGACATATTTCCTCTCTTCTGGAGCTCTAGGGACCCAAAGAAGTGGCAGGATACTTCTAGGAATGCAGAATGTTCCACAGCTGAGTCACAAAGAGCCCTGGCAAAGAGGATCCAGCAGCAACCAGAGCAGCTCCATTGAAAGTAAGCAGAAGGCTGACGCAGAGGCCAACTGGTAGTATTCCTCCAACACACTTCTTTTTTCTCCCATCACAAGTCCCTGCAAGTTTTTCAGGCCTAGTGATGCCTTGAGGGTATTCCAAATATTTTTTATTTATTTAATTTAGTTGCACAGCTTGGAAATTAAGGGCTCTCAGAGGCTTGTGTTCAGATGTTAGCACTCTTCTGTATAGATAATGAGGTAGCAAGACAAAACATAGGCCTAGCCCTCCTGGACCTGCTCCAAAAGGGGGGGCCAAGTCCTGGATGGGCACAGTGAATAAGGAGAACATTTGTTGGGTACTTTGGGGACATAGATTACACACAGAATTACACACAGACTTAATAAGGTTGGAAAAGACCGTAGAGATCATCAAGTCCAACCTTTACCTAGGTTAACAACCTACCCAACATCAGTCTAACATCTATAGCATCTAAGCCATCTATACCATCTAAACCATACGACTAAGTTCATCATCCAACTTATCCTTAAACACATCCAGGGACGGTGACTCCACCACCTCTCTGGGAAGCCCATTCCAGTGGGAGATCACCCTCACTGTGAAAAAGTTTCTCCTGATATCCAACCTAAACCTCCCCTGACGCAGCCTAAGACTGTGTCCTCTCATCCTGTCACTGGGAGCCTGAGAGAAGAGACCGACCCCCGCCTGACTACAACCTCCTTTCAGGTAGTTATAGACAGCGATAAGGTCACCCCTGAGCCTCCTCTTCTCCAGGCTGAACAATCCCAGCTCCCTCAGCCGTTCCTCATAGGGCTTGTGCTCCAGCCCCTTCACCATCCTCGTTGCCCTTCTCTGGACACGCTCCAGCAACTCAATATCCTTCTTAAACTGAGGGGCCCAGAACTGGACACAGGACTCGAGCTGTGGCCTAACCAGTGCCAAGTACAAAGCAGGAATAACTTCCCTGGTCCTACTGGCAACACTATTCTTGATGCAGGCCAGGATGCCATTGGCCTTCTTGGCCACCTGGGCACACTGCTGGCTCATATTCAGCTTCCTATCAACCAGCACCCCCAAGTCCCTCTCTGCCTGGGCATCCTCCAACCACACCATCCCCAGCCTATAACTCTGCATGGGGTTATTGCGGCCAAAGTGTAAAACCCGGCACTTGGATTTATTAGAACTCATGCTATTGGACTCAGCCCATCTATCCAGCCTGTCAAGGTCTCTCTGCAGAGCCCTCCTTCCCTCTGACAGATCAACACTCATTCCAAGCTTGAAGATGTTAAGTGAACCTTGGTTGGATGAAAAAGATGGGAAGAAGTAAGAAAATTATAAACATAGATTGTTATTCTTTTCCTGTTTGGATCACAGGACTTTGCTAGTAAAGCTAGTATTCTCTTCATCCCTATTAAATCAGTGTATTCTTTTAATTTTTTATCTTGATTTTAGGCAACACTGGCACAACACTTTCTTTGGACAGGTAGAAAATAGAGGGTGAAAAAAAGGTGAAAACTGCTACTTTTTAAAAAGTCTACATCAGTCAAACTGAGAGGCAAATATGATGGTTTAACCTGAAAAATGAATGATATAATTTCAGTATGCCAAACGAGCCAATGCAGCTAGTGTATATGCTTGTGGGCTACGATACCTTGCAAACTGGGCAGAAGACAGCCAGGCAGTCAGTGATGGAGATGCCCAAAACTGAAGGTTTCTAAATCAGCCCGAGAAAATTACTTATTTCCATTGTTTCCACTCAAATAATTCATGCACAATAATGAATCCAATATATAATTAATCAAAATGTAAAAGTTCTAGCAATCTTTTAAATTTATTTTTTAGAAGTTTAAGAAATTCAGTACTAACTCTTTTCAAATCTGAAAAAACTTTCCCCAAAGGAAAATCATTATTCAAAGGTAGAGGTGGAGTTACACTTGCCATTTAAAAAAAAAAAAAGAAATGTTTGATATTTAAGAATTGTGTGTCTCACACAAGTGTTCTTTATTCACTTAATGCCCTATTTCATGAGGAGGATAGCCTTTAATGTTCAGTACAGGATACTACTCCATCCATCTCACTTGTGGATTGGATTTCATCCCTCTGAGCCATGTGAGAATCATAGAAATCTTAATTGTATCCCCAGAGGGCTTAGAAGCCCAGTAATAAATGGATGCCATTATGCCATCTGTACACAATTTCCATAGAAGAAGGGGTGGATTCTTTTCACCTTCTCTTTGAAGAGAGGGGCCTACTTATAGGTTTTATCAAATACACTGCACATTTGTAACTGGATGTGGAGCAAGCACTTTGCTTACAGCCCATCTCTAGTTTGGTAGCTTCCAAAACAGCTTTATCTGCCAGGACCAAAAACACCTGCTTGGTGCTCACTGTGCATCGGAGTGAACAACAGTACAAAGCAGAGGGCTGTAGGAAAATCACTGCCCTTACTCCAGCCTCCACTGCAAATTTGGGCTAAAGCAAAACAAAAAAACCCCCTAATTTCTCCACTTTCCTAAGGCACAGTAGGCAATAAAGTTTTGGCAGCCAAATCCATCCCTCAGCAGCATCTCCTTGCCATTTCACTGCATAGCTGCCTCTTTTGCACAATTATCCCCAAAGGTTCCAGTATCACAATGTGTCCTTGCAGCCAGGCCAATAAACTCACAGTAGGCAGGGGAGAGGGCAATACTGCTGGCCCTCAAAGCCAGCACTTGTCTCTGGAGCAAGCATGCCACTTGTCAGGTTGAGAAACCATGTATGCCACACATGTATCACTTGACACAAATGCTACTGTCCTCTCAACTAGCTCTATCCCCTTTCTTGTACAGCTCTCAGTTCCTAATCAGTTCTTGACTTCTCCAGGCTAACTCAATTTGTTACTTGATATATTTAGTGCTATAACAAAGTCTAGATCGATTTCCTTTGCTTAAAATGCCTTGAAACCAATTCACTTTAAAAAAAATAAGGTTGACCAATCTTCTTTTTCTTTAACATATTCCTATTGTATTTTAGTTCCATTTTGCATTCATTTGTACAGCTTTAATAGTTCTGATATATCTTTCTATGCTTAATATTAAATTTTGGGTTGACATGAGGAGAGGCTCTCTCCAAGACCTTTGCTGCCTTTTCTTCACTTTTAATTCTTATGTTCCCTTATAACCAACCACAAGTGGAAACCCTTTGCTCCTAATTTCATAGACTTAGGATCTTTACTACTGATTTTGCAGTTCTGTATGTGAGCTCATACTGGTTTTGCATGACAAGGTTCCATTAGTGGGGTGGCTTTTATGAGGAGCTGCTAGAAGCTTCCCCCATGTCCAACAGAGCTAATGCCAGCCAGCTCCAAGACAGACATGCCACTGGCCAAGGCCGACCCAATCAGCAACAGTAGTAATGCCTCTGTGATGATGTATTTAAGAAGGTAAAAAAGAAAGTTATTATGCAGAAGTAACTGCAGTAAGAGAAGAACAAGAGAAGCAGGCATGCAGACATCAAAGTCACTAAAAAAGGAGGGGACGAGGTGCTCCAGGCACCTGAGCTGAGATTCCTCTGCAGTGTGTGGTGAAAAACATAGTTAAGCAGGCCGTCCCCCTCCGGCCCAAGGAGGTCCATGGTGGAGCAGATATTCGCCTGATGCCTTGGGGTTTTTGTCTCATATTTTGGGGTGTTTAGCCTGACTATATAGTGTCACTTACAAGCTTTCTTGTAAAGCCTTTCCCATGGTTTGCGAAGGTTTGTTTAACACTTTTTTGAGATAATCATGGGTAGCAAGGCAAAATAGAAGGCCCAGGGATTCTGAAGAAGTTCCAAGGGGGAGCAGCTCCAGGAGAGGGCACAGGCATGAGATGAACTCTGGTTGGATGTCTTGTGGGGTGTTAAGGTTGATGAATATTATAAATCTGGGGTGATAAAGGTGCATAGGGGGCACATCTTTGGAATTCTGGAAACTTCCATTGAAGAACTGCACTTTTCCTTTTATCCATATTAATTCGTTTGGAAGTTTTTTTCCTCTCTCTGATTTTTCATCCAATGGAAGAGCCCCACACAGGAGCAGGTTGCCTGAAAATGGCTTCGATCCCATGGGAAGCCAGCTTTGTGCAGGATCTCTGGCTCTGTAGAGGAAGGAGCTCATGCTAGAGCAGACCTGCAGACCTTGCTGGAGCAGTCTGTTCCTGAAAGATTGCACCTCATAGATGGGATCCACACTGCAGCAGTTTATGAAGAACTACAGATCTGAGGAAGGACAGACAGTGGAAAAGCTCATGAAAGACTCTTTCTCATGCTGGAACAGGAGAAGGACTCCTCTCCCTGCTGAGGAAGGAGCGGTAGAAGCAATATGTGATGAACTAACCGTAACCCTCACACCCCATCTCTCTGCACTGTTTGTGAGGAGGAAGTAAAGAATTAGCAATAAAATTAAACCCGGGAAGGAGGCAGGACTGGAGGGAAGGTGGGGTTAGATTTTTTTTTTTTTTTTAACTTCTCATTATGCTGTTCAGATTTTGATTAGTAATAAATGTTAGCTAATTTCCCCAAGTTGGGTCTGTTTTGCCCATCACTGTAATTGGTGAGCGATCTCTTCCTGTCCTTACCTCAAGTCAAGAGCTTTTCACTGTATTTTCTTTCTCCTGTCCAGTTGAGTACGGGAGTGACACAGTGACTTTGGTGGGCACCTGGCATCCAGCCAGGATCAACTCACAGCAGGACTTCTGGGGCCATTCTGCCACCGACAAGCACTTCTGACCATGAACCCATAGTCAGTACATGTTGAGAAGTGTGTTTTTCTTCTGTCAGCTTGTTAGGTGTGAGGTCTACTTACTCTTTGGCAAGAACATGTAGGAGTTGATTCAGGACTAGCAATCATAGCTACTTACTGAAGACGGTCCAAGGAATCTCTTGGTATGGCAGACCACACTTGGGATGGGAAGAAAGTGACAGACAACTGGTTGAGGGACAGAGATTTTCTCAGACTCTGACAGGAAATTTTCTGAGAGCAGAAGGACTACGCATGGCAACTGCCTTGGTTTGAGTGCTAGTGAGAGTCTTGAGACAGCACAGTTGGAGCAGGAAATACAGTTTCCCATAGTTTTACTTGATGAAACTAAATTCTTGAGGAAGCAAAAGGCAAAGAAAGGGGAAGACACTGTTCCAGCTGGTTTCGTAAAAAAAATTTGTATTTAGTTTCATTTTCGTGTTTTTGCTGGAATGACATAAAAGGGATTTGTTATGAGACACGAGGTGTGGATCATGGAGTCCCCTTGGTTTTGGAGGCATCATGTGTCTGTAATGCCGAGAATAACCCAAGGGTATCTGTGGAATAAGGTACTGGCTTATCTCTGAGTAAGACTTACGGTTATCTTTATTCCACCTGGCTGCTCTGGCAGTAATGGTTAATGATTTCATATGATGAGCATTTTTATGCTCTTCCACATCTTCCTGCAGTTCACAGTCTGAAATTCCCTTTTGCTTGTAAAGAGAAAACTGCAGAGGCAGGGTTAAGCTGTATGTAATGTTTTGCATTGTGGCATGACTGCAATCAATTTCTTCCCATTAAATGACACAAGAGAAGTGAGAAAAAGGGGAGCATAAGCCAGGACTAGAGAAGAAAAATCCCTATGTGAAAGATGTAGAAATTTTGTTTCCTGTTAACTCCCCTGGAGTGATCAATGTTTTTGACATCATCTTCCAGCAAAAGAGATTTTCTTTATTTTGTCCAGATAGTATTCTTAATCCCCTTCAGACACTAGGCAAGACTTCTGACTTCATGCAGCACTAGGCTGAGATGAGGATAGCATCATTCTGTGATGAATGCTAATGCACTAGCTAGATGAGTTCTTAGCTGCAGGAAGGCAGGAAGCACAGGAGGCTTTTAAATGGTGTTCTGTGAGTCTTTGCTGCTGCAATCAGAGAGGTTGTGTTACTCAGGAACTGAGCATATGTCTCCCTTGCCAAAAGGTTAATTTCTCTTTGGTCCTCCGAATAGATCATCACTGAATCCCGCACAGTACCCATCTATCACGTGAAAAGGGGAAGAATTTCTTGACCCTTAGTGTAGTGAGATCTTCTCTAGCCTTGCTGTTTGATGGTCTGTCAAAGCCCCAGAAAAGCTGAGATTAATGTGCCTGTCCAGTCTGTTAGTGTGTCATTACGGGGACCCCTCAGTGAACAGTCCTCTGGTTTGGAGGGCAGTCCGAGTGACTTATTCAGGGAAATGCACCAACGCCATAAGGGAGACCTGTCAGCGGGTCTTCCACTTTGTGTTATTCATTATGGTATTTACAGTATGTTACCCATTCCATGGTATGTTACCCATGGTCTGCAGCCACTAGGACCTATGAAGGACTCGCATTAATAGGTTACATAATAACACACCTTATTAATATAAAATTGTGAGAGGTTAAGATTCAAAGGTTGCCAGTGGCAATATCAGACTGCAAAAATGTATTCAAAGCAATACACAGACAAGCTCTAATCCTTAATAAAAGTATTCAGAAGGCACAGAGTATGGTTCTTACCCAACAGGCATCCCCATGGGGGAGAAGACAGGTTCAGCCTACCAATTGATCCCAGCAGTTATGATGGAGTCTTCCCTAACTTTTCCTCCATTCTTGACCTTTGTCCTTTAAGTGGAGCTTGAGTGACTTTAGTCATAAATATCTTTTTTACTAATTGCTGTAAAATTCTCCTGCTTCTCTTTTAAAGATACAGTCAAAAAATATAGAGCACATGTCCAGTGGGAGGTGGTTGTACCTTGGAGGCAGGTAACTTTGGGATAGAGGTGTGCATTAATATTATAATTAGGCTTTAACGAACCAAGTTCAGCACAGAGAGTGATTTTGCCACAGTTGTTGGCTCAGCAGCAGGACATCTCCCATTTCATTTGGTTGACAGGTACTATGTGGTTTTATCAGCTGCAAAATAGCATTGAGTCCTCCCCACAAGGATTTCTACAAAGCCTGGCCATGGTGTCTCCACTCTGCTCCACCCTTCTTTGCACCCACCTTACCAGGTGCTTACTGTTGTATAGAGAGTCATTGTGGAGCATGCCAACCATGCTCCACCCAAGGAGTATTAGATGCATTTTATCCTGTAATTTCTGTAACATTATGACTTCAGTTACAATATGCATAAAACTTCTGTTTGCTCTAATTTCATCCTTAGTGGCCTTTCCATACCATCCATATGTGTCAAATGCCTTGTACCACTGTGACTTTACACAAGTTTTGGCCTGCTTTATTGTTTTGGGTTTTTTTTCATATTCATATATTTTTGCATCTTTGTTTTGTCTAGTTTTAACAGATAAAGGTTAGCACTGTGGGCAGAGCATGAAGTAATCTAACAAACTGACAAATCTTTTGTTGCCACATTAAATACCCTACATCTACAGGAAAGAGCAAACACGGTGAATTAGAAGTCCAAAGGGAGCTCAGTGATACAGCACTAGAAGAAACTAGCTCTATTTCTTTCAGTTCATCATCTATCCATACCCTGATGTAGCATAGAATGGTAAACTATAACAGAGAATCACAAGTTGTGTGTAAATGGAAAAGAGTATAGAATTTAACTCAATTCATATCTGGGGAAATTATTATCTGTCTGAAAATGTCTCCAGAGTCTCAGCAGGGTCTATTTTTTAAAGCTTGTTCCTGAAAGGACTTCATTTAATAATGTATTTCATCTAAGCAACTTAAAATTCTAAACACACAATTAAAAAATTCCAACCACCTGGCCAGCTCCTCTGGATGATAATAATTAATATATATTTAGTTAATTATACAAATTTTTACCTTCAAATGCCCATTGACCATTGTGAAATTACCAGACAAAATGTTTAGATATAGATAACATATCAAGCAAAGAGCTCACTTAACAAGTAGATCCATAGCTGCTGTCCTCCTCACAAACTAATTTTACACTGCTTACTTGCCATCCATTTTACATAAGAAATAAATGCAGTTCACATTACACAACATTGGTTTTGTACACAACCACCACTGTAATGCAATAGAGACCAAAAACTTTAGGAATTATAACTGAAAGTGCACTTAAGGTACATTGGTCAAAACCTTTTCTAGATCTAATGATGATCAGCGGACATGTGGAGCCTCATCTTCTAGATGCAGACATAATACCATTCTCTGCACTCCCTTTTAAGCAATGCATTTTGTTTACTGCCTATCTTTTATGAGAAAACAAATTGCTCTTTCATCCATTCACGTTTTTCCTAATTCCTCTATCAGAAACGGCCACAAATTACTATCAAAAAATTTGCCATTGTTGACTTTTTCAAACAAAAGAGATGTAATTGAGATAATTGTTTCAACTAAAACCTGTTATGTATCATCTGCCTTTCAGTTTAACGCAACATCTACTTTTAAGCATATTGGTTTTGTTCAGACTTTTCCAAAACTGTGGAAGTATTCATACACACCCATACATGCACATTAATTTCAAGTATGACAATTAATTTTTCACAAGCGTTTTTCTAAGCAGTTAAAATAGAATATCTAGAGAGTGACACATCTCAGATATAACTTTTCAATTGCCTTTGAGTTAATTTTTCAGAAAATAGCACCTACATTTTATGAGAAGACTCTGAAATCTATAGGTATCAATTTGGCTGGCTAGTACATTTAGAAAAGAAGTAATTTTTGCTGCTTTGGCAAAGGTGTGCAGGTAAGGAATCTAAACTATTAGACATCACGCAACTGAAGTTCAACAAGTCCATCACTGCTACCTCTTTTTCTTTTAAGTACCTGCAGTTTTCACAGACTTAAAATGTATAGGTTTTGAAAAGTGAGTTCTATAGGGAATTTGCAGGAAGACTTGGGAAAAGTGCACTGTTTCTCAGCCAGATGCATCCATCCGTAGTCCATCAATTCCATAGGGAAACTCCAAGGAGTTGTGCTTAACAGAACAAACACAGTTAAACTGATGGTAGCAGAAAGGATAATGAAACCAAGTAAGAGCTTTTTTTTCACCTAAAGTACTTCATGACAAAAACATCACTACTTTTACCTACAAATAGCTTTCATATATAAACAATTGAAATGTATTACATTGTGGCCTTCTGTTAACATCACAAACCTATGCTGTGACACTAAGAATTGGCTTTTATGCATCATGCAACACACCAGGAACAAGTTAATAAACGGACAAGGGAGCATTAGTGATAGCGAATATAATGTCTTACTGAAATAACACAAGCATGGTTGCAGACCCCTTGAAAATACTTGCTTTTGGCAGCTCAAGGTCTATGGGCTGCAAAAATGTCATTTCAGCATCATTTTGCCAACAGCAGACCTTGTGTGCTTAGAATTAAGATTTCAAATAACACTGAACAGAAAATCACTTTGAGTAAGAAATAGAAGTGAAATGACTTTGATTCAAAAATATGAAAAACATTCTATTGAAAAATTCTTCAAACCAAACATGTTCTTCTAAAAGAAGTCAAATTCAAGCTTCCATTTTCTAATGAAAAATCTATTGTATAAACTTCAGAACTTGAGCTAATCAGGACAAAACTAGATGCTCAAAAACATTCTGATTTCATTGAACGGTCATAAATCAGGTCTTGAAAAAATATTTAATTCAGCATGTGAATCTCCTCATATTGACTTACTGAGGTCCAGGCATACCTTTTATCCTAGAGAGCTGCAACTAAAGCTGTGTTTATGCAGCAAATATTCAGACACAATGCTGTTGAAATGCCCAATTAGTTTTAAGTTCTTGTTAAAAAGGTGTGAGATGTTCAATCCTTCTCCTTTATCTTTTTCTGAGAAGAGGTTTTTGAGTTGACCCTGCAGAAATTCATCATTTAGATGTTCAGTAGAACATCAGCAAAAATATGTTAGAATTTAATAGCTTAGATTTTATGTGAATCTTTCCACAAAGCAGGTCGTTCAGAAGGGATTGTATAGTCCTTCAGTTATCAGTTCTTGTTTGTCTTTTGGTATAGGCCAAGCCACTGCCCTGGAAGATGACAAAAAGTTCCACCTGGCATCATGCATTTGTTTCAAGCAACAGCACTTGTGTCCTCTGACTTGAAAGAAGCTTACAGAGTCTGTCAAAGAAAAGAGAAACTCTTGTTCAGGTATCTCATCTGGAGAAGCAGATCAGTGCTTCCTACAGGCAGAATAATTCCTAACTGCTTCCTCTGTGCTGGTGATAAAAGTTTTATTTCCCTGACTTTACAAGGCCCCCCCTGGCCCATGCACAAAGAGATCCCACTGAGCTATGGTGCTAGATTTCTCTGTTCCTACAAAAAAGAAGAAAAAAAGGTTGCAGAGACACACTGCAACCTCTTCTCTGCCTGGTATACTATGGCTGCATCACTGTAATTTCATCTACCTGGAAACAATGGGTTAAAAATTCATACTTTATTCCGCAAAAAAAGTTCCTGATCAAACAAAAAAAAAAATCCAACACACTCAGACCAGTGGAAAAGGCATTTCCCTATTTAAGAGGGGTTTTTTTTGATTTATCAGAATATGAGGTCATTTGACTCATATAAGAAAAAATAAACTCTTTGCTGATTTGTTCTGGGAGTATTAAGGTAGAACAGGGAAGCCATATCCTGATTTTTTGGTGCCAGGATTAAAAACTCTTGATATGACACTGAACAGCTGATGAAGCTGAAGATGTTGTAATTACAATCAAAATTTTCTGTCCCGGATGTTCGTGACAAATAACCAGAATAATTCCCCATCCATACACATGATGCACATGTGGGGTTTTTGTAGAAATATGCCCTGACTATGCGGCAATGTAGAAGAGTCAAATTGGACGCAAAAAGGTATTTTCAATTTCTCTACAAGTAGTTTCTATAGTAAAGGCACATACTTAAAACTTCAATATTTAAAAACAAAATAGTTTTATCTCAACATGATCTAAGGCAAACTCATCTGCTATCCTTTAATTTAATCCAAATTCAAATGTAGAAAACTAAACAGAGTTTCTTGTGTGATCTTTTCTCCTTAGTCATTGATGTATCCAAAAAGTTTATCAGGGTGAACTTAAAAACACTTGTACTTCAAATTCCAGTCATCTATGCACTGCTGAATGTTAGGAAGCCCAAATTCCTTATCCGACCTGGGGGATATGGCTGTTTTCTCGGAATGCATTATCCAGGTTTCTGTGACCTGGATAACATACCTTTGACAGTCCAGCTTTACACAACTCCCACCTCAGAAACCCAGGTGTCTTTTCCAAGAGAACCAGAGGTCACACAGAGAACCGGAGGCAGATCTTCTGAGTCCCACAGATCTGCAGTCTAACCCAGTGAGTTAGTGTCCATTAGCTATCAAAACAAATTATCAAATTATCAAATTCTACCTTTATAGGCACTGTCTGTATTACACTTTTTACAGTTTGTACTTACAAAAAAAGAGGAGCCCATCACCTACATGGCAGGCAACAGACTGTGGCTTCTGGGGGACTGTGGCCACAGCTACAGATTTCATGGTATAAAAGTGAGGTTGTGAAGCATAACCTAACCAGGAAGATCATGTTATATTTGAGAATAAATTATTACTTGGGCTTGATAGAGTTGTTATTTCTCAGCAGCATCTGTCAAATTCATTTAATGTTCATCTCTGTGCAACTGAAATAGAGCTTTATGGCTTACTGCATACAAAGCTGCACAAGCTATTCATTCTTAAACTAATCCTTCAGCAAAGAGACTGTTTTTAAGATAGGAAGTCTAATGAGAAAAATACTGTGAAACTAGAAGACATACAAAGAATGTGCTGTAACTGATAAAAAATCTGGCCTGGGGATTTTTGGGGGGATTTTTCAGTTTAGTTTAGCTGTATTTTATTCTGACTAACACATCCGTCATCCTTCTTTAAGCCTGTTTACTCAGCTGGATGTCCACAGGGTGCAATTTTCCCTCCAATTGCTCTTCCACACCAGTATAATTGTGGCTCATATGGGTAATTAGTCAGCCTACAGGAGTGTTTGCATGCAGTTTTTCATCTCTATTACCTGGCCACCTCTTAAAATGAATTTGTAGACTCAAAGTCTACCTTCATTCAGGTTACAAAATGACAAAACACATCAAAAAATACTTCCAGGAGCATTAGGCACTAAAAACACTGGAGTATACATAATAATGGACAAATTGGAATAGATCTTTGTTTCCACACATCAAAAAGATGGCATGCACTCATACAAGACAGTTGTATCTAATTTGTAAATATTAAACTACACAAATTTCACAGCACAGATAACCAGATTTGCACAGAACACAGAATTTTAAAGACTGGTTTTATGCTGTTGTGGAAGGATCAGTATGGAAGTGATTTTTATTACTGTTATTTGCAGAATCCAGTTCTTGGGCTGAAACAGAAGACGCAACACAGGTGGCCACAAACCATCATCATGCAGTTTGGGCTCCCATATTCATGAAGTGACACAGTTCAGGTATTTTAATAATTTCCTTGCATGCATAACCATTGTTTTTTTCCTTTGGTTCACTAGTCTTGCAGTGGATCTTCCCAGGTATTTAAAATCATCTCCTTACTTATTCTAAAGCTGAGATTACTACTCAAACTATAACCAGCAACTTTTATTTCTCTCTAATACTTTTCTCTGTGGCAACTGCTGCTCATCAGTATCTGATTTGAAATAGACCAAAATGCATGAAACTTTCCTGCATCAAAATCTGACATAAATTTACATGTACACAAAACAGAAGACCTGCTGATTCAGATTCACTTAGCTCTCTCAAAAACTGTTCCAAGGATAAATTATTTAATATATTGAATTTTTAAAAAATCAACTCTATTTTTGAAATTTGAAAAATGGCAATTTATATAACCTTCAGTTTATACATACATCAAAGGGTTCCTATCCTGGATGAAGTTACAGAGAACTGTAATTACGTAGGCAACAACAGTAACCAATACTATAATTAATGTGGTTATATTAAAACTAGTTGGGACATAATCCTAGTAGGGAAAGTTTTCCATGCTTCCACCACCATTCAGCTCTTCTTTTAAAAGCAAACAACAATGCTCAGATAATAAATACCTCATTTACTATTCAGTAATATTTCACAGTTCAAATCAATCATTTGGGATTATGGTTTATTCTCTTGTCACAATAAAAATATTCAACAATGAGAATTATTTATAACAGAATTACAAAAATGTAAAAGCAGACTGGAAAAATATTAGCAAACTATTTACACAACTTTAAATCAATGTAAATGAAATCCAGAGGAGAAGAAGAAACTTTTAATTTTTTATTAAAAAATAAAATGTAAAAAAAATACAGGACAAAAGAATTCTCAATAGGAATGAAAAAATAATCTATAACTTTAATCAGTTAGCAAAAAAACCCACAAAAATATTACATGAATGAAATTAATAAAGATGAATTAAAAACAACAGATTGCTTATCAGCTGGATATACTGTTACACTTTCACATTTGCTTAAAAGAATAACACAGTAAGGTTCTCTGTTTTATGTTATTCAGGTATAACTCCAGTATAAACAATATTCAGCATTGTTTGAAAACAGTCTAGATGAAACTAAAGAATTGGTAAAACTCAAATCATATGCCCATGTGTGAGCTACAAAATTCAGAATGCTAATCAGTATTATTTTGCCATTTGTCGATAGTGATAATTTTCTATCTATAAGCTACACTGTGATATACAGATATCACAGTCTTGGGAATATGCATAGTAATACCAAAGAATGCATAGAAATTATAAATTTCATATAACTGGAAAAGCACAGGATCTACTGTAAATATACATTATTCTTACAGGTATACAGGTGATACTTAGATGGCCCTTGTTGCAACAACTGGCTTTAATCACTCCACCATAGTCTGGGCAAGAAATGAGATGCCATTCAACAATTTCAGCAGAACTGAAGTCCTAGGCCTAATGCAGCCCACAGATACAAGTATTTCAATGACTCCTGAAGTTCAAAAGCTCAGCCACTAGGAAAGTGATAAAAGAATCTTTTGAAGAACACTTTCTGGAATATCCACTCACATGGTATGTTACCTAAGTATGGGTGCTGTATTTAGAAGTACATATTCTTCCCAAAAGCAATTCCTAGCATCATTCACCATCACACAGGTTTGAGGTCCTAATATTCAACTAACTTAGAATTAGATTCAGCGTATTAGTTGGGGAGTTCTCAGCCCTCAGCCTATTTGCCACACTTTTTTTGACACAGCCCAGGATACGGTTGGTTTCCTGGGCTGCAAGTGCCAGCTATTTGGTAATTTTGAGCTTCTCATCAACCGAACATGGTAATATGAATTTTGAATTATCCTAAGTTCTCCTGAATGAGAATGACAATGTGGTCCGTCATGATGTGCTGGTTTTGGCTGGAGTAGAGTTCATTTTCTTCAGAGGAGCTAGTATGGGCTGTGCTTTGGATTTGTGCTGAAAACAGTGTTGATAGCACAGAGATGTTTTCCTTACTGTTAAGCAGCACTTAAACAGGGTCAAGGCCTCCTCTGCTCCTTACACTGCCCCACCATCGAGGAGGCTGGAGCTGCACAAGTTGTAGGGAGGGGACACAGCTGGGACAGCCGACCCCAACTGACCCCAGGGATATTCCATGCCATATGGTGTCATGTACAGCATATAGAGCTGGGGGAAGGAGGAAGACATAGGTGTTCAGAGTGATGGTGTTTGTCTTCCCAGTTCACTGTCATGTACTGAAGCCCTGCTCTCCTGGGGATGGATGGACACCTGTCTGCCCATGGGAAGTGGTGAATTAATTCCTTGTTTTCCTTTGCTTGTATGTATGTTTCCTTATGCTTTTATCTCAACCCATGAGTTTTCTCGGTTTTACTCTTCCAATTCTCTCCCTCATTCTGTTTAGGGGAAAATGAGTGAGCAGCTGCGTGGTGCTTAGTTGCTGGCTAGAGTTAAGCCATGACACATGACATCCCATTTGGTGTTTTATTAAACATGTGTTTATAAAGTAATGAATCAAAATAAATGATCAGGAATATCTGAAGAACAGCTCAGAAAATATTTTAGAGCAGTTATGTATAGTAATAAAGACTGACGTACAGGAGTCTAGATTTAAAATTCCAAGTATATGAGAATTCAAGACTCACAACTAGACCAATTTTAAAAAGCTATTCTTTGACACAAGAGCCATGGACTTCCCACTGCTAAAGGCACTTGTGGCAGCACAAAAACACTGCGCATCCTAGCTAGGTTAGGAGATACTGACTCAGGCAACAAGAAGGTAAAAATAATTTGAATTTTATGCATAATAATGCTGAAGGTTACTTAAAGCTCAAGCCGTGCTTTATTACAGAAAAAGGGGCAGTATTTGTTTGAAATCCACTGAGAGGTGTAGCAGCTTCTTTCTTCATATTTTAGTGTAAAAATCCATAACAGACTTCAGAACTCTTAGCAGCTTATGCCGTCAGCCGCTGTCGCGACGCACCGCGGGCGACAGAGGGCGCGAGGCAGGCGCGCCCCCGGGCCGCGTGCGCGTTCCCGCAGGAAGCGCCCGGGCTGGCTCGGGGTGTCCGGGACGGCGGAACGCGGCACAGCCCGCGACATCCACTGCTCCAGTCATGCAGGAACACCAGGGAACAGAACGCACGATTACATGCCCCCACGGTCATGGTGTCAAAACCAGTTAAATTCTCGATCGTCTTTCTGAATTAGGTTCAGGACGGCACGCTCGCCTAACTAGGATATCTGATTGGCATGGAAAACTTTTAAAAACCTACTAGGTTCTGATCATCTAAGATTTAAATATCAGAAAATGAAAATTTCAGAAAATGAAACTGCTATTATTCCCCTGTATATTCTAGAGACTATAATTGTGGCATTCCTCATAAAAAAAAAAAAAATAAAAAAGAGAAAGAATACAGCCATTACTTTATTACTTATCTCCACATTCCTTTTAATTTCAAGTACAGCTCCAGTCTTTTGATCCACTTTCCTCAAGCTTCTTTTTGTTTAAAGATTGCTGCCAATAACACCTTTAAGAAAGTCTAAGCTCACTAGGACATGAAAATATGGTCTAATATTAGGCTTGAAATTTGAATTAAAAAAACCCCACTGCATCTCCTTTTAAAACAAGGGGAAAAGTAAAGTTGGATCAAATGTTACAAGTTTACAAAAATTTAAAATTCAAGTGATTTTTAAGATGCACCCTTTGGGAACTTTCGTCAAAATCTGTTAATTCAATATGGGGACACTCAACATTGGCAGTAACTGCATTAAGACTCTAGAAGATTTGATCTAAAAATGCATTACAAAACACACTCAGGACAAATCTTGCTCTTTTTTTTTTTTTAATTAACTGTTCACAAATGAACTATTACTTCCTACAAAATGTACATATATTAAATCCTGATTTTGTTTCTTTTATTTTGTCTAGTTGTATGGTTGCTATTTAAGGTGGATTAGACTATGCAGCACAGAAAACAGCATAACTGAAAAAAAACTTTCCACAATCATCTGATGCTGATATTTGTATAGATACAGAGGGCTAAAATAAGTATATAATTTTTCCAGATACAGTAAGGCAAAGCCAGTACTTTGGCTATAGTTGCCATTTTACCAGATCTGAAGGATGCTTTCTTTGGTTAACTATTTCCATACTAAAAGGAACAACAAGCTATCTACATCAACATAGTACCCCATTAAACAACTTATTATATACCTCACTGTACATGTTAGTAGTAAATCTATATTTATATATAAATATTTTTAAATACTTTTATTTCCAATATACAAACACTTGGACTCCCAGCTAATCATGACTAAAGAAAATATAAAATTTATAACTTTAGTGACAATATACTCTTTTTTATCAGACATTAACTAGCTATATCTGTATGTTTGAAAAATAATCATTTGCACCATGCAGCTTCTTTGTTGAATTATTGCAAAGATCCTTGGGATATAGAGAAAACCTGCTTTCTACCTGCATAGTTTACCCTGAAATACTAATCTCCCTTGTTGACACAAAGACATAAGTATTTTTCACTAAGATCATATCTAGGTTGAAAGATAACTAGAAGAAGTAAGAATTATCTATATAAACACACACATTTATGCGTATTTGTAAAAACCTCTTTGAGAAAGGTTTTACAAAGTAGTCTGCCTCAGTTTTAAATGTTACCTTTTATGCTATTGCATATCAAAAATTACTGGCAGTATCAGGGAACTTTAAACAAATGCAGCAGAAAAAAAGTACATTATTATTACTATCTAGACAGACCTACTGATCAAAACACTAAAAAAAATTCAAGGCAGAATAAGACACTTAGTGAGAAATGTAACCATCACTGTACACTCTAGTGCTTCCCATTAAAAAAAAAAAAAAAAGAAGAACCAGTATCAAATAAATAAAAGAAGACTGTAGTCCAGTAATTTGCTTTTGGTATTAACCTCAAAATCAAAAGAAATCTCTTTGGAAAGCTAATTTGAAAGTAAATACACATAAACAATCAATTTGTATTAATCTCAGAACAGCATCAAAACTACGCTAAAATAATGCCTGGGGCACATTGTGATGCCTACAACTGGATTTTAATTGACTCGAAGACTGTTATAGTCCTATTATCATAAAACCTATAACACACTTCCAGCATGGAGGACCCATCTGTGTGCACCATCCATCTGTTTAGACACGATTGGCAAAGTGGTAGGGATCTCGCAGTGGTTGCCTTTGCCTGAAAGGAATAAACCACAGGATCTTCCAGTGAGTGCCAAAAACTTCTGAGAAGGTCTGCTGCCATGGCTTTCGAGGCCTCGATCTACAGAAGAAAGCATTATTAGTGAAAGACAGCATGCCCAGTGTCCCCCCAGCATTACAAATACAATTTTGCTTTCACTACAGCAAGCAGCTGAGACTTCACTTTGGAGAACAGAAATTGTCTGTTCATTGCAACTTTTTAAGAAGAGTAGATCTCAAAATCAATGAAATGCATGTCAAAACACAGCAGAAAGTATCTCTTGATCTGAACTTTTGAAAGAAACTGTATTTCCACTGGCTTTCGACAGGAGAAAAACAGCAACACGAGGCTACTTTGTGTACAACCAATATGAAAAGATTAGTGAGCTGCTGCTAGAGATAGGAAGTACAATGTACCATGCAAAATCATCTTTAAAAAGTGCCTTCAGTTCCTTTACTCTCACCCATTTTAAAAAAACAGCTTCTCCTTTAGTATTTCAGCAATTTACAGAACATTTTACAGAACTTACATGTCTTCACAACAGTTCGACATTTTTTCTATACTTGTAGTGTCCTGTTGAAGAAAACAGGATGTCATTATGAAAGCAAGGGGATGAATGATCAGTTTACACTGGTTTGACATTAGTTCATTCATTACTACTTAGATGCCATACTAGTTTTAAATGAATGTGAGATCACACACACAAATTTTACTAAGTCTAAATGATTTAAATGATTTTTAAAAACACAGCATGAAATCTATACAGTGTACTTGGATGACAATACCAAAGAATGTCAACAAAACTTACAGCATTATTATAGCTAAAAGTAATTCAGATATTACAATTAATTCACGGGATATTTAGAGGCAATGTGTATAAAATACAGTTGTGCCATACTTTTCAAAAGCACTCTTTCCAGACTTAAAGTAGTCCATTGAGATAGCCACAGGAAAATTCAGTCAAATACAACTATTAACAGATGTAGTATTTTGAAAATCAGGAGCCAGTAAGAGGCTTTAAACCACTACCTTCATGAGTATTATAATGCAAATATACCAGGAGTTTCCACAGTTGCTACAGTTAAATACCAAATGCAAAAATGACTCTCTTAAAATGTAAGAAAAGCTAAATAATGTGCAGAGTGAAGGCAACCCTACAGCTAACAGAACTTAAATTGATACTTCACTTTTCTTAAGGATTTAGTAGGTAACAAAGTTCTATAATTAAAAAATCAATTTTAGCTTAGATGCTCCCCAAATAAAACTTTTAAACCAACAAAAGTACTTTTTCTCATTTTTCACTATATATTTCACAAAAAAGCTTGCTTTGAAAATGAGTCTTACTTAGGTTTTTCAATATTCAGTTCATTATGCCCCCAGTTCATTATGCCCCCACATCACTCATCAAGTCCAAAATACAATTATTGAGATATTTCTCATGGTTTCAACCTCTTTTCATTGGCAGTTTATTTGTTCATTGTTTCAGGCATGCACATAACACACCTGTTAGATTACACTAGCATTTGAATATGACCAAGAGCAAGTCTCAATTGTCTCAACCATACAGAGCCACAAGGACTGTGGCTTAATTAGGCTGCAACTTCAGAGTCATCTGGAAACACTACCTAGCAATAAAAAACATACTGTGTTCCTTGATTGCTCCTGCCATCAGTACATGCAATTCAGTACAGGCAGTGCCTCAATCTTTCACAAAGGGGGAAGGGTGAATGTGAGTGGGAGATAACATACAGGAAGCTGCTTCCCTGCTCCAACAGATATGGATGGCCTCAACACCCCTTGCCAAATTTTGTCCTTCTAAATCCACTTCCCAACTCTGACAAGTTCCAGAGCAGGATCTGTCACCACACACTAAACGACAAAAATCCTAATTCTGCCCGCGACCTACCCAGCTGAATTCCAGACACACTACAGCAAAAGAGAGAAGTCCCCTCTTCTCACCCCATCCCACCAGGATGCACAGCATCTTCCCTGTTTGTGTGGAGAAGATACGCCCACAGCAGACTACATAAATGATTCTGATCCTTTTGTTAGGTGGGCTTTAACACCCGCTTTGTAGTGAGAGAGAAAAGGACTGGAAGCAGTAGACTGTAAACATTGCCTGTTGTTTTGATTCCCACAGATAAACTGCTGCTCCACTCACCTTATGGGCCTGTCTAGCATATCTCCCCTCACCTGCCACAAGTAGCAGGAAAGCATCACAAGATGTGATTCTCCTTGTTAGGGCAGGACCTGACTGCACAGCAAAGGGATATTGTGCTTCCTTGGACTAGATTTTTGTCCAGCTCTTGTCAGAACAAACACCACCTTTGCTGATCACAGAAATTCACAAACAGCCTTTTGAATAAAAAGGACTAAGAACACAAATATTACTTCCATGGCATTTCAATATTTTAATGGCATGCTATAGCTCCTTCTGTAACTGCAAAAATATCTTAGCTCTAGGAATTCTTCTCTGGTCAGCTCAAAGCTGTCCAGGTAGTAAAAAACAGTATTGGCATGTTTGAAAGCAATGATGACAAATTATATTTTCGTAAAATAATAACATGCTGGTCCAGACTCTAAATTGATTTGTAGCTATGGAAGACTCATGTTATCATTTCACAAAAGGAGCTTTAAACCAGCTTTGGGTGCAGAAGTAACATGACCAAATACTGTAAATGTGGCTTTTTGCTAAGTTTCTGCACACTGCTTATTCATTAATACACTTGTACTGCTCCCTAAAACACTGTGTTTGAGGTTTTTGGAAGAATTCTCTGGTTGGGAACTGGGGAGTGTATTTCATGTTAGTTGTCATCATTGCATGTTATAAAGACCTGAATAATTCTCATGAGAGAATTCCCTTCCCTTCCCTTCCCTTCCCTTCCCTTCCCTTCCCTTCCCTTCCCCCTCTCTTTCCCTTCCCCCTTTCCCTTCCCCCTCTCTTTCCTTCCTTTCCACCTCCCTTCCTTCCCTTACTTCATTCCCTTCCCCTTAAAAAGTCCATATATAGTTTAGATTACTTTTGCTTTACAGTAAAGGAATTGGGACTGAGCAGTGAGGCATTTGCTTCTGGGATACATTTTAAGAATTAAAAAGCTTTAGAGTCACATTTTAAAAACTGCAAATTAAGGCTAGAGGGAATGGGTAGAATCATTGCTCTGAAGCTTAACTGCTTAACAAGCGCTGGTGACTGTACTTAAGAAACAAAATGCCACTCATAGCTCCCCTCCCCCAGCACTGCAGCTAAACAGGCTTATTTGAAATGTACTTTCATTTGATAGTGAACCAATTTACCTTTTCACATGAAAGTGAAACTTCACAGCACCCCAGGAAAGTCAGTAGCCCCACTGGAGACAGGAGATGAAGGAAAAGGAGAGGACCACAGTTGAGTTTTGACCTGTTATTTAAGGCTTTCTTCTCAGACATGAATTTTTCTTCTTCTGGAGACAGAGGACCAGAATGACCACTATTCTTCTGAATGACAAGGTGTTCTGCTCATTAACACATCTCACAAATGGCTTTCAACAAGAAAATCATCTCTCTTAATTACACATTTAATGTATTCCAAGGTTTTGCTACAACATCAGAATTACTGTGTTCAGCCTAAGAGGCTTTGGCTGTCTGCATCTACTATCAGCTTGGATTACTATTAATACAAATAGAACTCTGCTAAGATTTTTTTTTTCCAGACACACAGCTAATGCTAATGTTAAAACCTTTCGGAGAATTGGCACTCATCCAAAAGTTGAAAATAACTTTGCAAGAGCAAACATGGCATATCTACTGAGTCCTAGTCACCTCTAACTCTAAAAATCCCTTAAAATTTACAACTGCACTAATATGAAATTGACAAACATGCAACTGATTAATTTCATATGATGGATCATCTGGACCCCCAGAGTCATCATCCAGATTGGAAACAACTATTGTTTCTGCACCTGCTTATTCAGAAATACATACCCAATGATAAGCAACTTAAAGCATCTAGAGAAAAATATTATACCTTAGTGAGAAAGGCAAAAGAAATTACAGGAAATAAACAGAGGAATCATTTCCAATGTATCAGTTTAAAATCCCAGGAAACAGACAAAGTGTTCAGATTCTGCTGAGGGGAGGAAGAATTTTATTTTATTTTATTTTCCACTTTGAGGACATACAAGAAGACTGAAAGAGCAGTTTGTTTACTCTAAGTTTAGTAAGCTACCAGCATAGATAAGACTGCTGTAAGAGGAAGGAGAGGAACGGAGAGACATAAGTATGATCGCCAACTGAGTTCTGCAGACTAACTTCAGATTCACTTGCAATATCAGCTCCTAAGAGAAATATACCTTTCAAGTCTATGTTTTTAATCAGCAAAACCAACTGCCTGAAAAAAAAAAGATCATATGTACTGTGTAACACACTGTGCTATAGGATGAGTTACAGCATGAGCTAATTTATCGTGAAAAAAAGTACACAAAAAGAGTATTTTTTTCTTACTGATTCCTGTTTTCCAAAGGGGAAACTGTAATTTGAAACTTACAGGACTAACTCCAAAGCATGCAGTCACAATCCCTGGTTCAATTTTTGTGTTTACTTAAAGTGACATGCAATCAATACAGTTTTATTTAATACTTGCAATAAAAGAATGTAAGTATAATGCTATCCTTTTAGTATTTTCAAATGCTAAATAGATGAATCAGCAGAAAAGTACGATGAAGCACAAACTGAAAACCCAAAATTTGCAAGCCTTCCTGGATTTGCAGCCACTGCTTTTATCTGAAAGTTCAAGACAACATATCCTCTATATGAACAACATATTTTTTCATTCCTTCTATTTAACATCCTTTCATTTTATGTATGCAAGTGACAGGTTAATGTTTCACTGAAGAATATAAAATACTGAACATAAAACTAATATTCCATCATTGAGGAATTTTCCTTTTGCTGGCATTAAATACATTTTGAGTATAAATTTGTTCACTTTTTAGCATTGTTCTCATCATATAAGATACTAATTTTATCAATTACAATTATGCTCAGCCTGGAAATTAATAGTTCTGGTTTAACTTAAAATGTGTGCTAAACGAAAAATGAAGTTACACAGTATGACATCTCGGGAATAGTCCTGCTCTCTTCTATGTTCTGATTAATTTAGTTAAACTAGTGTATGTATCAGGTATCAGAAAATGAATCAATGAAAAGAAAACCTCTGGCAAAAAATGAGGGACATATCTACAAAGGAGGTAATACAAACTGTTTTTTTAACTTCAGCATATTTCAAATCCATGCTGTGTTTGGTCCAGATAGCAGCACGAGAAGATACATGGCAAAACATACTATTTTTCTTACAAATGCCTTCTTAAGACAAAAATATCAGGGGAAAAAAATAAAGAGGTTAGTTGTTGATCATCACACAGAAATTATTTTCATGATCTCATGTCTAAATCTGACAAGTAATATTCGAACAAAATGTATTCAGCCCCCAGAACACTCAAACATCATTTTTATAGTTACTAATGTTCAATCGGTTAGAAAAACACTATTAGAAAAACAACTGAGTTGTAAAAGGATTTCTTTTATAACTTCTTTTACAAAGGGGATACTTTTGGCATGATATTCTAAGATATTTTATACTCCTTGCATAGTATAAAATCTTTTTGATTAAATTTTCTAACCTTCATTTTTTCTTTATAATAATTAATTTCAATAAAAGTATTCACATTTACCTAAGATCATGTAGTGACTTAAATAAAATAGATGAGATCTTTTGCCACTCAGTGTCTTATTTTTATATTCTAAATAGCTTATAAAAGAGGTTTTTTAAAATTAACTGATTTTTTATAGTAAACTTGTTTAAGACTGTCAGGATACATTCATAAAAAAATGTTAAACAAATTGCTACTCTATTTGAGAAAAATAAGGTAAAGATACAAAAGAATTTAGACAGTTAACAAAATTGTATTCAAAGACCAGGACATTACTAATTCCTGAAAATTCAGTTTACAGGACTTTGTAAGGTCTCCTAATAAGAGATCTATCTATAGGTGGCTTAGAGACAGGAAAAGGAGACGGGTTAAGAATTACGAGGAAGAGGAAAACAGACAACATTAACATTAATTTATTTTCTGTTACATCTCTAATTTCCAATTACAATTTGGGTTTATAGTTAATATACACTTTGCTGTATACCTTACATTTTATTATACTCAGGTAGAGAACACGCTTGCCTTGAAATCCTGATTTCCCCTACCAATTCTAATTTTTAATATGCTAAACTTAATTATGAGGATTTATAATTCCTTGATTACACTTCTGACATGTTTGAAAAAACAGGAAAAGCCCTTAGTAGTCACTAATCAAAATAGTATTTAATAGATTATCTGATTAAAGATATGACTACAAATATTTTTAATTACAAGCTACTTTTTAAAGACAAAAAGCATTTCAGCACAATTAGATCACTTGTGCACTCTGCATATTAAATCAACAAGAGATCAATACAATAAAATATGCAAAGAATTAAAAAATCCTTTGTAAAAAGATTGTAAAAAACCCACAGTAAAATACATTAGCTACTTTAAGGTGGGAAGGAGAAACACTGCAGCAAAACCAAATATCAACATTTTTAAATGCTCCTAAGGGGAAAAATTTATGTAGTAGGCATCGTATTGTGAACCCGATGTACTGCTAAACATCGTTTTTGCTTCCATTCTCCCCAAAGCAAATACAATACTGATGCAACAGGATATTGGCATATCACTGTACACCATTCAAACAGTTAATTAACAGGAAACCCCGGTAGCATTAATTAAATTAATGAAGTCACTGTCCACAGTGACCACATGGTATCTATTGAATTTATAAAATCTCATCCATTAAATAGTTGTGCCCCACAGAAACAAGTTCTTTACTAAATAATTTCAGTGAGAAGTTTTTCTTTGCAATACTAGCATAAATCACATTAAATCACGTTTAGTGGACTATAGTGTAAAAATACAGAAAATTTCTTTTCCTCCATAGAAATAGTTTGTTAGAACATATGGAAAAATGAAAACACTGTTTAGTGTTTGAAATAAAAACAATCAAAGGTAATCCTTCAAAATTAGGGTTGAGATTAGACTCTGCAAAGGATGCTGTTTAACTGAAACATCTGGTAGTGTTACGTTGAGAGACAGGCCTTTTTTAACTTTGGAAATGAGATTAGTAGATCAGTTATTTGTAAGTGTCCAAGTAATTTCTAATTATTTTATCTGGGTCACAGATAATCCGCTTTTACAGGGCTCCCACAATGACATCAGAGGATCACTGTTGAACTGATTATCCTGTTACCTTCCACCATCCATGGGAAGACCAGATTTTCCTTTTGTACAGAGAAAGAGAAAGAAGTGGCTGATTGCTTCAGACAGGTGGCAGCTAACAAAATAAAGACCACCACAGATCTCAAGTGGAAGAAAACCTCATATATGAAAAAGGTACCAGCCTTGAAAAAACTAGATATGAATAAATATCAATATAATCAGACAAGCCACTGTCTAAAAAACAGCATGCCATACTATTTATGCTCTATAGTAAAACCTTTTAGAGCAAACATAACCAATCAGAATCTTACAGTATAAAAACTGGGGTTTATCTTCATATAACCGTTGAATTGATGTGAAAGAAATACTTTCTTAAAGCAACAACAGAATATGAATGCCAGGGTTAGTCTACTAACAAATACACATAGTAGCACCCTGACAGTTCCACATCTGTTACATACAAATATGAGAGAGGAATTCTTCAAAAAAAAAAAAAAGTCAAGAAAATATGTCTTGAGAAAGCAACCAAGTTTCTGGGTACTATTTAACTTCATTAAAAAGTAACTGGAAATAAAAATGAGTAACACATATACATCCTTCTCACTACCTTCTTCTAGATTAAGTGCAAAATTCTTTTCTACAAAAACTTTGCACTTGCCATTGCAGTAGTTGCACAAGACAAATGGCTTGCAGGTTTTTTTGTGGAAAACTTTAAAAATCTCTGAAATGGACAAAATTGTAATTTATCTATAAATTATACTTTTACTACTTACACCTTACTAACCACCAACAAAAACCCCACCTCTCTACCTTCATGGCATGCCTATACTAGAGCTATGTTGTCACTCTGCAGTGACTGAGGGAAAAGATGAATAATTACTTATGAAGTACAAGCAGCCAGAAAAGATCTGAAGTAAAGGGTGACAATAATTTTTAAAATTGTTACTCTCAGTAGACCACCTAGTTTTTCTATGGTGCAATTGCCAAAATTCTTTTTGGTATGTTTTTGGGTTTCTGTTTCTTTTACTGAAGTTTTGTGCAAAGTTTGCTTCTACTTTTCAAACAATGTCATGAAAAAAAAGGCTGCCTGAGAATGTAAAAATGCATTTACAGTTAAGGAACATAAAATTCAAAATTACACTAGAAGAAATTGTAGGGAATAGAAGACTGGTAAAGCAACCAACAAGCAAAGAGGACAAGCAGGCCTTCAACAGAAATGCATGAACATCATGCAAATTATATCAGACAGTGTTTTCTTCATGAATGAAATGTATTTCTTCTATCCAGTTCTCTAGAAACTTCAAAATTATATGTCAAAACACTAATTGCTTTGCTGAGATTTTAAGAAGAGTGACTTCTAAGGATCCTAGAGTTCCTAAATTAGGATTTTAAATTGCTCACTATTTCAGAGACTCTCGAATTAGAGAGAATTTAGATACTTCTATTTCCAAAGTATCCAAATAAAACTTCCCCAAGAGTAGTGTCAGATAGATATTGGAAGAAGTGTTAAAGTTCAGAGTGATAACAAAATTAGAGGAAAATACAGCTTGGGGAAAGCAACAGGAGAAGGAGGATGAAAAGAGCCATGTGCCCCTTCTGTTGGAAGTGTGTTTCACATATGCTAGTTTCTAGGGAGAAAGCACTAATCCCATATGCAGAGGCCACCTCAGCTGCTCCCCTCTTCATCGGAACAATTCATGTCAAAAGTTCTTCTAAGGACAGTTTTTTGCCAACCAGCTGTTCTTCTTTCATTGTAGGAAGTTACCTCCTTTGCTCTTTGGCTTCCTGGACCTACAAATGAGTTATGAATAGTCTTATGTTAATGATACCCTACCAGTGATACCATAGTAAGCGAGATGGTAAAAGTACTCTGAGAAATCACTGTGTGGGAGGTTTCTTGGCCTATACATCACCTTCTCAAGCAGTACAGCCCTAAGAAGCTCTGTAAAATACAGTTTTTAGTATACAAGTTATAAAGTTTTCATTTTTATCCAAGAGCACATTTTTTTCCAAGCACTTGTGTTGAATACACATTAAGCATGATAACAGCAGAATATATACATTATGTAATGATAGGCACAGATCAGTCAACTGCACAACAAACTTGACTTTTGCGAAGTGACAGAACACATGGTAGAATACTTCACTTGCAATTCATGACACGCTGCTTTGCCTTTCTCTGTTAGCTACTGGCCTGGTCCAGAAAAACACGCTGGAGGATATCACATATATCCTTCCCATTACACATTCGTATGGACATTTTTTGACTTTTGAAAAAATTTACCAATGAGGAGAAAATGCCAACCCTATGGAAATCCTATGAAAAACTTCTGCTCATTCTTAGTCAATCCTCTTCTTAGCTCAATTCTAGGAAAGCGTATCTCTGCTTCTAAAAATGTATACAAAGGTCACATAATATAAATTTATTCTACACATTGAATTTTATCTATCACTGAAGTGGCAAAAGGATAAACCACTGTTAATACAAAGAATTTTTGCTTTTTTTTTTTATATGCATGTCCAATATTCCTGTAAAAAGTGAACATTAGCTTTATATTTACTCGGGAAAAAAAATCAGCTTGGTTTCTGGAAGACTATATAAAATTTGATGTCTTAGGTTTATTGTTATTTTCAAAAATACAATTTTTGCAGCATTTGAAATACAGGTAAATAGTAATGTTAAAACCCAACACACCTGAACTTGCTGAAATCATTTAGCAACAGTTTGTATTCAACCAAGTTTAGATCACAGAGCTTCAAAGTTTACTTAAAAATAGCATTTACTAAGGAACTGTGGAATTAATCTTAGTTTATGTTAAACTGCAAACACATGCATACAGCATGAACTAGGAAAAGGTGTACTACTTGTTCTCCCATACAAGCACAAGTAAGAGTTGCTTTGCCTTTTTCAAAAGGCCCATGCTTTTGTACACCTCTCTTGCACACATCTCTGAGCAGCTTCAGCAACCACTGGAATTAATCCTCTCAAAAACAGCAGTGGAGAAAATAATATAAAATGAATGCTTTAACTGTGAATATCCATGCCTCCAAACACTTTGAGTTTCTTTCCGATTCACCTCATCTCCACTATTACACTTTAGTGATTATGTTCTGTTAAATTTTGATCTGCACCTTATACTAAGTTAATTTCATCAATTCATTATTTTAAATAGAACTCATTTTAGATACAACTTGCTTAATTTATACAGGAAGGTTAGATGCCAAGCAGCACAGTAAACAGTAGAAACATCACTGCTTCTCAGTGATCATAGCTCATTGCTTCTACAGGACTGAAATGTCTTCTACAGTCAGTGAGCCTAGCACTGTGGGTGTGTATACCCAGTTTCTTTACACAGAATTACACAGAATTAATAAGGTTGGAAAAGACCATGGAGATCATCAAGTCCAACCTTTACCTAGGTTAATAACCTACCCAACATCAGTCTAACATCCATACCATCTAAACCACCTAAACCCTCTAAACCACACCATTAAGTGCATCATCTAACCTATCCTTAAACACATCCAAGGACAGTGACTCCACCACCTCCCAGGGAAGCCCATTCCAATGGGAGATCACTCTCACTGTGAAAAAGTTCTTCCTGATATCCAATCTAAACCTCCCCTGACGCAGCCTAAGACTGTGTCCTCTCATCCTGTCACTGGGAGCCTGAGAGAAGAGA
>VXBA01004488.1:104030-117253 GCA_013399895.1 Serilophus lunatus | reverse complement strand
CATCTGCTTATAGAGTAATAGGTCAACATCTTCCTCCTGGTTGGGTGGCCTGTAGCAGACGCCAATCACAACGTCAGTTTTGTTAGCTGCCCCTCTGACCTCTACCCACAAGGACTCAACCCGGTCATCCTTAACCTTGAGTTCCATGGCCTCAAGCATTTCTCTAACATACAGGACCACCTCTCTGCCTTTTCTCTCTCGCCTGTCTCTCCTAAAGAGCTTGTACCCATTCAGTGTTTCCCTATTTTATGCATCACAGGTATGTCTCTGGGGAGGCTACAGAGAAACTACTCAATCAACTCTCCTTTGCTTTTTCCATTGACTAGCCAAAGCTGTTAGTGATTACAGAGGAAGCACATCCCCATACTAAAATGCTGGCAATCAAAAATCGTTTGTACAGAAGATTTTCTGACACTACTTGCAGAATAAGCACAACCTCACCAAACAGACTTGCTTTGTTTGAAGTCTGACTGGTTGTTGCCAAGCAGATTTCCTCAAAATGACTTTATTGTTTACTCTTGCTAATTCTATATTCATGAAGGAAAGGAGAATATGATTGTGCCGCTGGTATGGAAGTACTTTGAGTGGGGGAAGGACCACATAACTTACATTCTTCAATCAATCAATGCAACAGCATCTATGTAGTGTGAATGAATTAGTATTTGGAAATCCCAGCATTAGATTTCTACTTCCCCAGCAGTCCCACCAACCCTAAAAACTTGTCCATACGAGACAAGCACAATAGCTCCTCTGCTACTGAGGGGCAGGTAGGGTGCAGACAGAGGCCTTCATGCAGATCTCTACTTTCCACCATCTGCTTCTCATAGACCATCCATACCCAGAATTACTGTAGTGCTTTTGTTTCACATTGGCAAAGATGACCAAAAAGAGAATCCAGGCATCCTGCAGCTCAGTAATCCTCAGAATTATGTTTTGAGCTCAAAAAAAGGGGGCTGGACTTGAAAATTCTATTAGCCCACACCTGTTCCAGTGTAGCTGCCAGCTCTGTAAGTGAATGTGATGTACTTCACAGTGCATTATACAACTGACATAGAAAGAAAAGGCTTTACAGCAGTTTAGAAGAGTGCAGTGGAGGCAATAGTCTAACAGTGTTAAGGCTCAGGATGGTGAAGTAATAACTGGGTATTCATGCCTGCTGCAGAGACAGTACAATTAGTGTAGTGTCAGAACATCCCAGGATTCAGGTGTTATCTGATAGAAGCAGGTTAAGTCTGACAGGTTTTACTTCATGTATAGTAACAGTACCTGAATGGATGCCGATCGTCACTGCTAAAATTTAGTCCAGCTTTTGGCAGCACACAGAAAAGAATGATGGACTTAGGGTCTGTTCCTTCTTTTCTTCTGTATTAATTTTGTAGTTTAGTGTATTACTGATCACATGGGCTTTTTGTTCCTACTCATATACACATACATCCATTTAACAGAAACATTCATATTTCAATATCAGAACAATTAGGCCCACTGAGTTTGTGTCTCTCTCATTACTGGGAGTGAGAGTGAGCAGAATTCAGGTGTCCGCACCACTTCAGCTATACCAAACAAGGCATGGTAGAGGTTTAGAAAAACATCCTAGCTGTAGAGGATGCAGACACAAAGGTGGTATGCCTGCATTTAAAGAGGGAGGAGAGAACCTGTCGGCAAGATCCTGGAAAAGAAATCGGGCACATTATAAAGGTGCACAAATGTAAATCTACTGACCTGGTGGTTGAGAGAAAGTGCAGAAAGTGATCTGGTAGAGCAGATGGAGAATGGCAAAGATAATACACAACATAGATACAGTCACAGAAAAAGGCAGTAACCTTATGCAAAGGGAAACTATGAACCAAAAAGCAATATTATTGTTTCACCTAACAGAAGTAAAAGCAGTAATTTTTGTCCTTTATTCCATACAAAAGAATTACTCAATACAGTTTGAAGGTTTTCAATTATGTACCTACAAAGGTTAATACAATGCAAACCTTCATAATTCTAAAATGAACTTGCAGGCAGATCTCAATCAGTTGTAGTACAAAGATGCTGTCACCTTATACTTGTCTTTAAAAGAAGTTCAGCAGGCCAGATCATACACCTTTCAGATAGACACAGATCCAACTAATGTACTCTCTCTGTTCAACAGATGTTCTCTGTGCAACATTTTAAACATGTACATGCATTCTCAAGATAACTTTAAAAAAATTGCTGGAAGTTCTTAACTTATAAAGTACAAAACAGAATGCTACGCCAAAAAAGTTCGTTTTTTTCTACATATTTCTTACATTAACAAATTCATCTAACTGGAAATTTTTTTCCGTGCAGACGATTTTTTTTCCGTACCTTTAAGTATAGAATATGCATTTGGACAGTAAATTGCATATACCAACATCCCACATTTTAACAACTATAAAGATATGAACATATTTATTTAAATAAATAGATTTAAATAAATATATTTTTATATATTTAAATAATTTATTATAATACTTCTTTATTATATCATCTATTTATTAAAATACTTAACAAAAACTCTGTATTCTCAGAATGTATTATTTATCAGTAGGCCTTACTGTCACATAATTTAAACTAGGACACATGTGAGTTTAAAATAAAAACAAAAATCAAAGCCCACAAATACATACCTTATGCACTGCACAATTCCAGGACAACATATGGGTTTATTTTACTAACACAAATCAGGAAATTGACTTGATAGAGGGAATTATTAGACACTTGTTTATTAGAAAGCTTCTTAAGACTTCATTGGTGTCAACAGTCTTGACAGACCACGTACCAAACAGATGTCTCATAGTGCAAGTGTTTTTCTACTCTTCCCTTAGAGGCAATCTGATTTTCTGCTTTTATTAATTCTACTGGAAATAAAATTAATATATGCTTCTAAAATTAGATACTTACAGTGAAAATACCCATTAGTTGAGTGTAAAAGAGTCGACTTATTCCACCTAATATTATAAGACCCATGAAGGCAGATATTCTTAGGAGAGCAAGTTCATGTCTAAATACAAAAACATCCTAGAACAAGACAGAAAGAGAGAGACTTTAGCGGTTATAAATTAATTAAAGTCTTTGAACCAAGAGGAAATACTAGGAAGGAGATGTTCTCAAAGACTTACAGCTGAAGGCAAATACTGTATCTTTGAGCTACATTGCAAATCATTGATGTATTTTACACTAAAAGCAGAAGCCAATAATTTTTTATTTATACATGTAAACAATTGGGGTTTTACTTTGCCACACTGTTAGAAAAAACTCCTTCAAGTATTTAAGGTTTTGGAAATAGATCAAGCTCACTCAATTGGGCTATTCCCGAATCTTCCATTTCAAACTGTTCCAGATTGCTACAAAAAACATATATAACACAGGAAAACCACTCTGTTAAACTGCCTGATACATTAAGACACTAATACCTTGGCTACCAAACACAACACCTTTCATTTTTACATCACCTCTTGTAATTAAAAACCCCAACATTCCCAGCTTTACTCTTGAAGACAGTACCTACAAAATGCCAGTATCTGTACTAGATTGTTCTCACTGTAATGCTGTCTATTATCCAATATATTTTCACCTTTTAAATTTTGGCCTTGAGTGGATTACTATAACTCTGGATAAAGATGCACAGTAAAGATGCTTCAGGGTACAGGAAAATATGGATATATTGGATTGGCTGCACTGAAAAGCCTTTTCTTACCAGCAGAATATATGGGAAGTGTTAGAGTGCTACAGAATGTCTTCAAACGATAAAACACTTCTATCACAGGAAAACATTTGTATGTGTCAGTTACATTAGGTGTACTGTGAGTTCACACACCATCTTAGCCTTTGATAATGAGTTAACAAACTCATTCTCTTATTTGTAAGTTACAATTATGTTCTTAAGGCTGTCTTCTGAATATACACATCTGTTTTTCCACTTAGAAAAGCTTCTTCACAGCAGGAAACTATTAAAACCTTTCAAGTAAACTTTAAACTACAACCAGAACATAAAAGTAAACCAAATGAAAAAGAATGAAAAAAACTCAACACTGCTTTAGAACTTATTTATGTTCAAGCAGTAGGACTTGAGGAATTCTTAGATATAGGATTTTAATTAAATGAAAAGATAAAGCAAATTATATTTGGCAAAAAAAATGATAATTTCTATGAAGGTACAAAATATAAAACTCAGGGAAATGGGATATACTGCCTACTAAAGCTGAGAAGACAAAATTTAACAAACAAGTAGAAATTGCTAGTTAATGAGCTAAACCAAAAAGTAATCCCCAACAGTCTTTTCTGAACTATAGTGACAAGTCATCCCCTCTGCCCTCCCTTGTTAATATTGGCCTTTCTTACTGCTATAGAAAATATGTTCTTAATTTTCTTTTTTTTAAAAAAATGCTTTTTATTCAGTTAACGAGCTAATTCAAAATTAAATAAACTCAAAATAAAAGCAATCATACTAATCTTATCTCCCTTTCCATTAGCCCACAAAAGCTTTAAAGAAAAGTAAGGTAAGACAACTTCTACCAGAAATCCATATTCATAGGTAAGTTGTTTTATCATATCAGATATGTTTTAAAATATTCAAACTCAATTTCACAGAAAACATCAAAATGTGAAAGAGGATTGCCAATAGTAAAGTTGTGTTCCAGACATGGCATCACATTCCCACAATAGCCCACCCTGCAACTCTCTAACTCATAAGAGTTCCTTCTCTTGAACATCTCCTTCAGCATGAAAAAGATACATCACTCAACACATAACAATAGAAAATACTGTAGTATAAAAAAGAGAGGTTGCATTTTCATCTGACCCTTCTAACTCCTGTTAAAACTAGATGTACAGAAAAGACCTTTCATATTGATGATCACAGAATCACGGAATGGCCTGGGCTGGAAGAGACCTTAAAGACCACCTAGCCCCAAGCACCCTCCTGTAGGCAGGACACCTTTCACTAGAGCAGGCTGCTCAGAGCTCCTTCAAACCTGTCTTAAACACTTACAGGAATGGGACATCTGTAAATTCACTGGGCAACCTGCTCCAGTGCCTCCTTATCCTCTAAAGAATTTTATAATATCCAATCTAAACCTATCCTCTTCCAGCTTGAAGCCATTCTCCCTTGTAGTGCCACTACATGCTCTTGTAAATAGTCCCTCTTCAACTTTCTTGTAGGTTCAATTCAGATAATGGAAGGCTTCAATTAGGTCACCCCAAAGTCCCTTTTCCAGGCTGAACAAACACAATTCACAGCATCACAAAATTGTTATGGTTGCAAGGGATTTCTCCAACCAATTCAGAGAGGGAGACTCCACAACCTCCCTGGACAGCCTGTTCCAACACTCTGCCACCCTCGCTGTAAAGTTCTTCCTCATCTTGAGGTGGAATTCACTTTGTTTTAGTTTATGGTCACTGCTCCTTGTCCTGTCTCTAAGCACTGATAAAAGAGCCTGGCACCATCCTCTTAACGCCTGCCTTTAAGATACTGGTACACACTAATGAGATCCTCTCAGTATTATCCTCTCGAGACTAAACAGGCCAAACTCCTGCATCTCTCCTCATAAGAGAGGTGCTCCAGACCCCTGGTCACCTTTGTGACCTCCCTTGGACCTTTTCCAGTACCTCCTTGTCTTTCCTGAACTGCAGAGACCAAAACTGAACACAGCATTCCAGTTGTGGCCTCTCCAGGGTCAAGTGGCCTGTCCAGGGCCCCTCCTTAGACTTGCTGGTCACACTCTTCCTGATGCACCCCAGGATGCCATTGGCCTCCTGGCTGCAAGGACACATGCTGGTTGATGGTCAACTTGTGACCCATCAAGACTCCCAGGTCCTTCACCACAGAGCTGCTCTCTAGTAGGTCAGTCACAAATCTGTTAACTGGTACTTGGAGTCATTCCTTCTCTCGTGCAGGACCCTACACTTGCCCTTATTCAACCTTATTAGATTTCTCATCACTCAACTCTCCAGCCTATCAAAGCCTCACTGAATGGCAGCACAGCCTTCAGGTGTGTCAGCCACACCTCCAGTTTAGTGTCATCAGCAAACTTGCTGACAGTGTACTCAGTCCCTTCATCCAGGTTGCATCCAGGTTGTTGATAAGTACACTGAATAAGGCTGAACCTAGCATTGATCCCTGAGGAATGCCACTGACTGCAGGCTTCCAGTGGATTCTGTTTCACTGATCATAACCTCACTGACTGTAGTGGTTTAACCCAGGCTGAGTGCCAGGGGACCACTACAGTCACTCTCTCACTCCCCCTTGCCCAGCTATAGAGGAGAGAGAGAATATAACGAGAGGTTTTGTTATTCATGATAAGGACTACAGCAAATTCTTTCTTAATCACCATCACAGGCAAAACAAGACTCCATGTGGGAATGATAGTCAGGTTTATTACTAACAAGATCAGAGCTAAGAGTGAGAGACTATAAAAGACACCTTTTACCCCCCACCCCCCTCCTTCTTACATCCAACCTATTCTCCCGCAGCGGCCAAGGGAAAAGGCGAGGTGGAGGGGGAGGTGTTGCTGTGGTCAGCTGCTGTTCTCAGCCACTGCTTGGGGACAAGAGTCCTTCCAGCCGCATTCCATGGGGTCCCATCCCTCACAGGATACAGTTCCTCTCACAAACNTTGGGTCTCCCACGGGCTACAGCCTTCCCCAGCATCCACCTGCTCCGGCGTGGCTCCTTCCCGGGCTACAGGTGGATCTCTGCACTCCTGTGGTCCTCCATGGGCTGCAGGGGCACAGCTGCTTCACCATGGTCTGCACCATGGGCTGCAGCTGGATCTCAGCTCCGGCGCCAGGAGCATCTCCTCCCCCTCCTTCTCCACTGACCTTGGTGTCTGCATTCACAGGCTCTCACCCTGCTCCTCTCTGGCAGCCATATTCATTTTCCTCCTAGCTATTTTTTTTCTTCCTTCTTAAATATCACAGAAGCGTTCTGTCAACCACTGATTGGCCCGGCCTTGGTCAGCAGCGGGCCCAGCCTGGGCATGGGGAAACTTCCAGTAGCTTCTCGAAGAAGCCTCTCCCTCAGCCCCTCCCCACTGCTACCAAAACCCGGCCACAGAAAAACCAATACACTGACCATTCATCTAACCCACAGTTCCTGAGCTTACCTATGAGGATGTTATGGGTGACAGTGTCAAAAGCCTTGCTGAAGTCAAGGGAGACAACAGCCACTGCTCTTCCCTCATCATCCATCCTACCACGTTGTCATAGAATGCTATCAGGTTGGTCAAGTATGATTTCTCCTTAATGAATCCAAGCTGACTACTCCTATTCTTCTTTCACATGCTTGGTGATGACCTCCAGAATGATCTGTTTCATCACCTTTTCAGATGAGGATGACTGGTCGGTGGTTTCCCAAGTCTTTCTTGCCCTTTCTGAAGATGGGAGTAAACACTGGCTTTTCTTCAGTCATCAGGCACCTCTTCTTTCTCCATGATTTGCATCATCAAAGATGATGCAAAGTGACTTAGGAACATCTGCCAGCTCCCCGAGTACCCGTGGGTGCACCCCCACTAAGGCCCATGGATTTATGAGTGTTAAGTCTGCCTGGCCAATCTTTAACCCAACCCCCTAAGGCCTAGGGGAAGCCTTACTTTCTCCAGCCTTCTTCTATTACCTCCAACATCTGAGATTCCTGGGAGACAGCCTGATCAGTAAACAAGACTGAGCCAAAGAAGGCACTCAATAACTCTGCCTTCTCTGTGTCTTCTGTCACCAGGACACCCAATTGGTTCAGCAGTGGCCCCTCATTTTCCTTAATTTTCTTTTGCTTTTGCTACTTGTAGAAGCTCTTCTTTTCTTTGATATTCCTTGACAGACTCAAATCCAAGAGACCTTGACATTCTTCATCACATCTCTGCACACCCTGCCAATGGTTTCTGTAATGCTTCCACATGCCCAATTTTTCCACATCCCATAAGTTTTTCTTCCATTTGAGATTTGTTAGATTTCTGTTCATCCATGCAGGTCTCCTGCCAGCTTTGCTTGATTTCCTGCTCATAGGGATACATCAGCCTTGAGTTTGGAGAAAAAGATGCTGAATATTGACCAGCTTTTTTGAACTCCCTTCTCTTCTAGAGCCCTATCCCACAGGATTCCTCTAAGTAGATCTCTGAAGAGGTCAAACTTAGCTCCCCAGAAGTGTAGGGTTATAGTCCTGCTTACTGCTTTGCTTCTTCCATGTGGGATCCTGAATTCCACCATCTCATGGTGACTGCAGCCAAGGCTGCTTCCAACACTGATGTCTTCAACTTTCAACTTCCAGGTTTGTTGGTACAAGGTCCAGCAACACACCACTTCTCGTTGGTTCTTCCATCACTTCCATCAAAAAGTTATCTTCAATAATGTGCAGGAACTTCCTGGATTGTGTGTACCAAGCCATGTTGCCTCTCCAACAAATGTCATGAAGTGATCATAAGGATATTTCCAGCTGCCCATAGAAAGCCTCATCTACTTCCATCCTCCTGATCAGGGTGCATGTAGTAAACATTACACATACTAATATGTCATGTAGCATACTAGCCATAAGCTCTCAACTTGTCTCTTTATGAGTAGAGCTTGATACACTCCAGTTACTTTCTCACATAAAGAGCAACTCTACCAGCTCATCTTGATGACCAGTCTTTTTTTTTTTTTTTGATTCAGTCCAGAAACAAGGGCTTTCCGTGCTGCAAGTGCACATTGCCAGCTCATGTCCAGCTTCTCATCCACCTGCACCTCCAAGACCTTCTTGGCAGGGCTGCTCTCAATCTGTTTATCCCCCAGCGTGGCATCCTTACCCAGGTGCAGCACCTCTCACTTCATCATTAAACCTAACAAGATTCCCAGGAGCCCACTGCTCCAGCTTGTCCAGGTCCCCCTGGATGGCATCCCATCCTTCAGGTCTGTCAACAGCACTACTCAGTTTCGTGTCTCAGGTCACATGGCAAAAGGGTTTTGTCCCACAGTACCTTTTTTTCTGTGTTGGGCAGGCTGACATAAGTGGCCTTGGCACAGATGTTAATACACAGTTTTAACAACATGAGAGCTGCCCTTCAGATAGCCCCTTTTTCCTCTCCTTTATGCCAACTCCACAGTCTAATTACTCTGTCAAAACTTCAGTTCACATGGGTTGCTGTCACTGCCTTTCTACTTAGCGGTTTCTACACCACTCAGATGTGCACTCCCCTAGGCTATTGTCTGGTGCAAAGGTTTTTAAATTTCATTTAGCTGCTACTTCTTAAGCTACCCACAAAAATGGACTGAAATGTGTATGATAGAAACTTGCCACAAAATATGTATAAGTCTATAGGATTATGTTGAGGAATTGATTACAAACCACTAGATCTGGCATTGTTATCTTAACAAGCAATGCCAAAACATTCTACAGAAAGCAAATCTCTGTGACAGATTAACTCAAGCCTTCCTCAACCCCACAGCAGAACACATACCATGTCTTCATTTGTGAGCATCAACAGTAACCGCTGATGATCTCTACCACTAACTAGCATTACTCTACCAGTAAATGCTACCATTAACTAGAACAGCTATTATAGCCTTATGCCATAATACAGGAGAGGTGAAAAATGATGATGGGTCCAGCTCATGATCATACTCATCTATATGATCACTGCTTTCAAATCCAAGTGTTTTCTTTATCCTTCTGGCAATAGTAACAACAAAATAAAGCACAAAAGCATGTAACAGGTCCTTGCCATTTGCAGTACAGTGTTATTATTTTCAAGGGTTTGTAGTATACCTTTAAAAATAGCACACTGTACTGAGGATAGGGCTTTCAGCAGGAAACACAAGATCATTGTATCTGTTCCAGAACGAACAAAGTGAAAAAAACTTTCATGATCTTCATTTGCAATGGAAGATTCATTTATTCAATTTTTTTTATTTACTGAAATATGTATCACATAGAAATTAATATACCAACAAAATGTATTGATACTTCATCTTTCTCTTGCGGAGTATTACATGTAATACATGCTAACCTGCTTGTCTATTTTCAGTTGCAAATGCCCCAGCATGTCTGTCCCAGTCTGGTGATGAAGTCAGTCTATCACCTTGGCTATCGTAAAAACAGTGCAGCATCCAGAACAAAGCCAGGCTGTCAGATTCCAGGAAGCAAACTAAAAACAGACTGCAGGTTTTACAGGAAGAAAAGGAAAGGAGAGGTCCAAGGGGGAAAACTCACTCATGCTAATAAAAAAAATTAATTCACAGAACATGAATTGCATATTAATAAGCCCTTTTTTATTATTAATAATGACTGATGTTTATGTAAAGCACTTTTTGGCTATTTCAGGTCTGCTAGATGAGTAATTTTCCAATCTGATTCATAACTGGTTTAATTTAAAGTAAAAATGTGAGTAGCATTCTGATTCCAAATATTATTGTCTACACAAGTTCAATGTAACTGAATTATTTAATTAACTATGAAATCATTGTAGACCAGAACAGATTTTAAGAAAAGGCTACACAATCTTCACACAAAAATTATAGTACTAAAACAGTAAGTTCTAACAAAAAGTTATCCTCTCAGTCTTGCCTATCTTTTCTCTACAGACCACTTATTTACTTTCTAGACTTAATTCAAGATTCATTATCGTGTCTATAACTATACTATAGGAAACTAAGGTTAGGTTGGTTGTGCAGAACACTGAGAAAAAAAATGTTTATGTTTTCTTCTTTTACAAAACTCTCAAATCATGTACATCATTTCACGATTCTAAGAGAAAAGGTTTCCTTTAGATTCTCTTTACAATATAAATGGACTTTGGATTATATATATTTCTATACTTTAATTAATATTAGTTAATGCATAATATTGAAATAAATATTACTGCAAGAAGTCTTTTCACAAAGTCTAATTAATACTTCCTAACACCTATCATTTGGAATCAGAAAAGCTGAGTCCCAAACAGAGCAAATAAATACTGCCATAATGCATCCCCTGTGTTTTTTCCTCCACCCTCTACCAATAAAGCTCAGAACATTTCACAAATTAGCAGAAATAGGAACAAAATAAAATTAAACCAAAGCCAAAGAGCTTAGTTTTTTTATGTGAGGGGGTTTTGCTACGACAACCATTCTAGCAACACTTCTAGCAAATAGAACATGTCAGCAGAGTTCCTCCTGCTCAAAAGATTAAAAGCCTTCTATAAATTAGGCAAAATATATTGCCAAAGCACTTACTTTTGGTTCTATTTGACCAGCTGTGGCTAGAATCTGTGCCAGCACAGCCATGGAGAGTGCAACTATTGAGTCATGAGAAGAATAGTATTTATTCTTATATCACAAGGTTGAGTACTCCCTAAAAGATAAGGTCAGGCTTGTTGACCTTGATATTTTTAAATGAAGACGCAAAATTAAATATGGTCCAGTGTTAGCCTCTGAAAGCCACAAAGGCTTGCAGAGGAACTAATATGCTGTTTTATTCAAGTTGTGTATTTTCCTTTATTTCTAGCAGTAATTGCACTCCTCCTGCTGGACAAACAGGGGAAACAACTACAATCCTTCTTTCTGGCACTGTATCAATTACAAGAGCCAAGAGCACGATGAAGCAATTTTCTGCAGTGAGAGATGAAGCTGGAAGATTGCCTCTCTATAGCCTTTAAAGCTATCACTCTTACCTCAGTATACTTAATTAAAAATGTTTTTCTTTCTTGATCCTTTAAAAGTAAAAACACAAGTTTTAATTCAGAAGGAAGTACTAGCATGCTGATCACATTTCCATAATGCATTAATCAGTACTATAATAAACTATTATTTCACAACAGCACTAAAAAAAAAATAATTCTACCATTTCTGTTATATTCTGTTTTATATCCAAAGGAAAAAAATTTAAGGTCGGCAAAAAATTCACAAGTATTTTTAATGAGCAAGAATAAGCTTATTCCAGATGGTTGTTTAAAAAAAAAAAATCATCCTGTTCTTTGAATCTGTGCTAAACACTGTCAATTCAGAAAATGTAAGCTCTTGCTTACAGCCAAAATTTCAACAAAGAACAGTGCTTCTGTGAAACATTCTCTGGAATGCTGTGGTACTTCAGCTTTAATTGCTCTACAAAGATGAAACGAATTTTGCAGGACGCTTGGCTAAAAACCTAATTAATAGTAAACCAATCTACTCACTGCTCCTGTTCATTTGATGCCAAAATTACATAGTTCTGACAAATTGTTCTGTGACATGAAGTTACATGACATCAGACCCTGAGCAACACATTACAATATCAGCTTCATGGGGCTCTGATGTCATTCTCCAGGCAGATATATTGACTAGACACACCAACAAACTATTATTAATTTTCTGTACTTCAGTGTGTAACCCCCAACACTGCAGCTGAAAAACTGAGAAAGTAAAATACTATTCACTGTACTTAACAAAGGTCTGAACAGACCAGGCCAGCTGTGTCTACTGTTTTTCTATACTGTGTAAATATTATGTATCTCTCTGGGGCACAGAATATGGTATGCTGTAACACAGATCCAGCTTTAAAAAGAATGTCATTTAAGTGTCCACATATGCAAATTGATAAAATAAAAACACCACAGCTAAAACTAAATAAAACTAAATAGAACAGAGTACTCAATTTCTTTAATGACTTTCTATAAACCTAAGCAGCAAAACACTAGAATCTCATCTACTCCTCAAGCAAACACATTAAAATGGGTTAGTTATTGTTGCACATGATTTCTGCCTCCTGTCACCTGTCAAAGGGTAGAAAGATATTAAAAGTAGGCCTATCTCCAAAGGACTTGAAATGAATCCAGTTATATTAAAACAACAAGTTTTATACATACCCATATTTTGAAATGTCATCATTAAAAACTATTTATTACCACTTTTTTAGAAGACATAAAACATCTGAAGTAAACAGGATATCCCTTTCCTTCTTGTAGGGGTTTGAGAGGGGAGGGGAGGGGGTTGTGGGGTTCTTAGAGGGAGCTGGGGAAGGAAAGGAGATGTTTCCTTTTAAACCCTGGGGGGCTTTTTGTTTTGGTTTTTTTTCCTCTGCTTTAATAACCTTCCCTCGCTTCCCCCCCTCCCCCCCCCAACTCACCGAAACGTGGACCGGCAACGATTGCCGGCACACGTGCGGCCCTGGCCCGGCCGTGTGGGTTTCCTCCCCCCAGCGGCGCCTGCAGGCGGCGGGGCCAGGTGGAGCTCGGCGCGCGGCCCCAGCTCAGCTGTGCAGGCGAGGGGGGACGCCGGGTGGGGGGCGGCTGGCTG
>VXBA01004488.1:89308-101587 GCA_013399895.1 Serilophus lunatus | reverse complement strand
CCTGCAGGCGCCTCAAGGCGGGGGGGGGGAAGCCCGCTCCGCAACCCCGCACCAGCACCACAGGCTCCCGGGAGCCGGCCCCAGACACTCCCAGAGCTGGCCCTGGGGAAAAGCAGCGGTGAGTTGGGAAAGGAAGCGAGGGGAGAAAAAAACTGAAAAAAACAGGTTTTACACCAAAACCGGGGGAATCCCTTCCCTCNACTGGCCACTAAACTTAGAACCAAGAACCTTAATCTAAACCTTTGAATTGAACTTAGAACTTGTTTTTCCTTTTTTCTACACTTAGAACTGACTTTAACATTCAACTATATATAAACATGATGGTCTGTGTTATGTTTTACAGAGACTCCAAGGGCTGGGAGTTAGCTTCCACCAGAGAGAGAAGAAGAGAAAGCGGCTTTCCCTTCCCAGTGCTTGTCTTTGGCCAGCCTCCCTGGCCTTTGAAAGCAGTTCCCTTATTCCTTTTTTTTCCCCTTTGTTTTCCTTTTTCGTGTTTTTTCTTGTTGGGTGCTTTTCTGTGTTAAGTTTGGAGTTCCCTTAAACTGTTGTCTTTCTTTTTGGTTGAGCTCCAGACAAATAAAGTGTTTCTCTGTTGTTAATTCTGTTCATTCTTCTTGTCACTATTAAGAGTGTCCCCTAGTTAATATAGTGGTGCTAAACCACCACAGCTTATAACAGCTGGAATATTTTCCAGTTTTGAATGCTTTAAACTTGTTTTCCAGGTTTGATTTTTTTCAGTGTACTTATGTTTGTTATAGTCCAGTAAAAATAAAAAGCCCATTTCAGATTTTAGACAGAAATTTTTGTGCTTCTTTATCTGAAAGATCTCACAACATTTTCTTCAAAAGAAAGAGTAGTAGTTTGGCTGTTCTGGCACTTTCAAGCACCAAGCAACTTTCAAGCAAACCTCTTTGATATTCTGACCACTACAAACAACAGACATCAATGAGCACCAGACACAGAGACTTAACAATTTAGATTCCAAAATGGAGGAAAGTAATGTTTTACCCTACTCCAAGCTGTAAGAAAATTTTCTCTGTGTGTTCAACTGCCTTTTACAGATGACAGGCTGCAGAAATATAACTGTTTATATATAGTCCAAGTAAAATAAACTAAATTCTCCCTTAACCCACATAACTTTCCAAAACAACACAGAATATTGCTTCAACATCAACGTATATTTTTCTCTTTGCAGAATGATCATATGTTTTTCTCATTTGTTTCTGGCAATAACAGTATTTTCAAATAGGGTATTAGGACAGATAAACATTCCATATAAATTTATTTTGGAGAAGGTAAAAGGAAATTTGAATACACCTAAAGTAGTTACCCTGTTTCTTCCCAGTACTCATAATCACTTCTAAGGAAACGTAACTGGTTCTGTCCTCCTTTCCTAAATTTCTGAGAAAACTGATGTTGTGGTTTTAATATACAGAAAGTACATACCATTTCATAAAAATAGTTTTTACTTACCATAAATCAGTATGTTTACCTGATGACATATATCTAGTTGAACTCTCTTCACTATCAATAATTGAGACAGCAGAAATGTGTATTAACTAGATACCAAAACAAATGCATTGCAATACTAGCTATTTATTCTCTTTGTAGAGAAAACAGATTCTTACCCCATTGTCTTTTTTCAGAGGCAAAAAGTAGTAGTAATGGCAGAAATCAAGTATCAGCGTATAGGAACTAAGGATCTGAGTGTAGAAACACAGCTGTAAAAACAACCAATGATTGTCTTCACCAACACAATTGTTAATCCTGTAAGGAAACAAAGAGTGTATATAAATACAAAGAGTGTATATATAAAGAGAGAAATACAAATACTTCAACACTGAAGCTATATGGTGAATAAGAGACTTTATTATTACTTCTGGAGCAAATATTAAGAACTACTGTACTCCTTGTAGGACTACTTAAAGGGCTGGTTGCACTACTGAGATTACTGCTTAGAGTAGGAGACACATTTCCCTGTATTTCCATATAGCAACTTCAATTTTAAGTAATACTCAAGTAATAAAACTGGTTTTTTAAAGTCTGCAAAATCACAGTAATATGTACTATCTTCTCCTATGCAACACATTTCACTGGTTGTGATGATGTAGAGTCCAAAAAAACTGGAAAGGTAAAAAAGTGGTTTGAGAAATGTGATCACAGGCTACCCTAATGATAAATAAATATGACAGAATGAACAGAAGATAAAACAGGTATCCCTTTTCAGAAACTCCTTCTGTATACTCCAACATGAGGGAGTAAAGAAATCACAAGAATAGCTGTATTAACTACGAGATTAAAAACCTTTGAAATATAGGAATAGTCTGTTTCACAGAAGTTATATGGATGGAATTTTATACAAACATTGGAACAGACATCAGTAGCAAGTTAAGCCATAGTGACAGAAGCATGATACTGGCATGTTTTCTGAAATAATGATTGACAAAAAAGGTAGTTAGAAAAATGATCAAAAATCAACATATGGGGATCCTGATGTCAATTCTGTCCTCTGCAGTTTGTCTCTGTTGTCTTATTAGAAATTATAGTTCAGAACTACTTTCAGAAATGTTTATTTTCACTTGCTCTCAGTTTTACCAGTAGACATAAGAAAGCTCAAAGCTGTTATTTCCCTGCTCTAAATACCTAAAAGACTAAGCACTACTGGGAAAGAAATATAAGACATGAGCAGCAATCAAGACCTCAAACTTCAAAATTATTCACTGAAACAATGGTAGATTACTAGAACAAATGTCCTGGTTTTACCATGGACAGTGGTGGTCCATCCTTCTCACACAATGTCCACAACGACTGCAATGGTGTGAACGCTTTGGTCTCATCATATTGCATTTGTTACATAATTCCCAATATTCTCGTTCTAGGTGGAAACGTAAAGACATGTTAGATTCAAACTCAGTACTGTGTGCTCATAATAAATATGTGATTCTAATTAAAAAAAAAATCATACTACTATGATCTGAAAAGGATAGGCACCACATAAAACACTGATACTTTAATGAAATTGAAAGATATTACTATTACTCCCCATTTTTCCATCCCCAAAATCCTCTCTCTCTTCCTGTATATGCCTATGGAACAATTATTACAACACAAAAGCTGTCACTCAAATAAGTAAAGACTGTAACTCTCTTTTTTCTTATGCTTCAACTGTGAAAGCACCAATCTGCTAGACAGAACCACGACATAATCTCCCTGCCATTCCAAAACCTCCTAAGGAAATACTGCTACTCTCTGCTAGCTAAAATATGATAGACAACAAACACATCAGAAGGATATTCAATCTCAAAGCATTTTAAGACATGCAACTCATCGCAAGCAATTTTACATATAAGGCAATCAAAAAACAGGTAAAGGATAGGCTTGTTTTAAAAACACACACTATTATTAAGGACCTAATGTGAGATTTTTAAAAAGCCATCTCCAGAGATACAGAGCAGGTGCAAGTACCAGGAGCTACCATTGCTCAGCTTAGCTATTAGTTATCTCAAGTAGCATCATCCAAAAAAAAGGAATTCTTTGAAAATGGAAATTCAAATTATATGTTCACAAATTTCATCCTCACATGGGAAACAAGTCACATCAACACTGCAATAATTCCAGTCATAAAAGCATATATTTTCTGTCATTATGGAAAATAGGTGGATTACCAAGAAACTTAAATACTTTGATTGTTGTTTCTACTTAAACTTTTTTTGATGCACAGAAATTTCACAAACCCCAGGGGCAAAAAAAAAAAAAAAAAAAGCAAAAAAGCTTAATTTTTACAGTAGAGCATTCTGAAATTTTATACCATAAAACATTGTCCCTACATAAACAAAATAAAGTTATATTTAGCATTTCTGTGTCACCAGCAAGCAGCACTAATCTGGTCTTTCTTGCTGCAAAATAACATTTGAACACTGGAAGTGAAGTCCAATATCCGAGATCATTAAACTAGTAATAACAACAGATGGAAACTGATTTACAATCTGTTCCCATAAATACAGTGTCACAAAAGTGTCACTCACTAGTAGGGTAGGTATCATCAGAGTTCAGAAACATCCCAACTCATTTTTTAATACGATTTTTACTATGCAGAAATGTATCCTTTCATCAACTTAGAGAATGCCAGAGAACTGAAGTGTTCCTTTCAAAAGTAGAGAATCCCTGCTATAACACACACCAAATCAAAATATAAAAGTCACGGTCTAGCCTATGTTCAGAAACATCTATAAAGTGTCATTGCTGTATTGAATGAATGGAACATGCAGAGGTCGCAGAGCTATTCAAAGTGATACCTTACATTAGAAAGAAACGCTTGTGCATAAAGGGAGTTTGTACTGGTCCTGGTATTTTGCAGGTAAACGAACATTCCGATGCAAATGTAACTCTCTGTAACTGTATTGAGCCTCCTCATTCTCCAGCTCCAGTTGCAAAATCCGTGTTATTCTTCCTGCCGCAAGAAGTCTGCAGAACCCGAGTCTGAGACACCTTATGTTTTATCTGATCAAAGGATCAGTTGTCCAGAGCAGAAGGAATATCGGCAAGACATTTTCAGCAATCAGTATTACACACCTGACTCCCAGGGAGATACAGCCCTTCCTATTATCAGCTGCTTACTTTGTGAACATCATAACATCAGTGCTGAGGCTAACATGATCGTGTTTCCAAACACATCATCCTAGATTTTCACTAACACCAGGAAGAGACAGCAAAATTTTACTCCTGGCATCTACCACATTACAAGACAAGATTGAAATATTCACCCTTCACTGTGTTAGATACGCTTTCTGCACTCTAGAACTGTTATCTGTTAACCTGACAAAGCTTGTGTTGTTTACTAGTCGTTCTAAACTGCCATGTAAAAGCCCTGGGCATCAGATAAGCACCCTAATAGCATCAAACATTGTATTGTCTTTCTCCATGGAGAGTCATTAGGTTTTCGAATTTCCTCCAACTTCTGGAGCATTGGATACCACATAGGAATTGTGGGATAAATTCACAGAAGGGAACTGCAGCACTAAGTTGCTACTCTACAAAAATGCAATGTAATTAGCACCACCTCTCTTTGGCAAACACATACAAACATAAGCCTTTGGGAAAAAAACAAACCAAACCAAACAAACAGAAAACAAACAAACAGAAACGTCCAAAAACACACAGGTAAAATCCAGCAAACACCTACCTTCCACCACCATTTTCAACATCTTATAAATTTACTTAGAAAAAAAGCAATAGAATTAAAATTACTAGCCATCTCTAAACATTTTTTTAAATTAAATATTAGCAAGTTAGAAGTATATGCAATATGTTTGAAAGCCTAGAATGCAAAAAAAAATTCTTCCATGGAAAAATTTCCAAGCAGAAGGTCCTACAGGACTGATCTTCCGGTGGAATGCAAGCTTTGGAAAAGAAATCTTGAGTCTAATAAGGGAAAGTGCTAGAAATTTACAAGTTAAATAGAGTGACATACTAGCTTTAATCAGCAGAGACATCTCACGGTTTCCATTGATTCCTAATTATTTTGAGAATATTAAAATAACTTTTATTCAATTATATAACAAGAAGAAACAATTTAATGTACCTGTAATTGGTATCTTTGGATTTTCAGGTAGCTTTCCTGGATTTGCTACTGAGACTCTAAGTAATGAACCTATACAAAACAATGAGCAAAAGTAAAAACCTAAAAAAAAAAAATAAGCATTTGTTAGTCTTCTTCAGGTGTACAAAGTATCTACCATACACAACATTAAAAATATAGATGCTCGAGCACTTAGTTGGAAATTACCCTGCTTTCTCATTTAATTTCAGATATATTTTTAGTACTGTATAGTCTACAACATTAAGTACTCCCTAGACTTAAAAAGGAAGATAAAAACGTAGCAGTGAACAGTTCTGATAGCACCAGCAAGACGCCACTATGACCATACTACTGTTTTTTAAGAAGTTCCTCCACTGTCTATCAAATAAGCACCAATCATTCCACACCTCAAAGTGCCCATGTGGAAGGATATTCCAAATACCACATCTTCACTTTGAAGTTCATTCCAGGCACAGTTGAAGCATTTTCCCCAGCAAAACCCAATACTATGAGTCATATGAATTGGTCCATCCAGGGATGTATGACAAAACTAACAAAACTCAGTTCATTACCAGTCACCAGTAGTTCCACTCCAAATTCTGACAAGCAGTCAGAGATGTGGACTGGAAACCCTGTCAACAAGTTCTAGGTACAGGGCCTGAAAACTGTATTAATGCTTTTCATCAGTTTCCATACAAAGACGTTCTACCGTTACACCTTTGAAATGAAGTGTCTCAGCTTCTCAGAACATGAAAATGTAGGAACGATTCCAGTACTCTTACCATATCCTTTATCTTACCTTTATATTTCAACACATTTTTTATTTTGTGACATTTCTCATATATTTCAAGTAGTGCCCAGAGATAATATTTTTACTAGGAGAAAAAACAGCTAAGGTAAAATGACTTACACAAAACTGCCACAACTGAAATATTTCCCTCTTCATAATGAGGAAAAAGGATGACCTTTGGAATGAAGACTGTATTATACAGCCAGACAAAGACTATCAGGCCCATGCAGCACCAACCCTGAGGGTCAATCACAAAGTGAATTCGTTGCCCCATTGAACACAAACAGGTGTCACGACACAGGAGGAAAAGATATTCCTAAAAAGACAGAGAAAAAAAAATACTTTTTTTTAAAAAATGCATAAATTAACTAGGATAGCGCAACCTACAGAGTTCCACATACATTATAATCAGGAAGAAAAAAACCTGTTGGGTATTGGTATAAGGAATTAAATAAAAACTTCCATATATTTTCAAGTAGCAGGTAGCAAAACATTAAATAGTTATTAATTCAATTAATTAGTTATATTGCACTAAAAAGTAACATTAGTTATATCACACTAAAAAGTAACATTTATCATCAAGATGCAAATAAAGCAACTACCTGGGAAAACAAGTAAAGCAAGCAACTGCCAGTCAGGTCTTCCATCAAAATTAAAAGGTTGCAAAGCAACCATGAAATACAGGCGATGATCTGTGTTAAAAAAAAAATTCATCCCACCTCTCTATGATAGTCCATCCTCCCCATGTTTCAGGATTGTTTTTTAAAAGCTTTTATGCTAAAAGAGTCAAAAACTTCACTAGGATTTTTTTTTCCTTGCTTAAAGAACCTCTTTCGTAATAGTCATAGCCAACCCAGAGAGAAAGGAATCACTAACCTAATATCTTTCGCACAGATCATTAAGAAGTATCGCACAGTAGTGTTTCCTCTTAATCATACTTAAAACTTCAGGGTTTCCATTCTTACAGATTAGTGTCCTGGATTTTTTCTTTTGGTTTAGACTGAAGAAACCCCACCAAGTCCTTCAGTGTGAACTTTTCAGCTTCATAAATTGATCTCCATAAAAGCACAGTACTAAGTCCTAAACTACTCCTCAGAACCTTCAAAGGATGGATTACTCTTCTTACTTTGTCAAGCTACCTTCATATACATGTCTAAATATTGCAACATGCACATAAATCCCAATCTACTCTTCTACCCATTATTTACCCTGACTTCTGGGCTTCAAGAAACTTGTCCATTTGAACAGATTTCTTTCCATTCCTTTCAGTTCCTACTTGTTACATTGAAATTTTGTTTATCAGTCAGACATCTCTGTTTCCAGTTTTGTTTACTTGTTTCATGTTGGACTGGCCCCAGTTGTATTCACAATTGCTCTGCTTAATATTATTAACACATTCCATTAATGTCTAGTTTTCTTCTCTTTTTAGATCTCTAATCAATATCAGACCCAAAAAAGCTATCATTTTTCTACACTTCCCCTTTGCACTATGTATCATAACTCTTTGTTCACTATCTTCTAATGCTACAGAGTTCCCATTCAAGTATAGCACAATAATGTCTTTTTTTTAGTCATAAAAATAAACCAAATTTCTTAACACTTGTTATTCAAATGACGCTGTGCAGTGAATACAGCTATTGTACTGTTAAAATTGTTTTTAAGTTTATGGTAATCATAAAAACTATTTAGGCCTATCTTTTCTACTTTAATATGCTGCATGCAAGCACCACAGACTGTTATATAAATGGTATTTATACACTACAGACATATGTACTCTCTTTAGACATAAAATGATGGAGTATTATATTCCTGAATGTGTCGGTTCTTAATGTGTCTCTGTTGTAACTAGATTTGCCAACCAAAAGGTTTAGAACAAAAAAACATTTTATGTTCTTCTAAGCATGCACTGATGAAGGATCTGTCTCATTAAGCAGATCAGCTGTGGGAGAAGGTGAGCAGACTGTACAACAGCAGGGATGCTGAAAAGGAGATGGAACTCAACTACTCCAAGATCCTGCAGCTACAAGAATCCCCACTGCACCAAGGAGAAGCAGGCAGAGCCTCAGCTTGTCAAGCTGAACATGGGGACACAGAGTTCAGCAAAGTCTGGGAGCCTGTGAACTCAAGCAGCAGGAGAAGGGTTCATGCTCTGCCTCCAGCTCTGATCCATACAGCAGGTTCTGAGCCCTGGCGGCAGACTTGGACAGGAGGCTCTGTCCAAGGAAGCCTTTGAGTTGTCTGTGCTTCAGTCCTGTGGCACTACAGAAAGAATGGGGTATGGAACAGTGGTAGTAAATTACCTGCTTCAGAGACAACGACATCTCTGATGGCCCAATCTATCACCTCACAAAGTCTGGTCCCAGGGACCTGGGATTTGGGTCCTGGATTCCATGGACAGGCTATTACTGAGTATGGTAGTAGTCTGGCCCTTGGATTATTACCCTCAGCTGCTCCTTCATATGGGCACCATGAATGTAGCCAGGGCAGACCAGAAGCATACCAAGCATGACTACAAGGCTCACAGGGTGTTGTTGGCCAATACCCGGTCACCAAGTGGTGTCTCGTTCATCCTTCTGGTAAAATGGGAGGACTTGAGGAGACACAGACGGATCCTGCAATTGAACGATTGGCTGTGCAGATTGTGTCAAAAACTAGGACTTAGCTTTTATATTCAAAGGACTTCCTATTAGGATCAAGAAATGAGAGGGAAAGCGTGCAGGATCCACCTGGAATTATGTGGGGTAAAAGCATAATTGCCAAGAGTCTAATCAATCTACTAAAGGAAGCTTTAAATCAGGAACGATGAGATAGGAAGGTGGTGACCTCTGAATGTGTGAGGAAGTGGTGGTCAGGGTTTGCAAGCAAAGGACGCAGGATGATGTAGACATTAAAGAACCTATAATCAACCAAAGAGAGGTAAAGTGGTGCTACATCAAGTGTGTGTACACACCTGAAACAAGAATATCACTTGGGTGCACTGGGATGGGGTTAGGAAAGCCAAAGGTCACCTAGAGTTGAATTTGGTGAGGAATATGAAGGTTAAAGAGAAAGTCTTGTATGGTACATAGGCAGCATAAGGAAGGCTAAGGGAACTATTAGCCTTCTCCTGAGAGTGGCAAAATGGTACAGAAAGGTCAAACTGCCTTCTTCACCTTGCTCTTTATAGGAGAGACCTGCTTTCTGGAATCCCAGGTGCCTAAGACCAGTGGAAAGCCTGAAGGATGAAAGACTTAACTCCGAGCAAGGGAGGATCAGATAAAGAAATCCTTAAGTAAACTGAACCAAACACTTTCATGAGACCTAGTGAGATACCATCCTGAGGACTGAAAGAGCTGGCTGTTTATGAGGTCATTCTCAATTATCTTTGAAAATTTTAAGCCGATGGATGAGGTTCCACAGGACTCGAGAAAGCAGGTTTCTACCTGGCTTTCAAGGACAAGGAGGATCCAGGCAATGACAGGCCTGTTAGCCTCACTCTGTTTCTTGGAAAGGTGAAGGAAATGATCTTGGAAACTACTTCCAAATATAGAAAGGACAAGAAGGTGATTTGGAGTAGCCACCATAGATTTACAAAGGGGAAACCATGCAGACTGACAGAAACATAGAGGCCAAGAAACACAGGTACCAGAAACAATGCTGACCACTAAGGAATCCATTTGTTTTCCATCTTACCAGAGCAGTAGAGATTTCATGACTTCACAGCACTTCCTCAGAATGCGAAATAATAGCTCAACAAACAAAACAGAGATATAATTACTGAAACACTTTCTTCCAAGATACCTACTAAGTATAATGTGAGAACAGTATCAGCCAGAGAGATTCTGGAGAAAACAGTAAGAATGCCTAAAATGGAAATATATCCCAACTTTTTAAGACTCAATGACTAACTTTTGCCTGCATGACATTATTCTCTTTCGTAATTAAAAAACGGTAACAAACTACCAACAAACCCATACCTTTGATGGAAAGTTTCACAATTAAGTTGGAACTATGCAAAAAAAGGCTCCACTCTCAAAAAAGAGTGATTTTTCATTGTCTTCTGTATCTTTTCTGAAAGAGACAGAAAGACACCACTTGTTTGAAAGGCAGCATATAACAGGTTATTTTCTCTTCTGTTTTTCAAACCTGATCTCACTGAGTAGAGGTGCCCTTGAAGTGACATGCTGAGTCCGAGTTGCGCTCCTCAAATCTTGGTTCTACCGCATTTCACAATTTTAATACAGATTTAAAAGGCTCTGTGTATCAGAGAAAGGTCTACATAAAACCACTCTACTGCCAGTGTATTTCAGCTACATACACTTGCTTCCTGCATGCCTGTTATAATGATAAATTTTTATATTTTTCATAATACTTTTGTCAGCAATATTGAATAAACAATGTTAATATATTGACTTACTCCAGCAAAGTGAGCTTTTTCTCCTCTCACTCAGTTTATGTATCATGTATAAACACACAAGATGGAGGGAATGAAGTAAACATAATATGCCCAGTCTGATAGGTAGAAAGTACTAGATTAAAATATAATTCAAAGACAAGGAGAATTTATAGCCTTCTCTTTTTTAAATATACTTTAAAAATATATATTTACTTTTTCAAATACAAGGTCAAGAGAAAAGATGACTGATCTCAATGTATTTTGTTCTTTAGGATGTGTAATTTCTGGTCAGAAAAACTGATAGCACACATAGCAGAAAAAAGTCCATGTGCAGTTTTACAATGTATCAATTGAAAGAAACAATTAAGTGAATTATATCCGTATATGCTCAATATTCATACAAGTGATGCCTACAGTTTTTCCAATTAAATAATTTATGAGAAAATACACATCACTTACGTCAGAGGTTTTGTGATTTTCTTGCCTCATCGCCTAATTTACAGTCTCTTTACAGCTAATTTACAGATTTTTTTTCTAAATAAACATCTCAAACACAAAATATTTGAAAGCAAAAAGGAGTTGTGCCTGGGAAAAGCTTCAGAGTTACCAAAGCATGACTAAGTCTTTCCTACACGAAATAAAGAATTGTTCTGCCTTTCTAAAAAACATTTTTATTACAGGACGCTTGGACAGCACTTTTTCCTAACCTTTTTCTTTCTGCCCAGTTCAACAGAAACTCAGTACTTTGTTCACTACAATCCCCTGCAATATGACACCTTATATGATACCCACTCAAAGAACCCACAGAATGGGTCATGCAGGCAGAAAGGCAACTTCAAGGAATGAAAAAGCTTTGCTCTAACCAGAAATGCTAACCTGAAATATAAATTGCTTTAATAGATTAATTTGAATGCAAACTTTAAAAAAAAAAAAGTATACAACTGTGCATCAATTGTCCCTAAACATACTTAGAAAATTAGGTTTCATAAATAAACCCAACAGGAGCAGTACTGAACATCTCACCCTAAGCAGCGTCACAGTCAGCTCTGGTGAAACCCTGCTCCTTATATGTTCATGGGTGTTGCACTGATAACCAGAATCCATGCCCCACTTCAGCCCTGGATGTCTGCTCAGTAAGAAAAGCAAGATTTCTGAAATCTGACTTGCAGAACTTTATTCATAAATCCTTAAACAATTCCAGAACGACACAGATCGGTAATTTACTGTATTGCCAGCTGTAAAACACGCAAACTGAACAATACTTTGATCCATAATACACACTTCTAGAGTGGAAAAAACACACCAATTTCTAAAAAGGCTCTACCCTAACCAGTCAGAAAAAGGAACACAGAGTAGAAACGCAAGAGATACACTTGTCATAGTATTTGTGATAGCAAAGGCAAGGCTGTACCAATAATGAACAGCCTCCCATAATGTGTAGATCCAGCTGCAGTTTTAGACAAGTGACTTTCCTGAAATCTTAAGAATTACTGCCAAAAATTATTGATATAAAACTAAAAATGCACTTCACCAAGG
>VXBA01004488.1:0-83439 GCA_013399895.1 Serilophus lunatus | reverse complement strand
CCCTTTCCTCCCCCCTCCCTCCAAGAACCCAGCACCTCCCCCCCGCCTCCCAAACCTCCACACTATATTATTGCTATTAATGGCTTTGTTAATAATAGTAATAATAATAATAATAATAATAATAATTTTATCTTCCAGTACTTTTTTTGCTTTTCAAGATGGAGTGCATTTTGGTTGTGTCATGGATCCCAAGACATTGTAAACAGAATGATTTTATTCTCAGTGTGGGCAGTTAACAGTTCATCAATATTTTTGTAACAGGGCCAACTACAGTGTCTTTTAATCCCCCTTTTTTCTCACCTGAGCAGGACTGGGCACAGCTGTCAGAGAATGATTTAAAGGTAGCTGAGGCTCGTGTCTACATGCCAGATATTCAAGTAGTTAGGTTTAGCACAACAACAGCAAGTGCAAAATATTTATAAGTCACTATCAGTGTTTCTTGTTTCTACTGGCAAACTGTCCGATGGAGGAGCCAAGGTAACCCCAACTCCACATCTCTTCACATGCACCATCCTGAACAGCACAAACTCCCATGTGCACCGCAGACATGATGTGATTATACAGCTGTGTAGGCTGGCAGAGAGAGACAGTCTCTGAGTAGAGAATCTTTTTGTTTTGCTATTGCAGCAAGGAGCTGGTACATTTTGCAGGAAGCACTGCAAGAGATGTCACCCCCTGCTGGTAAAAGCTAGTCAGTGGATCGTAGACACAACGTTAGCCATGAATATTTCACAGAAAAAGAACAAAGTACCAAGCACTGAGTGCAGTGTTAGAGACTTTTCACTGAAATACATGGTTGTGCAAAAATTCAATAAGTGTTTGATATAACTCTGGTGTTTGATGTATTGTCACACATTAAAGCTGGTTGCATGAAATCCATGTTCAAGAGAATAGCATGTAATGAAGATTTCTTTTGCTTAAGCAATAGGAAAAAAACAGCACTTCAATTATTTTCTAGGTAAAGCACAGATCTGTAAAAAAGAGACAGTAGGTCAAATAAAAGGTCAAAAGTGGAAAAACTTTACTTGGAATTGATCTAAATTTTCAGAGAGCTCTGCAACTATAGTTTAGTCTTGTTCTGTGAGATAGGTTTGCACAAGGAGTAACTTGAAATAGGTCACAATAACAGCAATTACATTGTAAGCATAGTTACATTGAAAATGTGGAAAACTTTTGTTAGAGAAAGCATGCATTTTAGCAGATATAACTCATGCTGATTTGTTGCTATAATGGTGTTACTACTGGAAGCATCCACATAGTGATACGGATAACTCCTCGCCTTTCTGATCCACAGCAGCCTACTAAAAAAGGCTATCATTGTGCCGAGACAGAAAAACTCTGTTAGCCTCTGGGTACTATGTGTTCCTAATATGGAATTTTTAAAAGCTGAGAAATCTGATCCAATTAACATATTGATTGATTTTGCAGAATGCTGTGCTATTTACACACAACTAGTCATTTTTGGGTTAATTAAACATGCGTCAGAAAAACCTACAGTGCTAATCTAATTGACAATTACTATAGCTGTCATTATCTCTTTTCACCTTTTAAGCTGTGCAGATTCATACTAAGAATCTTGTCCTGTGAACTCCTTACATGAATAACTTTCTTTGACTGTAATAATCCTTCAGCATACAGAAGGATCTTTAAAAATTAGGTTGAATACCATACGATCCACAATAATATCTTCAGTCCTCTTGTGTAAAACTCACAGTTTATCAGTTACTTGTGTCAAAATTACAAGACTGGAATATTTTGCTTTTTAATTGACTCGTGATCTTACTGGGAGTATATCTAGGTCCTACCTTCCAACAATTTTCTGCAAGTATCAAATTTTGCAAAAAGCCATATAAATCAAAAACTTGCTTGCATTTCAGAAAAAAAAAATAATGCAGACAAACATTCTTCAAACATTCATATATATTCTTACAGCTTTAAAACAAGGATAAAATATTCTGAGTAAAACATCTCAGAATACTTAGCTTTTTCAGATTAAAAAAATTATTGGCAATAAAATGAAAAAAGTTGAGAACTCTAATGCTTTGTGTACATTTTTTCCTTAACTTGATTAAAAATGAACACTAATAATCACACACAAGGATCACAAAATATGCTGAGTTGGAAGGGACCCAAAAGAATCACAAAGTCCAACACTTAGCCCTGCACAGGATCATCCACAAGAGTCATACCATGTACCTGAGAGTATCATCCAAACACTTCTTGAATTCTGTCAGGCTTGGTGCTGTGACCACTTCCCTGGGAAGAATGGCCCAGTGCCCAACCACCCCCTGGGTGAAGAACCTTTTTCTAATATCCAACCTAAACTTCCCTTGACACAACTTCAGGCCATTCCCTTGGGTCCTGTCCCTGGTCACCACAGAGAAGAGATCAGTGCCTGCTCTTTCTCTTCCCCTCACAAGAAAGTTGTAGACTGGTCTCCCAGTGTCCCTTCAGTCTTCTTTTCTCCAGCTGAACAGACCAAGTGACCTCAGCTACTCCTTAAATGGCTTCCCCTTAAGGCTCTTCACCATCTCTATTGCCCTCCTTTGGACATTCTCTAATAGCTAATGCTTTTCATATATTGTGGTGCCCAAAACTGCAGACCTTGACAGCTAGTTACATGGAATGATGTAGCCGTTTGAAAAACAAGGCTTTTGAAGGGGGGTGTAAGAGAGCAATCCGCTTACCTGATTTAAAATTCAATTTTCCTCAGAAGCCGTTTTGGGAAGGGGGGTTGCCCTCGGCCGGGACGGAGCGGAGACAGGACCGGGGCCGGGGCCAGGCGGCAGCTCATCGCCCCAGGCTCCCTGGGAGCACGGGGGCCTGCTTTCCCGGTACCCGCGGGGGCCGGAATGGAGCAGGGCCTGCACCAGTCCCGGTACCCCCGAGGTCGGGACCGAGGCCGGGCAGTGGCTCCACGCCCTCCAGGCTCCTGGCAGTGGGGAGCCAGACCAGGGCGTCGGTTCCTAGGCCCCACCCCATCCCCCCTCACCTCTGCCACTCCCGGGAGCATGGGGGCCCTTCCCTGCGAAGTGTGCGGCCAGGACCATCCCTTCCCGCATGGNGAGAAAACACCGGAATTGAGGCAGGACCTGACTGGCTGGACGAATGGGAAGCCAGCTGGGCCAGGAAGAAGGCGATGATATTCACACGAGATGGAGAAGGCTTAAAAGTCAAGGCACGGCCCCGCCCCGCTCTCTTTTTCGGCTGCCGCAGTGAGGAGAAGGATCAGAGCCCCGGTGTCCAGCGCCTGCAGGCCCCACAGCGGGATTCCACCCATTTCTCTCAATCCGGGAGCCGTTTCCAGCTTGCTAGCAAGTATCCTCCGCAAAGGTGGTGGGAGGGAATCGTTTTCACCTGTGTTTGTGTTTTTCAGAGAGTTTGGAGGGCCAGAAGTGCTTCCAGAGAGAGAGCGAGAGAAGGGAGAGACACCTTTTCCTACCCTTCCTCCCTGTTCCTTTCAACTAGTCATCTGGCTGAAAGGAACAGTTCCCTTCTTTTTTTTTGTTTTTCCCTTTTTGTGTGGGTTTTTTTTCTTGCATGTTGGGGGTCCCTCAATGTAATTCTGGGGTCTCCTGTGGGTTATTCCTTCCTCCAATTTAATTCCCCTGGAATAAATTGTTCACATGCTGAAAAATTCTATTCAGTTTTCCGTCACTTTTATTGAACCTGCCCCCTGAATGCTAAAAGGTGGATTAAACCACCACAAATGACACCATAAATTGTGCCATAATGTATAAACAGCTATTCATCAGCTGCACATCAGTCTTCCCTGTAAAAGGACAGAGAGAAGACTGTGTTCAATTTTAGTGTGCAGTTTTTATTATTTAAAAACAAGTTTATATATAACGAAAGGTAACTATATACAAATCTTCATTCACTGCAAGTGAACTGCAGAAGAAAAAGCTTCAGATCCAGTATCAGAGTATTATTCAGATGCAATTTTTAGTAAATATTAACATGGGCCATGCTGCAAATCGTTTTTGACAGAATATTAAAACACTTCTGATCTCATAACTGTTCAAGTACAAGAAAACATTTATCCAACCCTTGAGCTGACCAGCTAAGTCAATAGTGATTTCCAATACCCCCAAAAAAGAGCTGTGACGTGAACAACAGTGGCCCAGTGGAGCAGACTCCCAGAAGACTGAAAGAACTGGCTTAGAAATAGGCTGAACTTTAGTTACTGGAAGCTGATCTCTGCCTGGTGTGCCAGGTCTGCAAGAGAAATCTAGGGAGAAACAGCTGGAGAGAGCAGGAAAGCCAACAATTCGGCTAACAGCTGCTGGTGCTGTGTTGCCTAGCAGTAGGCTCGGACTCTTCCTAGCAGAAGAGATAGGTTCCTCTTGGCTGTTTCTGTAAAGCTATTCAGGTGTTACAATGATGATAAAGTCTTGCAAATTTTCTGCCATACAATTGCCTTTTCTGCTTTAGTGCTGAGAACTCTAGTTAAACTTTATCTTGGATTCACTGACAAATTAATCAGACTAGAAAATATGCATTATCTTTCCACAGTGACTTTAAATAATAATGACAATAACAATAATCCATTAATCTATGACATTTTCTTTGGCAGCATAGCATTTCTTATATTTTTTTTCCTCCTTGTGCAGTGTAACGCTTTCAATAAAAAAATGCACAGAGCAAACGCAGGCATGTAGACAGAAATCAAGTGGTTTCTATGTCAAAATATAATTTACAACCACAATCTATTGGTGTAAATTGTAAGGTATATTGTTTTTCAGTGGGAACTGAACTCCAGCTGGGAGCCATCACAATGATTAACTATTCACAACTTCTGCGTGTCTTATGTCCATTTATATTTGATACTCTCCAGATGTAAACATAGGCTTGTTTTTGCAGGGAAGAGACTGAAGTCTCTTCTTCGTTGCCAATACAGCTATATTGGCAATCTCTGCAAGCAAAGGCAATGTAAGCCAGTCAGTACATTCAGCTTTTGCACAGTTAAATTATCTTAGTTCTTCAGCCATCGTTTACTAGCATCCTAGAAACAGTGATAGAACAGGTGAAAAATTTTTAAAGCTTTCCCTAGTTACATTAAGACCTTTACACATAAGCCATCATCTCCATTTCTTTAACAGCTGCAAGGAAACATCTGTTACATGTTAGGTAAAGTTATTATTTTAACAGAGAAGAAGTTCATGTAGAAAATCTATATTTTTCATATCTTTGTGTATTAGAGTGATGGCAGCTTTACTTGTCTGGGTTTTATCATTGGCAAATTCTTATCAAGTGAAGAGGTACTTTACACTGGTTAATTGTGCTCATGTACATTTTGCATGCAAGTTTGACAGTAAAGATATAATTGCAGGGTCTTTAGCCTTCCTAGTCTCGCATTTACACTCTTCTACAATCATGATTTCTTTGACTACTGGGGCAGAACCAGTGCAGTTGAGATGCAGGCGCTTCATGGAGAACTTGCTGGGCAAGCAATGAGAACAAAAGGTATGAAGACGATCTTCTAGGCCAGGAACATGAAAGGAACTACATTTTCCAAAACACAGCTTATTCTGTACCGTCACCTTCTCACAGCTGTTATGAGTAACCCCCTGAAACAGAAAGCAATTTACAGTTTCTGGTAAAGAAATGGCCCATGGACTTTGCTAGAAGAAATAAATTTAAAAAAAAAAACCAAAAAACAGCATTGCAGTTTTTGATTCCCAGAAAAAAAGATACAGGTTTCTAGGCCACATCTGTATTTTCACATGTTTGTGTGAAATAAATTTAGTTCTGGATATGAAAAGACATAGTCCTTGACAGATTGTGATTACAAAAACACTGAGAGTAGATGTTGAGTTACAAAGAATGTAGAGCTTTTATCTATACTATTTCCTTGTCTTGATGTTACCATATGATGAAATAGCTGCATCTATGCATGGAACAATTTACCAGTTTTTCAGCATTCTTAGCACAGAATTAGATGTAGGCCTCAGTCTTCTAATTAATACAGCTGAAAAGAATCCTGGCTTAGGTTTAAGAAATCAACCAGCTTCTCCTGTAAATACTTTTCCTGGGACTCTGTATATATGCACATGTGTCTGTGTGTATATATACACATACACACAGAGAATTACACACACAGAATTAATAAGGTTGGAAAAGACCATGGAGATCATCAAGATCATCTATACCATCTAAACCATTTCAACCATCTAAACCATACCACTAAGTTCATCATCTAACCTATCCTTAAACACATCCAGGGACGGTGACTCCACCACCTCCCTGGGAAGCCCATTCCAGTGGGACATCACTCTCACTGTGAAAAAGTTTCTCGGAGGGGGCACCTGGATGCATATATATAAACATATATACATATATATAAATATAAAAAATATATATAAAAAATATGTATCCTAAATCAGATATACAAACTGTTGAGAAGTATATTCATTGAATGGATAATTACTCACCACTTCCCTACTTGCTTTGGCTATGTCAAAACATCTTTGCATAAAAGAATAAATAGATCTCTGAAAATCAGTTTTGCAGCTTTCCAGTGCTGCAATTTAGCAGTTTGCTTTATCAGACTAAAGCTTTTTCATCAGTGTTTCTCAGCTCCTTATCATGTGTGAGTGTTCTGAAGCCCTGTGACTCAGCCACTGAAATAACCTATGTATCTTTAGTTGCTGATTAGAAGAGGCAGGCGAAAGGGCATGTTTGTTAATCTTGGACACCTGTTCTTACCTGGGCAAAAGGCAGTGTTCTGCAGTTTTCTTGATGCATTTCATTGGTCTTGATTGGAAGGACAACCTCTTCAGATGCTGAATTTTTCTTTAACATGAAGTGGTCCCAAAATTTCTTGGCATCTTTTCTGTAAGGAGATTCATACTCCATCGTGCTGGAATGATGGGGTGGAGAGAAGTTTTCCACGGGAGGTAGTTCTCTGGGGGCTGCCCAGCTTCTCGAATCTTGGTCTGCATGGAGTTCTGCATTGGGAAAGATGAATCTGGACATTTTTTTCTCATCTTTCTTCTCACTTTCAGATGCTGTCTGTGGAATTGCTACAAAAAAGCTTGGTACTCCCAGGTTCTCCTCAACACCTACTGGGTTCTCACCTACCCGCTCATGACTTTCAAGATTTTTGTCCAGATAGAAAAATTGCTGAAATGGCTTTCTGCTTTTCCTTTGCCATGAATTTCCCTGTGGCTCTGTGGCTCCAAGACATATGAGCGCTAATAGCTGAAGGAGAAGCACTGACATGATCCTGCAAAGTCCAGCCCTGTAGACTTGCTGCTATTGCAGTGAACGTAGAGTGCTAGCTTTATACAAGAGCCTAGTGTCAGCTTATGGCTGCTGCCTTTGTGCAGAGGAGGGGAGGGCTCAGGGGAGACCCTGGTGCAGCTAACTGCATTCATTTACTGTAGATTACAATTATGATAGGGGAATTTGTGCTAACAAAACTCTGCTGTCAATCTGGATTATGTGTATTAGAAGTCTCTATCTCAAATTAGTAACCCAGGATGTTGTGGGGGTCAGAGGGAATCAACAGGAGGAAATGTTTGCATAAAGTGTCTAGTTTAGGCCTAGGAATTAAGGAAACATTTGAGGTTGTGTATTAGAATGTTCAACGTGGTCTTTGTTGTTTATTTTGACTTCCCATTCCATAGAGCTAGAGACTATTAAAACAGGGAATGTTATTTCATTACAATAGGAAAAGACAAGCTGATTAAAGTTTGCTAAAACAGGAAGCTAGATCTAGAGATGTAAAATCAGGCCATGTTTTCAAAAATCAAGTCTAACTTTGGTCTTTCAGATTTGGTATACGACCCAAGGTCTACCACTGCCAACTGACCAAACTAGTGCTCAGACACTCAGTGGGATCTAGCAGGGACCTTCATGTTCATCAAAACAGGTTTGTAGCTGCTGGAGTGCACACATCACTAGCACAGAGTAAATGGTCTTGGGGTGAAGGAACTCTGCATCCTTATTCTCAAAGATTGACTGACGGTGGTACATTCTGTACGTGCACCAAAGCCACAACGGGCATTCTATGAAGCTGGAAAACAAAATGAGCATTAAAGCAAAACATGTTCAAACAGACATATTTTATGATTCTGGACATAAATGTCTCAATAGAATACCTAAGGACTACTAGACCTTAAAATAGAGGCATCTTTTGCAAAATTACTATGCTATGCAACATGTAAGGAAAAAAAAATGTATAGAGAAAAATTTTAGGAAAATGAAAAGTTATTTGCAGTAAACATTGCAAACGTTGATCCTAATATAAAAATACTAAAACCAAATTCTGCTTCAGATAATTTGCCATTTGTGTACTCTACTCCTTTTTCTACCAGAGTCTATCAAAAGACCCTTAAGTTTATGTTATTCTTGAAAATGTAAGTGATATGTACTAGATATATGAAGTTATTTGACTTTAATTTTCAGGGAATTAGTTTCTTGCTTGATGATCAAAGTAAAGTAATTGCCTAGTAATGTTCTTGTGAGGCACTGACTTAAAACATTAGCACAAAGATAGTGAAAATCCAGAGCTTTTCCATTCTGTGTGATTCACTCAATTTTTTTTCTAATCTTGTGGCCCATCCTGAGAGGGAGTTGCATGGAGTATCAACACTAGAATGTATTTGTGGCTTGGCCTCTGTGGAACAATCATATTAAGAGAAGCCCAACCAAAAAGCCCCAGCTTTATTGCTCTGTAATTTCTGCCAAAACCAATTTAATTCTGTTGCTGGTTTGGTAACTTCCTTCAGTCTCAACTGTGCCCTGGGAGGGCAGATTCTCTGACAATTATTGGGAGTGAAATCATAGACGTTACTGGCATCTGTAACAAGATCAGCTGTGAAGTGCTCACACAAAAACTGATTGCATCATATTTGCACAGGTGTGTGCAGCATTAGGGTGGAGCAACAATGAGTCAAGAGGATTAATTTGATGGGTAGGTAAGTAAGTAGCCTAGAACTGCCCTTTGAATTCTCATATCGTATCTGTATTGGCCAACAATTTGAACTGAAGCAGTTGACTCATGTAAATAAAATTCCTTGTATCTGATGTGTGTGGTTAACAGTCATTCAAAATTATTCAGTAAAGATCAGGACATTAAATTTTGAGTTTTCCTTTTTCCCCCCCCCTCTTTATTTCAGTAGCTGAAGTGCCACAAGCCTGGGCTGATACTCAAACCTATGTATTATGCTGTATTATATTGGTGCAGAGGACCTGGCACATTTGGCAGTGCCTTTCAAACATGAGATTTGGCTGTTTGAAGCAACATATATATTTGCAGACTATCTAAGGATAGCTTTGACAAGGCACAGATGAAAATTAGGTAAATTGTAGTACTGGAATGATTGGTCTGCCCAGACTGTCTAAATTAAACTGGTCTTGGTGCAGTGCAAACTTTAACAAGGAATGCATAAAAATCTTATTATTTACAAATATGTGTATGTATAGATGTTGAGCTGCTAATGTTACATTTGTGGTGCAATAGCACTGAAGAAGAACTATGCAAGATAAGAATCCATTCCTGGCATGTACCGTTCTATCATGTAACATACAGCAAGAAGAATGGGCTGCCTTTGAGGGCTTCAGATGTAAATGCACGAAATATTATTTACAGAATTGTAGAGTAGAAGGCTGATGTTTTTATCTAAGATCTGCTGAGACCCAAAAGCAGCATGTCAGCTTGAGTTCTGCCAGGCTGGTCTAACTCTGTTCCCTCATGCCAACAATGATATGCTATGGCTGCTTTCTAAGAGACAAAGCTGATAAGAAATCGAACCTGGTACACCTGGGCACACGTTGTTCTGTTTTTAAATACTGCCTCAATGTGTTTTTGAGGCAGCAGAACTCTCAGCTTCTCAGCTCCGGCAGGAACCTTTCTGCATTACCGGAAGGCATCCCAGCAGTTAAGTCAGTGAGCTCAGGCAGTCATTCTGAAATTAAAAATAGTAAACACTTGCAAGTCCCTTTGTGGTGACATCAACTGCATAGACTAGTAATTGACTACAGGGATTGGACTGGGAACATAATAATTATGTTCTAAATACCGCTGATCTTAGATTTCTACAAAAAAGAATCGTGTCTCTTTTCTAAAAACTTGTTTTCTTGCCTGATTACTCTTTCATATAATCATAGCATATGTTTTCATTTTATGTTGGTTGTTAAATCTTGTGGCTAAATGCAGCAGCATCTTTCAAGCAGGTTTTTATTTGCCTCCATAGTAGCAATTTATTCAGGACTTTCTGTTTTCACTGGAATTAGTCACTGTGAATGTTTGCCCTTCCTTTTAAAACTGTCCGGTCTATAGATGACAAGTGCTATGCAAATGCAAAGCGGTATTTATTTATTTCAGAGCTGGAGTTTATTCAGTCATTATGGACCTAAACTGAGTAATTAGTGATGCTGCCTGTTGATTGCTAAAAATAATTCTTAGGCAGTGCTTGAATTACTTGCCTTCTGTTGAGCTAAATAGTCTTGTCATACTGTGGTTGATGATTAAATCCTTAAAATGGATTTTATATGTTAGAGTCCAATTCAATATCTTACCGTTTTACAAAACACATCCTATGTAGTCAAATTTGTATCCAAATATATCTTTTACAAATCCCATATGAGGACCTCAGAACTAAAGAATTACCACTATGCAGCTTATTCTCCAATTATTATACTTATCAAAGAAGGCCATCTGTGGTCTTTGTTTTACAGAGTTTCAGGGAAGCAGATCACATACAGGTCTCGTGGGAAATTTGAAACCAAAAACAAAACACATTTTACAAGGTAGGAAAATAGGTCTGTTTTGTACCTTCAACCTTAGATAATCTACATCATTAATTCCCCCTTTGCTATTCTGTTTCAAGTCCTCTGTGGCATTGTTTTTTTCTTTACTCATTTATATCTTCCTGTTCACTTTTCTTTGTATCTTTTCTGTGTGTGGTGGAGAACAGCGTTAGGTTTCATACTGCAGCCAAAATGCAAGTGCTCACACTTGAAAATGCACATTTGTGTCTTCAGTAGTGCTAGAATGAGTGTCCTTTCATACGTATTGACTCATGTTCTCATGGCTGTAGGTACACACACGGTGCAACGGATGGTTCTCTTTTATGGTTGTCAGACTGATAGGTTTTGAACAAGTGTTCACCTTCTGAAGCATCTCCTGAATTGTACTGGCACATATGTACTGTCTAATTGAGAGTGTATCAAATTCTGGACCCGACCTGACGACCTATTTTGGGTACATATTTGATTGCTTCAGGTTCCCAAGCTGTGAAACAGGGGAGAAAGAGTCTGGGCAAAGAGACATTTCAGTCTTCAGGAAGACATATCTTTTGAGATTGTTTAGATTGTGAATAACTTTACAGAGGGACGTGATTCACTGAAGAGTTTGACAACACCAACAAAGTATTTATAACATAATCCAAGGAAGAAGATGCAGATAATCTTTCTTTTATTGAAGTAAACATATATCTAAACTTATGTGAAAATGTCGTCTGTATGAATAAAATTGTATTATTTTGCTAACTCTGCTTATATCCATTATTTCAGATACTAGATTTCAAATCACAGAAATTGTTAAGTTGAAATCACAGAAACATTAGGGTTGGAAGGGATCTTGCAGATCATCTAGCTGCCAAGGCAGGGTCACCTAGAGCAGGTTACACAGGAACATGTTCAAGTGTATTTTGAATGCTTCTGGGAGGGGGACTGTCACCGTCCACGGGAATAAAGTACGGAGACAAGTTTAATTAATAGTAATCATGTTCGTTCTTAAATGAGGAAATAATGAACAAGCAAGCGCACAAGTAAGTGAGCAAGCAAGCAGGTAAGCCCGCAGGCCAGCCTGCGAGCCAGCAAGCAAGAGAGCAAGAGAGCGAGTCTGAGCCCTCTTTTCTTCTGAGTCCTGCTTTAAGTACATTAGCTTCGCAAGTTATTACATGTAACATAGATTTTCATTGGTGATTAAGATACATTACTAATATAAGGCCAATACTGATTAGTTAACGCATAGATAGTAAACAGGAAGGTCCTTATCACTCAAAGGAATTTCCAGATGTTCAAAGCTTCTATTTTGTCTTCTTCTGTGTGGGCCCAGGTGGCAGATTTATAACTTTGTTTTTCTCTTTAGGAATCTCAAGGGCAGATCGTCCTTGAGAGAATAACACAATATGTTTGACTAGGAGGCCCTACCATAAACAGGAGCCATGGTTAGGGCTCCAGCAAGGCCAGCAACAGGGGACTCCATGACTTGCTTGGGCAGCCTATTCTAGTACTCTGCTACCCTCAAAGTAAAGAAGTTATTCCTCACACTGAGATGGAACTTGCTGTGGTTTAGTTTATGGCATTACTTCTTGTGTGGTTGCTGGGCACCATTGAAAAGAGTCTGGCACCATCCTCTTGACACCTGGCTTTCAGATATTTGTGTGTATTGATGAGATCCCCTCTCAGTGTTCTCATCTCTACACTAAACAGGCCCAGCTCCCTCAGTTTCTGCTCATAAGAGAGGTGAATTCATGGTACAAATTTCCTTAATGTATTAATTCAAAACAGGCAGAAGAAGAAACAGCATTCAGAAATTTCACAGAGTAAACAGCAGCTATATTTTGCTTAACTTTAAGTGCATTTCTACTGTGCTAAACACTTTAGCTTTATCAGTAGGAGAAAAACTTTTGTGGGATTATGAAATGAAGAAATACATGTTCACCAAAGTGTATTTTGGGGTTTTTATTACCACATGTAATAGACTTAAATATAACAATATGTATAGCATTCTGTATACAAGAATTACAGTAGCACCAGTCTTGTGATAATGTAAATAATATAGAGTCACAGTATTCACAGGATCTTATGCATAGTTCTCTCAGAGTTATTTTTATAATTTGAGTGAATAAGGACTTGAAGACATTCAGTAAGTTTCCAAGCATGGAAAAAAGATTTGGAAAACTTTTCTGGTAATTTTTCAGGCTAAAAAGCTGATACCTGTAAAATTAATAACAACACAAATGTTTTAGTATATTTTGTCTAGGAAGAAGTGCACCTATGGCCAGTTGCCTATAATTTTTTTCATAATCATTGCCTTCAAGTCAACTCCTTCTCTATAGAATTTGTTTGAAATTGGTTGACATATTTAAAAGATATGAAGTGAAGGTGGTTAAGAGTGGCAAGGGCACAAAGAACTCTTGTAGCCCATCCCTCTATAGAAACTTAGGCTAACTGCTGGTTCTTTTCACTGAGCTGTTGTATCTTGGTCCTATTACTCTTAAACAGTATATGGGTAGTTCTGGCGAAATAAATCCTTTGTTTATCCAGAAACTGTGGCATCTGTAGATGAATACCACAATTTACATGCTCCTTTTTCTTACCTTCAGCCTTTTGAAATTCCCATCCTGCTGTTGATCCTCAAAATACTGACTTTCACCTGTGTTTATTCAGAGTCTAATTCAACATATTGAAGGCTGGAAAAATCCCCAAAGCTCCTCAGGATTTTAGGCCCCTCCTCTACTAAACTTCTTAGAAGCAATGATTTCCTACGTCATCAGAAAAAAAAATAAATTTGTGCTTTCTCTGATTTGAGTATGTTGTATTACTTAAACTCTGGTATTCTAATAATAAAAATAAAAGATGTAAAAATCTGTGAAAAACTTTCTTTTTTACAGATAGAAAAATTAAAATATATGAATAAATGTTTGAAACAATTAACTGTGTTGAAAAACAATAAAGCAGACTCTCAGGGCAGAAATATACTTGCACTGCCATATAAGAATTTTAGTTTCATTAGTGCATTGTTTTAGATATAACTAAAATAGTAAACACTGTCAGTCTGCACAACTAACATTCTATTATGCAGTAAAATCTTCATACTTTACAATCACTTAAAAGTAGTTCAAATGAACTATAGAAAAGTGAAAATCTCTTCTAACGAAAGCAAACCTGAGGTCACTGTTGTCTCAGACAGCATGTGTCATTTATTAGTTACTGATTAAGTAACAAGCACGTTTCTCAAATTCTCTGTCCATTGATATAATTCATTTGTTAAACATTTAGGAGAGGTATTTGAATAATCTCAATAGGCATTATCAATAAAGCACCAATAAAATCTACAGTTTTTATTAAAGCACTAAAGAAATAACAAGTTAATATCTCTTTTAGTCAATTTTCCTTGGAATTCCAGAACACAACACCAAGAGATCTCAATAGTGCTTTTTTTAGATACTAATTTTTTCCTGTAATGAAAACTATAAGAAATAAAAGCAGGTCTAGATGAGTACTCTGGAGTTCTCGGTTTGGAGACAGTTAGCCTATTTCTATTGATCTAGAAAACTTACACAAGAGTTAGTGTCTAGACAAAATGTCAATAAGCTTGTCATAAATATTATGGAGGAGGGCAATGAGGGGTGGGGCGTGGAAAGAGAGAAATCTGGAAATATTTTAGTCTGTGTCTGTTCATAGCAACAATAAGGGTATGGAAGTTCTGTCCACAGTACTTTTTTCTCTGATTTTGCAATGCATCCATGTTTATTTGCAACGGTCCTTTCAGAAAGGTTCTTTGCTAATGCAAAGCTACTCACTCTAGCTACTCACATGCATATTGATTTATCTTGTCACAGGCAAGGAAGAAGGATGAGTAACCAATGTGCACTAGAGGCAAGAAGGAGGGTTATATATAGCCCCTGATAGAGTTTTTCTCAGCTCAGAGAGGAGAGGTGATTCTGCTGCATCTGTCCCTTGCAGGACTGAGAAATTTCTGTGAGGAACCTAAGAAAGGTTTTGCACCTTCAGTGTAGAATTGATCCAGAGGCTGGCTGAATAGAAGAGCAAGAGGAGGATCAGTTGATGGCAACAGGCAGGCTGTTGAGAGGAATGAAAATTCATAGGTACAGAGCAAATTCACCCTACTCGGTACCAGACCAACTGTTACACACTGGGCAAACAGAGAGGGGCTTTAATTTATATTTTTTAGGAAGCTTATGCATGATTTGGGTTTTTTTAATTTTAAGGCTGGTAGTAAGAATGTCCTAAAGTAAGCTTTTGACAGGTCAAATATAAATTTATTATAATGTTGCATAATGGTTATACTGCAGCTGCATATATTAAAATAATAAGTTATGGCCAGCTGTTTTTTTCCCTATTAACTGCTGATTTTTAAGCCTTTCTCAGAAATAAATCTAGATTTTTAAATATTATTTTTTAAACCCTTAAATCCCTAATGAGGACTTAGATTAATACTTTTCAAAAGCCATAGCTGCTTTAGTACAAAATATGTCTCACGATTACATTGGTTTATACACACATAGAAATCCTATTCATGTTCATATATCACTGAAAATCCCAGGATAATATTCTAGGATTAAGCTTCAATATTTTTTTTTAAATAAACTATTATTTGATATGACATTAGATGTAGAGACGTCCCATTATGTAATTACACTAAAAATTGCACCCCCATTCTGCAATTCAAAAAAAAAAAAAACAAAAAAAAAATTTTAGTTAGGAATATGAGACAATATGCAGCTCTATGTGAGCAGATCCATTAGGATCCAAAGTTGGCTTTGAGAGGTAGAAAAAGAAATACAAGGCCTTGCTTCTGTTGTATTCTGTCACTAAATCCAGCCATGAGTATTTTTGCAGGATATTGTACTAGGGCATTCACCAATGAAGCCTAATGTACTTACAAGATGTCACTACCCTAAGAGGCCCTAGTTTTAGCCAACAGAGTCTGCCCCCAATTTCCACCCTCAGCTTCCTCTTTTTGTAACTGCAGCATAAAACTGCAGTTTTTGCAAGCAAATTAAAGCAACAGCCGATTCACAACCCCTCCCTAACAGCAAAGCAAATTTGCTACTTTCTTTTAAAAGAAAGTGCTTTACACAGAAGTGTAATGAAGGCCTTTAGGCCTAGCGCTTTGGTGTAGAAACACATATCACCAAGTGACAGATAAATGTCTTTGGGGAGAGTTCAAAACCTTAACCTAGACTTTATCTTTGCAATGGACCTCTATACCTTGGTTAGAGGCCAGTGCATCTGCATGTCGGGCAGCATGTAAAATAAACCTAGCTGATAATAAGGACAGTTTTCTAACTGCACTCCCATGTCTGCAGATAACATAGTGAGACAACATTCATTTTCATAAGCTTTCACAGGCGTCCTCCATTCCTTACAACTTTCTTGAACATATGTAGCTGTTTGGTTTGACATTCTTGCAGTCAGTTGCTTGCCATTTTCCTCGCTTCTGCACAAATACACAATTTCTTCCTCTCACTGAAGAGTGGTAGAAGCCTCTTCTCCAGTTTATGTAGGTTACAGGCTCTCCTCCATTCCACTCCCAATGCCCAGGATTGACTTTGTCATTCAAGCCTGTGTGAAATCAGTAACACCAAATCAGTGATATTTACTGTCTTTGCAGCCTGATGCCAGGAGAAGCATGCTGTTCTATATATCTTGGTTAAAAATGTATACAATTTATTGCTGAGAGAAAAAAAACCATCAGATAGACCAAAAATAAAACATAGTTTTGTATATCATTAGGCCACTTGAATCACTGTTAATGCCATCTGAATAAGGAAAATACACTTTTCCATATTAGTGTGTACCTAAAATATTTTTTTCTCTTTCCATCTATCACGTGTCTATCCCCTCACAATTTCTCTTTTGATACCTGACATAGCAAGGAGAATATTATATTTTACTCTGAGCAGCCTCAGAAGCCTTCAAATTTCTTCTAAATAGGAAGTCACACAGGTCTTTGTAGACCTTGTTTACACTGTTTAAATTAACAGTTGTAAAATTTTGTTAGTGCAACATAAAATGTGTCCTTTCACTTAGCTTCTGAATTACTAAGACCAACACGGTTGGCATATATTTAGACAAGGCTTGTCTTTTTAGAGATCAAGATCAGAAAATTGACATAAGTCTTGCAGTCTTTATTCTTGTCAGCGGAGTTTATTTCTCTTAGGTAAACAGAATTGCGATATCATTAAACATGATCCCAAACTCACCTTATTTTTTAAAATTTATGTAGTATAGCTAGTGAATTCATCTCAGAAATTTGCGAAGAGCTGACAATTGCAGTTCAGAATTGGAAGAAAGAACTAAATGAGGACAGTGTAGCAGAGACATCTGGGTTCTTTCCATTTCTCATTAAATGTAATGTGCATAATAAAAAATAGCTAAATCCAAAATGACATGGAGATATGTTCTTTAGCTGGTCATCTAGTTAGTTAACAAGATTTCTGACACAAGATGACATCATTAAATTAGCAGTAACATAAATAATTATTTAAAATTAAAACAAACAAAGCTAAATTAAAGACAAATAAAGTAATAGTCAAAAGACAGGTGAGATAAACAAAAGTGTAGGAGCTGCATCAGAAATATTTTCATCAGCTTGAGTTAAAATGGAAAAACATTCAAGACAAGAACAGTTCAGCAATAGATAACCTGATGAACTCTTCTTTTTGGTAAAGACTGACAAAATTAGCCAGGTGAATTACTGGTGTTGGCTTATGCCTCGCTCTGAAATAATAAAAGCAGCAGAAAGTTGAGGACAATACAATGTTTGAATACTGGGCTGGAACTGCTATGGCAGTTTCTGCTTTTCAAAGAACACAGGAAATGTAATGCTTGGAGGGTACTGGCAGGCGATGTACTTGCCTATCCAAAAGGGCATCCTCCCACTGAAGTCCCACAGCCACTGCATATGTTGTTCATTAGCCACACTTGCTAGACTCCCCAGGTATCTAGGCTCAAGGAGACAGGACAGAGTAATTAACATTCCACACAGTGACAGACAAGTCCCATCAACATCAACAAGGGGCACTGATTCTAGTCTAAAACATAGAAGAAACTTTGTACAGAAAACCCACAATTTACCGGAATGAAGGAATAATTACATGAAGATAATGTCTTAAAATTGTGAATTACTTGGAGAGGAACCAAAGTCCTAGTCTCTTTTTCTAACAGAAGACTCAAATCAACTGAGAAACCAAAAGAAATATACACAGAAATATGTACTTCATATTCACAAACTATGTTTTAAACCATTGACACAATTATCGATATCTTATTTTCCATAAAAAATAAAATTCCTGCACTAAAATCCTGACCACTGAAAGATACAGCTTCACCCATTTGTTAGTAGAGCAGACTATGTCTTTTTAAAATTGTGTTCTGACAAGACTGAAGCTTCAAATAACACATTTAAGATTTCAAGCTGCTGTCTGGAGGTTATAAAGGCAGAATTTGCAGAGGACAGGTAATCTTCCACTAATTCTATTGCTACCTAGTAAAATCTGTTGTTCGCCCACTAAAAGAAATTCATTCCTCCTTAAAAGTTTGTTTGGGCTTCAAATGAATTGTTGCAGTTTGCGAACTGCTCATTCTTCCACAAATAATTAAGTCAGTGTCAATACCTTTTATGAGATCAACTCAGGTAACTTTGGGGGAAGAAATGGACTAATTTTTGGATGAAAAATCCTCTGAAGAAATAATGTTAATAAAATCACTACTAGTGCATATAAAGAGCCAAGGACCAGAATTTATTGCACAGATACAACGTTTTGTAGTTGGAATTATGCAATTAAGCTTTTCCATGAAGAATATAAAAATATAAGTAATAAAAGGAAACATAAACTAATATATCTCAAAATGATGTAAGGGAAATATTTTACTATTGTGTGTGACATTGCTCTCTGAATAACTAATAATGCATGTCTAATGCATCATTTAAAAGAAACAGATGGAAACATCTAAGGAAAATTATAATGAAAAGTGATAAAAATAAATTACAGAAATAAAGTGCAGAAATACAGATATACTTGTGTTATGAAACAAGGAGACCACAGAAATTACAAAACAGAATTTGTCTGAGCCAAAATAATTTGGAGGAATGATAAGAAAACAATGAGTTTGCTGAAGATTTTCAGAAGTATTCTAGGACTGGATTTGATGAGATGTCTTTTCAATTTTATACCTTCTAGGAATTTTATCATTATAGAAACTAACTTTCTGGACAGAGAAGGAAAAATAAATGTATCTATTCCTGATAGCATTCATATACTCCTTAGCCATTAGTGGAAGTGTGGTTCTGAGAAGTAATCATAGAATGTCCTGATTTAGAAGGGACCCAGAAGGATCATCACAGTCTCACTCCTAGCCCTGCACAGGACAGCCCTAAGAGTCACACCATATTCCTGAGGGCATTGTCCAAACATGTCTTGAACTCTGGCAGACCTGGTAGCCTGACCACTTCCCTGAGGAGACTGTTGCAGTGCCCCACCACCCTCTGGGTGAAGAACCTTCTTCTAATTTCTAGCCTAAGTCTCCTCTGTCATAGTTACACATGCATCCTCTAAAATCAACATTTGGGCTGCCACATTTCCCTCCTCTCTCTCTACCCCACCTTCTCTCTTCTTTAGTATGTTCATGCTTTTCATTATTGCCTTTCAGTTGAGGCATTCTGTTTGTCCATCCTTCTCTGAACCTGCAGTAAATGCAGATGTACATGGGTTTTCCCAGTTGCTCTTCACAAGAAATTTGGTATCTGAAAAGGTTCTGGGAAGAAGCACATTCTTCAGAGTGTTATCTGCAATGACTACACATTTGCTCAGATTGAAGGGCAATTGTGTATATTAAGCAGACTATTTCTGAATTATGTCAATGCATAAGGTCCACTCTGTATTTGTGCTTTAAGTATGTCAGATCCAAAGGAGGATTTGCAAATCCTAGCCACTGACAGTTTCAATGCTCTCAGTAGCCTTGCCACTGACAAGTCTTCCAAATAGTATCAAACATGCAAGCACTTGCAGGCTGCTCTTAAGCCATCTAGAGACCAAGCTAAATCCTGAAACATTAAGACAAATGGCATTCTTCGCAATTGTCAGGAACTGTCAGCCACAAGTTGCTCCACTTTCTTATTTATCAGTTTTTCTGTCTGCATTTATACCATGTCACCTTTTTATATGTCACATCTGCTGTTGCCATCCATGTGATGCTGAGCCTCTGATGCTGTTATTTCTGTTGTCTGATATTTCTGACTGCTACTCATTCTAACAGTGGTGCCAATCACTTCAGACACTCAGAACATCCAGGTCGGGCCGAAACAAACAACACTGCCCATCAAAACATATTTTAAGAGAGCAAAAAACCTTTTGCAGCAGCAGAATAAGTCAATGGCTTTATGAGGATTTGCAAAATTCATTACTTTGGGCAGATAACAAAGGCAAAAGATCCTTATTGCTCTAAATGAGGCTGTTTTAAAAGTTGAGACAACAGCCAGGCCTCAAGAGTGACATGGCAGAATTGAGTCTACTATGGAGGCCATGAAGAGATTTTGGGATGCAAGCCCACCATCAAGCCTGCTGCACAATTAGAGATCCATGCCTGGAGTTCCGTTCCTGTTACTGCCCGGTATCTCCTCTAAGAGTTCATATCCCATGGGTTCCATATGAGACCACACAAAATAGGGAAGCAAGAAAATTTACATCAGAAGGAGTTCAAAGTAGTAGACCACAAATATTCTGCACAGTCCCTACTCCAAAAATGGACCATTCCTTAATCTGGGTCCACAGGGGCATGGTATGAAAGAAATTCATGGTAATGCTGGTGAGGAATGCTCCTGCTGCAAACCCCTCCTCCATTATCCCCGCAAGTCAACAAAAGCAGTAGAGGATGAAGTTGCTTTCCGATCCACTTTGCATCGTGGATCTGCCAAGGCCTTGAGGATAGCTGGGTGTTAGCCCTCACCTGCGTAATCATGGCTGCCCTAGGCCAGGAACTGCACAGTAATGTGTGTCTAATCAGACGCCCTCTAAGTTCAGGGGCTGCCAAAGTGTAAAGGATCTCGCTAAACAGGTTTGCAGATGATGCAAAACTGGGAGGAGCTGTTGACTCACTCAAATGCAGGGAGACCCTGCAAAGAGACCGCAACAAATTAGAGGACTGGGCAGTCACCAACCGTATGAAGTTCAATAAGGGAAAATGCTGGATTCTGCACCTGGGATGAGGCAACCCTGGGTGTACATACAGACTGGGGAATGAGATGCTAGAAAGCAGTGTCACAAAAATGGACCTGGGGATCCTGGCCAATGGCAAGTTGAATCTGAGTGAGCAGTGCCCTGACAGTCAGGAAGGCCAACCGTATCCTGGGGGGCAACAAGCAAAGCATCACCAGCAGGTCGAGGGAGGTGATTGTCCCACTCTGCTCTGCACTGGTGCGGCCTCATATTGAATATTGTGGCAGTCTTGGGCACTATAATGTGGGAAAGACATTAAGCTCTTAGAGAGTGTCCAAAGGAGAGTAATAAAGATGGTGAAGGGCCTTGAGGGGAAGTTGTGTGAGGAACAGCTGAGGTCATTTTGTCCATTCAGCCTGGAGAAGAGGAGACTGAGGGGAGATCTCATTGCTATCTACAACTTCCCTGTGAGGGGAAGAGGAGGGGCAGGCACTTATCTCTTCTCTGTGGTGACCAGAGACAGGACCTGAGGGAATGGCCTGAAGGTGTGTCACGGGAGGTTTAGATTGGGTAGTAGAAAAGGTTCTTTACACAGAGAACCCAACCCAGGTGATTTGGTGTTGGAACAGTCTCCCCGGGGTAGTGGCCACAGTACCCAAGCCTGCTGGAGTTCAATAATTATTTGGATTATACTCTCAGGCACATGATGTGAATCTTGGGGTTATTCCTGTTGAGGGATAAAGGTTGGACTTGTTGATCATTGTGGGTCCCTTCAAACTCAGCATATTCTACGATTTTGTATACACTCCCCCCACACAGAGATGTGGCAGGATGGTCTCAAAAACATTCATCATGACTTTCCAAGTGGCAGATTGTCACAGCACAAAAGGGTTAGCAACTGCCTGATAGAGTTCAAGATTGTCCACCTGCTTATGGCACAGGCTCCCAGTGAAGCTCTCAGCAGGGCTTCAACTGTGCCTCTCATCATGGTGAAGTTTTGTGCATGATGTTGGTGTCTGTATGTCCCAAGGGTGACATGCTTCTACCCTTCTGGGCTCATCTACCAGGTACTGAATTCTGAAGCAAGCCAGGAACAAAGATGTTACACTGACAAAAGCTCCTGGAAAGTTTTGTACTCTGTCTTCTTCTGCAGAAAAAAAGTCTAGGGAAGAAAGCTCAGTTAATTCAGTGTCCTCACAGGCTAACAGCATCGGCAGCAGGATACCATTCCCTCTCACAGCAGCTGTGGTTGAATTCACCAAATTCAGGGTGAATAAGAGGTTTTGGCAGCAGTCTCTGCATTATCGCTACTGAATGAGCAAAAACAAAAATAAGGCATTTTCTCTGGCTTCTGTTTAAGGACATTCATGGGCCAGGACATAAATAATTTACTTTAGGTAAGCATAGCTTACTCCTGTTGTTTTGATTGTCTTAGAAAATGTGAAAACAAAAAACATCAACATGTGTCAGTAACTGCTCTATCATTTATGACATACAGGGATGGTCTGAGAACTAACAGTCTCAGACTTTTACTCCAATCCACATACCAGGGAGAGACTTCAGCACTATGGAAGGAAAGCACTGAATAATTGTAATCTTATCTAATCTCTTCTCTATAGGAGTGCTTTCTAAATGCAGCCCAAGAAACACACATTACTGAAGAGAGAACAACTATTCTAATTGTTACACTTAGGTTGGGGGGTTTATGTATTGTAGAAAAATGAGGACAGTCCTGAATGAACATACCACTTCTGATAATGTTACTTACTGAACTCTACACAGAGCATCAAACACCGGAAATTACAAGATAACATTATTTATGGAGTTGTGTAACTCAAACTCTTCTTAATGTAAATTACTCAAGGTAAGAGGGCATGCCTTTTTTCTGTCCTAAAAAGCTAATTTGAAATTGTTCTTGTGTGCTTTAATATTTTTTTGCTATCAAATCAAGAACATCGTTTATTTTAGAGCAGTTTCTCAAATTAAGGAAATACTTTGGGTAGCTATTTACTTTGAAGTATTATGCATAGCATAAAGACTTTACTTATTTTCCACCAAATTATCCAACACATTTTTAAGAATCTTTTACCATTTTGGTCAATTCAGCTTTACAAGAAGCACACTTGGCTTGGTATGAAGTCCTAGACAAGACAGGAGAATATCTAATTTTAACTGCTGAAGTAAACCCATGTCCTGTACTGATGTTGAAGGAGGTGGGAGGTGGCTGAGATGCTGTGTTTAGACCATTGTTTTGTTTGGCCACCTAGAAGTTATCCTGATGCCTTGAAATAGGTGTCTAGTGCTGCTTACGATACATTGTGCTATTCAGATGAGGGTGGCAGACATGGTGGCTTGCAGTACTGCACTTCCAGAGTGGCAGTTGAGAGTTACACAAGATACACAGGACTCTAGGTACCTGATTCCCTATGCTGGAGTCACTTGCAATAATATAAGTTAAGCCAGTCACTTGTAGAATCAGCACAGTATTGGGAGAGGAGGGAAGCAGGCTCCATCCTGCTTTGGACTAGGCAACATTGAACCACCCTGAAGGACACAACCTATTACTTTAGATGTTATTCTACCTGTGATTCCAAAGACTGAGGCCATAGGTATCAAAAAACACTAACACCAAATAAAATAACAGCTCCTGACTTAGATAGCTAGCAGAACAGGATCTAAAATCTGACCATATTTGAGCTCCAATTTAATGTTCAACTTCAAGAAGATAAAGGTATAATATGGCTAACAAGGCAAAAGAGACAGCTGTGGGTTCTGACTATCCAATGCTGTTCCATCCCTCCAGTGGCAGCCATGAAACCATCTCACATGCTAATGAGCCCTGCTGTACTGACCCTTAGGGAGTACATGTTCCTATGGGATAAAAAGAACTGTGATAACTGTGATAAACAATCACCAAAATTGCTTCTAAATCAGACTGTTGTCAGATCACTCAGCCATAATATCCTCCAGATGCATCTCTTCATGTTGCCAAGAGCCTTTTCTTGCATACAAAAAAGCTAGTGCAATTTGCATCAAGACAAGCACATATTTGTGTCTGCTTCTATCCCTGCATGTGGAAAGTGAAGAAGAGTTTGGTATAGCACCTGTAACAAATGGATGCAATATATGTCAGTAGAAGCCTAAACCAGTCTGCATAAGGTCATGCTTATGTCCTGCCAGCAACTCTTTCCACAATAAATTGATGACATTGCTTTGATGAAATAGAATCATAGGATATCAGGTTGGGATGAACCTCAACGATCATCTGCTCCAACCTTTCTTGTCAGAAACCACAGTTCAGACAAGATGGGCCAGCATCTCGTCCAGCTAAACTGTGCAGACTAGCCAAAGTGGGGCATATCTGAATAAACTCAGCCCCAGGAGCAGCATTCAGCTCAGAGCAACAGCAATGCATATAGAACACATTTACGTGAGGGTCTCTTACTGTTCTCTGCAAGCCCGAGCAGCAGTGTCCCAGGTGACCTTGTGATTCACTACCAGGAAGTAGCAGCTGCCCTCATGATAACTCCATCCAGAAGGACATTTCTTCATGCCTACCTCCTAAAATAAAAGAAGAAAAGGCAAAACTGACTTCTGCTCACAGTGGTCTGTGAACAGATCTCACAGTGATCTGTGATCTGTGAGCAGAGATCTGTGCAGAGATAATCCGTATACTAATGTCCAGAATTAAACTGAACATGCACTTCAGTGTGTATCTATAAATCCACACCATTATTTACAAGTTTAAAATAAATAACTGCCTGCCCGAGGAAGCTACAATTTTTAATTAATATCTTTAATAGTGACAGCAGGTTTCAGTTCCAAAAATCCTCTAGAGACTGTATTAGTTTGGACACCAATTTCTGTCTCCTTCAATCTCTGTAGGGAATGAAGTGCAACAAAATTCAGCATGACATCTTACATGGTAAAAGGAATGTATGTTGGCAAAATGCCTAACTAAGCTAATTTTACCCATTCCACCCATTCTCTTATGGACTTTATTCATTGACTGTCTTATGCCCACATGCTCACAAGCACCAAGACACCAGTGCTCACATGATTCATCCAGGAACAGTTGGGAATGACGAGGAAAGGCAACCTTTGCAGTCAAGTCTTCACCATATTTCCGGGAAAATAAACCTGACTCTGGACAATCCTTTTATTCCCTATACAAGTAAATGGCTGTTACAGGAAGGTTGTTTGCTTGAGAGTATCACTCATCACAGACTCCATATTCTGACTTAGATGCATACTCATGGCTAAATTTTTACCTTACTTTGGGAATTCCAGAACTTCCATGTTATCCCATCACACTGAAATAGCTTCTGAGTACTTTCTTCATAATGCAAGACACCCTTTAAATCTGGTGTACAGGCCTTTGGAAATGAGTAAAAGTCCTGGAAAGAGAAAATATTTGAATATTTTGAATATTTGAAGAAAAATAATTACACAAAGAAACCCTAAGCAATATGAAAGAGATTAATTAGGTCTTACATTAAAATTTTTGACAGGAAAACTCTCAAAGGGCTGAATTGTTAAGTTAAACTCAGCTTTGGAGTGAGAAGGGTTAGGCTGCAGATCTCAGAGGTGTTAAATCAACTTGGAAGACAGCACGACTGAAAACAGATGGTGAAAATGCCTATGAAACAAAAGGTTTCATACCTTATAGCCTGATCTTGGTTTAGATGCAAGTTGTGCCTTATCAGCCTGTGGGATTTCTATCTTCCTAGAGGGGATGACATTTGCTTGAGGTTGTGCCTTGTTGGTTTTAGCTGATAAGGTGTTATCCTGTATTTTGAGTGATACCATCCCATGATACTTTGTTTTGCAGTATTACACAAGAAGAAAAGGAGAGGGAAAAGAGAGGGTTGGTACATACAAGCAACTCTTAAATAAACTAGATAAATAATAATAAAAATCAATTGTAATACAAATTACAATAAATCGGGGGAAATTCTACTAAATAAAAACATAGATAGAGAAATAAATTATTGATCATAAAAAATTACTAAGAGCGATGAAGTCTGGAAAAAACAGAATCAGAAAGAAATCATAGAAATGGCTGACCGATACAGGTAACATACTTACATTGAAAACTGCATCTGTTCCATTTCTAAATACAGATGAAGGATGAACCTGAAAAAAGCAGAACAGCAGAATGAGATGGGCATATTCATGCTTTATAGAAACAAAAACACTTTATGCAAGATTCACACAAGATCTAGGTTTTCATTCTCTCTCAGAATAGAAACAGATCACATCTGAAAACAGCCATTAAAAAGCACAAATAAGAAGGGTCTTTAAAAACACATTCCATTAACTTTTAAGGTTACAGTAGCAGAAAGTTATTAAACTGCCTAGCTAAACCAATATAGCTTAAGCAGGAAAATCAGTGGGCAAGGCTTAAACAACTGTTCCCTGTTTAAGCTAACAGTATTTTCAGCTTTAGAACTTCAGCACCAGATACACAGCTTCTATACATTTGCCTGGCTCCACTGGCTTCTTTCTTTTAACTAACCCATATTCTACACAAGATCAGAAGCTTCATAGATGCTGGTGTTGCTTGATCCCTCTCTCCTCTCCCAAATCTTGTTTTTGTTCCTCTCTTGCATACATGGATCCTCAAAATCAGATTGAATTTTGGAGTTGTTTTTTTGGGGGGGGGTTTTTGATTTTTTTCTTTTCAGTATTTTTCTGGCTCAGAGCAAATTCTGATAGTTTATAGTTATTATATGGTCATGTAGGACCACTACAAAAACATGACAGTTAAATGAAGATATCACATCACAATAAATTCACAAATTGGTCCATCAACTGAACTGCAAAAGTGTCTTACTATTCTGCCATTTCCAATCACTCTCAGGCTCATCCTTGACAGATTCTCCAAGCTGTGATCCTGCCGTGGGTCCCCTTCAGGCTCTCTCATCCCTTTGGAAGGAGGCAGTGGGATCCCTTCCAAGGAAACATTGCCAGGCCTGGAAGATGATGAGGAGCCCGAGGAAACTGAAAACAGCATCCCTCTCCCCCAGAAGTCATGCTTGTTTTGGCCAGAAGAATGGGAATATCCGCACTGACCTGAAAGCATAAAAATGGAAAATGGCAGATGGTCAGTTCTAACTACATGAGCAAATAACTGGTCACACTATATGGGCACATAAACAACTTGTCATTAAAAGTCGGGTGATTCACTCGAAGCAGTTGATTTGCTGTTTGTTTAGTGATCTTCATTTCTCGGGTTAGGTATGACTGGAATGCTACCTATGTATGTATGTTTCTATATGTGAGGCATCTTTCTACTCACGGGTCAGAATTTCAACCAAGCATCTATTGAAAATACCTGTTTTAACACATGTATTGGGATTTGCAGTGCGGGTTTTTTGGTCATGGATAGGCAGGTATTTTTAACTGTCATTGGCAATATTTCCATCATGCCAAATTTCTTCCTTGGAAATCCAGGACACTATCGGTCTATGAACTCCTTGTGTCAATTAGCTCCTGATCCACATTATAAGGGGAAAACAGATCTTAAATTTTAAAAGGATTTCTTATAATATGAAGTCTGATTCATTGCAATACAGGTATTTAAAATATTGTTTCACTAAACACCAGATGAAAAAACACCCTTCAGCTTTCAGAGGACACAGAAGCTCTGGTAATTATTTCTATTTTTCGACAGTTTTTCTATTTTTCTGTTTCTACAGTTGCTTCTTTTTTGGTATGTTTTGGACACACCACCTCTGGTCACAATAATACAGCAGTCTTAAATGCCTAACCTCTGTAATGATCACTGTTGTGTGCTGCAAAGTTGTGACTGTGTTTGTCAAGCATTAGAAAATATATTGCTAAGAGCTGAGTTCATTTATTAGGTTTCTTATTTGAGAGGAAAAAAATCTTTTTTAGAAGTATATAACTTCTAAACAATAATTGGCAAAAAACTATTATAATGGAATTAAAAGCATTTTTTCCCACTTTAATAAATGAGAATTGAACTCATATTGTTATGAGAAGTGTTTTCTTTCCTGGCACCTTCTTCAATATGTACTTATTGTTTTCTCCATGCTGTGTTTTCTAAGAGGATGCATATGATCGTGTGAGAAAATAAAGGGTCTGCAACTGCTAAGCTTGTTTCTCTAAAAAGAAATTAAGCAGTTCGATCTACAGGTGACCGTTAGGAACAACTTGTGGTTGAAAATAGGTAGCTACTCAGACGAGATTGTCCCACCATCTTAATGATGAGGATCAAAAGAGAATACCTCCTTTTGAGTCCAAAATTTTCACTACAGCTTTTGTCCGTGTACCAAGAACAGCATTCACAGGGGAGCTCAGAACAACTTCAAAGACTTCTTCACCTTCCTCTAATCCATCACAGGTAATTGCTATATTCCACGTCTTGGTTGACATTCCTAATAGAAATAAGCATTTTAATTACTCTTTAAGTGCCATTTCAATCGATCAGGATGTCAAAGAAATATGTTAATTAGCACGTCTGCAGCTAGGATGGAGCAGTTTGTGTATGGTATTGTGCTCCTGCCAACTGAATGGACTCCTGCTGTTCTTCCAAATAACATTAAGTTTGAATTTGTTCCTGGGCAATGGTGATTCAGTTCAAGTGCATACACTGTAACAAAAAGCTGCTGTAGATGCATGATTACAGGCTTGCTTTATGTGAATGAGAAAAGATCTCAGACTTTAGTTATACTCAGTTTTGTTTAATCTGACCTGCATCCTGGCTGAAGTCATTGTCTCACAGATCAATTCAGGATGAGTCCTCCCCAGCCTAGCTGTAGGGAGATCATTTCAGCAGTTTTGATATCTCAACCCATTTAAAGGGATCATACATCATTGCACCCTAAGTAACAAGGATACTAATTCACAAAGGAAACCCACAGTGTTTCCAGAAAAGGAGCCCAAGTGTCCTTAATACTATTCAGTTCCTCTAGGTATTGATATATAATACATTTCACTCTCCAAAACAAGAGTTTAGACTTCCAAAATCAGAGAAATAATTTTAGAGTTATTCTGTGCACTGATTCCTACCTGGATCAAACTGAACAAGCTTGGAGGGAGACACTGTGAAGTCCTTTCCCAGCATAGCAGATATTTCATTGACCTGAGAAGAAATCAAACAGTAAATGCCATGCTGTGACCTATTTCACCAAACCACTGCATTCTGCAGTGTGCTGAAGCTAATGTGCATCTCTCCAATGAGCCTCAAAAAGACAGACCAGCCCATACATGTGCTTGGACTAGCAAAAAAGGTAAAGACCTTGTGATGTGTGACTGTCATACTGTCCTTGCTCATGGCTTAAAAAAGACATCATTAAAAAAGCTTGCTTGTCTTATAATTTTGTCATTTTCCCTCTCAGGTTGCTACCTGACTGCACCAGGTAAGACTGCCATTCATCATGCCTGGAGACACTGCCATACCTGTCTCCTGGACAGGCACATCCAGTCATTGCAGAAGAGCAGCAACAACCTGGTCACATTTTCCTATTTAGCTCTTTGTGATGTCTTGGGAAAAGAGTTTGTATGCAAGAGTTTGTCAAAGACTTATTGGGATAGATATGAACCCTACATATGTAAATATAGGGACTCCAGCAACCCTCTGAATTTTCATAGGAAACCACTGGAGGACAACAATTTCCACACTTGAATTATTGATGCTGGGATTAACTGGTCTGTTTAGCCAGGTGACAGTGTAGAATCACTGGAGTCCACGAAGGACAGGACAGGACAGGGCAGCCTCCCGATGGAGTCAATAGCAAAATTCCCACTGATTTCAGCAGAGCAAAAATCAAAATTGAGTTTCCAATTAGGGCTATATTACTGTGAGGGGAAAAATTAGTATTTCTCTAGCAAGGAGAGCTGGTAAAATCCTGGAATTTCCATTTTATGAGGAAAGATAAAAGTTTCACAAAATCAGTTTTACAAAACTGTAATCTGCAGCTTTCAGCCTCATTTTTTTGACATAAGACAGAAGCTGTTACTGAAGATATAGGAGGTTTCTTGAGATTTTCCTAGGCTGAGGGCAGTAGGGGGAGAAATGGAGAAGGCTGCCATAACTGCATAGTTGTGTAGCTTCTGGAATCCTCCAGCCTGAGCAGAGAAAACATGTGTCCCAAGGCCCTACATTGCCCAAGGCCTGGATTTTAAAGTGTCAGATCTTGGAAAGCAAATTTCTGAGCACAGTGCCAGAGGAAACTGCCTGATCTGTTCTTCCATCAAAACGGAAATAATGCTCCAAGACATTCCAAGTTTGTTTAATTAGCATTTCTAATTAAAGCTCAGGAAGTTTTGTCAGAAATACTCTGTAGTAGCAAGGACAATGTCCCAGTAAGTCTGGATTGAATCACATGTCCTCTGAAATACTTTTTAAGTCTGAGAAAGAAATTAACAGTCTATAGTACTTATTAGTACTAAGTTACCAGTTAAGATAATGGCTTTTGAATTTACCTTCACTGTTACAAAGGCAGACTCTACTGAGTGTCCTGCCCTGGTGATTTTCAGATACATCACTCCTATGCTCTCACACACTTTATATTCAGTCTGTTGCATTTCAATCCGAGACCACCTTAGCGCCAACCTGTGGGAGAGAGAGGAATGCATGTGTGAAGGAAAGCCACCTCCCCAGCCATCCCCAGCCCTTGGCTATGTGAAGAGCCATTACTTTCCAAGTGCTGATTTAGCCAATACACATACTGAGTCTTTGTCTCCAGATCAACATATTTGTGTGATTTAGCTGATTAGGAAGAAGTGGTAGTAAATCTTCCACACTAACCCTGATCTACCCTAAACCAGGCCTGAAAGTTGCTTCTCAACCAAAGGAATTCTGCAGCAACTTTGAGAAGAGCTGTTTGTCCATAACACCAAGTAGGCCAAGGCAAGTTATCACTGTTTGTCCTGGTTCCCTTTAACCTTCTAATTTTTATTTACACTCTCACTTCCTGCTATTTTCGCTGCAATATCCTCCTTTCTGTCCCCTTTCCTTCACCTTTCCTCTAACTCTTGTCCTATAGCACACAGGACACACTATAAGGACTTCACTGCCTCTATGTGAGGGGCTGCCCCACACCCCTTACTTTAGTATTCTGAGTACGTTGCTCTTCAGCTTTTCACATTGGACGAGTCCAAGTTCTTCATACACTGAATTTTAGAATTGTTTATAGTGGGGATTTGACTGAACCTTGGAAGATTGCATGTTTCACAAGGTAGTCAGTAAAGATCTTGCCTTTTTAAAACCTGTGATTAAAATTAGTATGGGTCAGACAGGAATAAAAACAAAGTGCAAAGAAGGAAAATGCACTGAACTACTTACAAAACAATTCTGAACTTTTATTAAAAAAAACCTTCTAGCTCTTACATGGTTGACTAGCTCTAACACCAGTGGAAGTTTCCTCCTGTCCTCCTTTATACTCTTTAGAAGATAGTTTGCTTTATTTTTGCTGAAGCAGATGGATGTGACTGATGTAGTCCACTAGCATTCAGACAATAGCTGGGACATCAACAAGTCAGACTTGTATTTTGAATCAGTAATCCTTTGCTGATAGTTTAAATAAAACAGTATCTCACAAGTTTTAAATCCAGATTAAAATATTTTTTTCATTAAAAGCCAAATTTCCCTTTGTTCTACTAATGGAAAATTTCACTGAAACTCCTCTTCTCCATAAAGAAGTGCATTTCTTTGCTCTCTTCCTAAAACTGTGCTACACATACATATATATATATGTATATATATATATATAAATATACACATTTATATACAAGAAGTCAAACATTACCACAAGAGGTGGCATTGCTTAATGGTGGTTTTAATATTGGTTCATCTGTGAACCAGCAGAGAACAGTTGAGCAGTGCTCATGATGTCCATATTCAGATGTGTTTCTGTGTAGCAACATCTTTAGTGCAGCACATAACTGCTGATGCACTGCCTCCAGCTTTGCTCAATCTCTGTCCTCTCTCCAGCATGTAGGGAAGTGCTTTGCCCCTGGAGACAGCTCTCAGCTCCTTTTCTTTCACTGTTGAGTCCTGGTTGGTGAGTAGCCAGTTTAGCCCAGAAAAATAACTTTGATTACTTTTTCTCAGCTACTTCTGGTTAATTTGGTTGAATATTTAGTCCTAATTTCAGAAATGAAGAGAAATGCTACCTCTGCTGAAAAGCTACTCCCACTTTAGTCTCCTATCATCAAACACAGTTTAGATGACATTCTAATTTTTCTACATGAGGCTTATCATGTGTTACAAGGAAGTTTAGATAATATGCTTAATATAAGCAGCGAACAACAAAAAAGATGCTGTGTACTCTCCACTTGCTTTTTGTGCTCTTTTGCAGAAGTGTGATTCTCATAGCTTGATCTCTTGAGAGCATCCCCTCCAATATAATCTCAAGTTTGTGAAAAATATACTGCCACCAGCACAGGAAAAGAGTGACCTGCAGCTGCAAGACCATGTTCGTGAAGCAGTAGTGCATCCCTCAGCACCCAGCGTCTCAAATCTTCAAATGCCCTGGTGCCATTTAGAGTGAACTCCTGTGAGGCCCCGAAGGCTCTTGAGAACTGTGACCAGTTTAACATTGAGCTAACCCCTTGTATTCTGCCTCTCTGAGAGGGAGAAAACTTCTCTACTCCAACAAAGGCAATGGCAGTTTGAGGTACAGCTATGTTCATGTCTCCATGGCCTCAAGCCCAGCACCAGTTCATTTGTCCCAAGGTGTGGTGAGCACAGTGTACTACAACACATATCACCAAGGATTGGAGCTACCTTTGGGGCACTGCAGAGTTTCCTCGGGCATCTGTGACTTGAAACTCCAAGTTGTCTGAATTAACCTCCCATGATGGGTTGATGACATAAAGTATGACTTTGGTGTTTAAATCCTTTTGGCTAAACTGGTCCTGAATGAATCCACCTGGAAAAGACAAATAATATGGAGGTGAACCAAAGATCTCTTAGTAATAGCTTATATAAACTCTTCTCAACCTTTCTTTTTGTTGAAAATCTGAACTTACAGAAACATGGGTTTATAGCTAAACAGTGACATTCTAGTTCATTAAAAGACCTAGAAAGTTTCTTTGTGTGTGACATTTGTCAGAAAGTCAAGTTTGACATTAATCTTTTTTTTTTCATAAAAACAAAAGATAGTTTCTCAACAGCAGCTGTTAAAAATTATCTCAAACACTTTGAGGATTCATAATGAATATGAGACTCAGGTTTCATTGTAAAGGTTTTCTTGCTATATTTAAACTTTGCTAAGAAATTTTGATTTTCTCAATCAAGAAAATATTAACAGGTTAGGATTTGGAATCTGGACTGGTATGTCCCAAAATACAGAGATTGTAGAAAAAGTCACCTGTTGTTATATTTTCCAGATAGCCATAGTGAGGACCTCGCAAAATCTTAAAAATTATTTTGTCATCTTCTGTATTGGGGTCAGACGCCTTCAGGGACCTGGCAGTAATATAGATTCCATAATTGCCATTCTTCAGCAGTTCCACATCAGAAAAGCAATGGAGATGAATAATTTTTGGTGCCGTTTTGTCCAAATGATCCACCTAAATCAAAGTTAGACCTTAATTTTATGGCGTCAGGATATGCTCCATCCTACATTTGCTAAAACCACAGTATCCTGCTCAGGGTAGCAACAGCCACTATTTTTCACAGTCTGCAGCAGACATCTGATTTCCAGTTATGTTCTATTTCACATGAGAAGTTTCGAGGCCCAGATTGTCCATCACTTGCCACATGCAGCAGCGTACAGTACAACACTGGGGAGACTTAACACAAATTCTCTGTACTTCTGCCCTGATGTCTCACACTCCCCACAGTCCTCGTTTTTCAGTAATTTTCTTCACAGGAAAAGATAATTCCAGCAAAGATTTGTCACCCCTGTTTTACAATAATGGGCATGGAATCCTAAGGGTTATGATAATCACAGTAAAAGACCTAGCCAATAGTTCCTCAATTCTCTTCCACCTTTCACAACTGCTGATGAATCTTCTAGCATTTGACAATGGCTGTTGCTGTTTCTGTATCTCACCCTCTGCTGAAATCACATCCCTCATTTATAAACCTCATTCATAACTGCTCTCAACTTCATAGTCGAGGTTTCTATGTAAAATAATTTTAACATGTAAGTATTCAGTAGATAAGTATCTACTTGCTTATATTTATGTGTTGTGTCAAGTAGTTGATTCTCCAGGTTTATGGAACACAGGAAGCAAACATTTTAGATGATAAATACCTCAGTTAAATCACAGATTAAAACAAGCACCAGTTCTCATCAAAACTACTACAGATTTGAGCTTTTCATGCTATTTATGGCTTTTAAGTAGGCCTGTGGTCACACTTGCCTGAATAATGAATGCCACTGGCTCGGTCTGCACCCTCCCATTCACGATGAAGCCTTGATTAGTCTTATCTGTGGCAACAAACGTAAATCTGTCGATCTGGGAATCCCCACCTTGGTGCTTGTATGCTACATCCCTGTTGTCCACATCTTGCTGTGTGAAATTGTACTGCAGTAGCACAGCCCCACGATAGTAGAGATGACCGTATTGTGGAAGCTGAGTCAAGAGGAAGGTAAGATTTTCTTTGGCAGTGTCTGGGTCTGAAAGCTGCAGGACATCAGGAGAAAGAAATGTCATAGCACCTTCCATTGATCTTAACCCTGTGTTCCTGGATAGTGTAGGCAAAGCTTGGTCGTCTGCCTCCAAGGAGATCATAAATGTCCCATGCTTAGTCCTCAGTCCATTGCTGACAATGAATCTGGCAAAAAGAGGCAAAATAGTCTTCAGCATCTGTTCTAGATTCACAAAGTACTGAAATGAAGTGATAATGTAGACCTTTACTATAGGATTTGCCTGTGTTGATACTGCAACACAGTGGGTGGACTCTTAAAAAAATGAAAGTAGATGGCCAGGTATATGATGAGAGTTACAATGAACCTGCAGGTGTCTGAGTACATGCCAGACAAATGCCTTTGAGGACTGAGAGTCATAACAATGCTGATCTAATCTTCTAGCTCAAATATGGATGGAGCTGATCTAAAATGACAGACTGACTGGGGGACATACTGTAGCCTCTGGCATATGTACACCTTTAACACATCCTGAAGTATATCTTCACTTGGTTGCCTGGCAGTGGCGCCAGCCACTAGAAGTGTTGACTTTTTCAACAGCTTATAGAAAGAGGTATGTAAAGTGCATGATCTGCCTGGAAAAGGGTCTATTCTTGGTTTGGTTTTGCTTTTGCTTTTGTGTTTTCATTGTTACAAATCTTTTCTACCCAATAACACCAAAACTATCTGAAAAATCAATTTGCCAAAAGATTCATCCTCATTTCACTTTACAGGTTTGTTTTGGCATTAACTGTATCTGTAAATTTATGTATATTTGGAAGAACTATTTATGTTTCTTTATAAAAGTCAAAGTTTCAATGAAATAGTAAGGTATTGGCAGAACTGTACAAGTTGATAGAATAATTTTAAAAATGTAGATATCCATACTATATATTTATCAGAGAGTCATATCTGCAAAGTTCTTATTCTGTGCTGGGTATTTTTATTAATGGCAACATAGTTTCTTGTTTCTCTTAAAAACTGATATTTCTTGAGATATATTAAAGATTTGATTATTCTTAATAGTTAGTTTTCCTTTCAAAAACAAGAGACAGATAAAACCAAGGCTGGAGAGAAAATCTGGAAGCTCTGCTGCTGCTGGCTGGGGTATCATTAATTTTCTTCAAAGTCACAAGTGTGGGTTGTGGTTTTGATTTGTGTTAGAAGTAGTGTTGATAACATAAAGATGTTTTGATTTATTTCTGTTGAGCAGCATTTACACAGCCTCAAGGCCTTTTCTGCCTGTCACATGGCCCCCCCAGTGAGTGGGCTGGGGGTGTACAAGGAGATGGGAGGCAACACCGCCTAGACAGCTGATCTCAACTGACTCAAATGATATCTCACATCATGTGGTGCCATGCTCAGCGTATAGAGCTGCAGAAAGAAGAAGGAAAGGGGAGATGTTTGGAATGGTGGCAATTCTCTTCCTATGTCACTGTTATGCCTGATGGAACTGTTTTCCTGGGGATTGCTGAACAGCTGCCTGCTTATGGGAGGTGAATGTATTCCATCTTTTGATTTGGTTATATGTGCAGCTTTCACTTTACCTATTAAACAGTCTTCATCTCAAATCAGGAGTTTTCTTACTGTTATTCTTTTACCCAAAAGTGGGTAAAAGTAAGGAGAAAACCAATCTTTGAGCCTTTAAAATTCATCCTAGATTTCATTGTGAAGATCATAAATTCTTTCTGAAAGGAATTATGTGGAACATTTTCATGCCTATAACAAAAATTTTTGAGTGTATATGAAACTAAAAATTGCTTTGAAGATATCTCATCAACAAATAGTATGTATGAGTTACCTGTCTTTCTACAAAGTTTCCGTTGTTATGACGCACAGTGCATAATAAAATGAAAGACAATTACCTGTCTTTCTACAAAGTTTCAGTTATTATGCCACATAGTATATGCAATAAGTTTGTTCTGCCTAAGCCGGAACAGAGTCTGCTTTGCAAAGAAATTTTCTTGTGATAAGAGTGAGACAATTTTTTCAGACATATGAGGGCCAGCCTGGCTGGCTGCTTTCCACACAGCACTTTTCATACATAAGTGAAATAGAGACTGGCTAACATTTAGGTAGATTGTCTGTTTCCTCTTGGTCTCTTGACTTCAGACCTCAAAGATACTTTTCAAAAATTACAGGGTCAACACTTGTCTTGTGTTGCATGCCTCGAGTGTGAGTTACTTTCAGTAAGTCGTGGTACAGCTTAATGTGACAAACAGACTGTCCATCTAAATCTTCTCACTTCCTTCATCAATGCTGAATGGTTAGGGCTTGATCAACTTGTAAACTGGCAGTATGCCATGAAACAGATGGGAATGAGTATAGGCAGACCAAGGACTATATAGCATTTCGAAATATGTTTACTGAGGATGGTATTCCCAGCTGAGAACCTAGACATCTGTTTATGATGACCTAACACTATTGTGCCAATAGTGAAAGGGTTGTGCTATCAGTAAGCTATCTGAAATCAAATGTAGAACTAGAATAATCATGATAAATACTATGTTAAAGGGAAAAGAGAGAAAACACCTTTAGTCAAGTCTTTAACCTTCTCTCAAAAAATCTGGAAAATTGCAGTGGAAGTCAGTTTTCTCGCATTCTTTGATGGCTGTAAAATCATTTAGATGATGTCTCAAACAATATTTGAGTGAAAGGGTTAGATAACTCACTTCATGAAACTAAAGATTCATCCAGTCTTCTACAGAATACCAGATGGAAACAAACCTCCAGCTTGTATACAACAGACAGAAATTTACAATGCAAATTTCATTCACCCCTCTGTTTCTTTCACATGTGATGACACTGCCTGTACCCAAGACATCCTTTTTCTGCACTTTAGGAGAATTTGGTTGTTTATTTCTGGTTTGTGTCTGCTTCGTAATTTCCACAGGAATAAAGAGCAGCCAGTATTCTTCTCGCTCTGATGAAATTCAGAGGACAATTCCTGGGCACAATTTGGAGGATATGTTGCATAGTTTGATTTCAATATTACCAACATCTCATTCTTTCTCCAGTTGGATGACAATGAAGTTGGCTATAGGACCTACCATCTGTCATGGCATTTAAAAGATAAAAATGGTATCAAAAATAGTTCCAGCTCATTACAAATCGAGCCAGCATGTCAAAATAGAGGACATTAACATGTTCTTTCAGTGTCCTGCTGCCAACATCTGATATCAGATTGATAATTACTTGAAGTCTTACATCTGAACAAGCACTGCCAAATCTTTCTTCCAGGTCAGCAACACCAAACAAAATAGGTATATTTATGTTTGAAAGAAGTGGTTTACTGGGAAGTAAAACTGTGCTCACTTAATTCCTCCTCCTCCCATAATTACTCATATAATTAATGTAACCATTCCTTGTTGAAACAACAACAATAATAATATTCTGCCAGAATATTTATATGTCAACACAAACCCAAATTATTTTCCAAATTATAACAGCAAGGAATATAATTATTTTGATTGAAATAGTTATCAAATATCGACATCTATTAAAACATCACAACCTTACTTTCATAAGGTTTACTTTAGTCATCTTTTTGGATTTCAGTAAAGCTTTCTATACTGTCTCTCAGAGGCTCCTTCTGGACAAAATGCCCACCACACAGCCAGATAAGCATGTGATGTGGTAGGTGAGCAAACAGAGGGTGATAGCAAATGGGGTCACATGAAACTGGCGACCTGTCACTAGTGGGGCTCCCCAGGGCTCCATCTTAGGCCCTGTGCTCTTCAGCATCTTCATAAATGACTTTGACACAGGACTGGAAGGAATACTAAGCAAGTCCACAGATGATGCAAAACTGGGAGGAGCTGTTGACTCACTCAAAGGCAGGGAGACCCTGCAAAGAGACCGCAACAAATTAGAGGACTGGGCAGTCACCAACCGTATGAAGTTCAATAGGGAAAATGCTGGATTCTGCACCTGGGATGAGGCAACCCTGGGTGTACATACAGACTGGGGAATGAGATGCTAGAAAGCAGTGTCACAAAAATGGACCTGGGGATCCTGGCCAATGGCAAGTTGAATCTGAGTGAGCAGTGCCCTGACAGTCAGGAAGGCCAACCGTATCCTGGGGGGCAACAAGCAAAGCATCACCAGCAGGTCGAGGGAGGTGATTGTCCCACTCTGCTCTGCACTGGTGCGGCCTCATATTGAATATTGTGGCAGTCTTGGGCACTATAATGTGGGAAAGACATTAAGCTCTTAGAGAGTGTCCAAAGGAGAGTAATAAAGATGGTGAAGGGCCTTGAGGGGAAGTTGTGTGAGGAACAGCTGAGGTCATTTTGTCTATTCAGCCTGGAGAAGAGGAGACTGAGGGGAGATCTCATTGCTATCTACAACTTCCCTGTGAGGGGAAGAGGAGGGGCAGGCACTTATCTCTTCTTTTTGGTGATCAGAGACAGGACCCTAGGGAATGGCAAGAGGTTGTGTCAGATCGGGGAGGTTAGATATTAGAAAAAGGTTCTTCACCTAGAGGGTAGTTGTGTGCAGGAACAGTCTCCCCAGGGCAGTGGTCACAGCACCAAGATTGACAGAGTTCAAGAAGCATTTAGGTGATGCTCTCAGGCATACAGTGTGACTCTTGGAGGTGTTCCTGTGCAGGGCTAAGGTTTGGGATTGATGATCCTTGTGGGTCCCTTTCAGCTCAGCATGGTCTATGATTGTGCAATTTTGTGACTTCTCTGCAAAAAATCTCTCAAACTGGATGATAAAATATGTTCTTCTGTCTTCATCAATCATCATAGAAAAAAACCACTCAGATCAGGAATCTCTTCATTAAATAATGTAAAAAGGGTTTTTTTCTGCAGCTCTTAGGAGCTAAATCATTTTTCTTAGTCACAAATGGAAAAAATAAGCTCTTATTTTTGAAGTAAGTCCATTCTCTGTCAAAAGCTGTTTTCACAGAAAATTACTAATGATAGCAAGAAGTAAGCATTCTTCTTTGGAAATACTTTCCTTCTTTCTGAGCCTTTTCCCTGAATTTTACCTCTCTTACAAAAATATCTGAATGACTTTGAGCAACAATACATCTACTCTTTATATTATGACAACTTGTCACTCAACTTTATAATAAGGGAGGTTCATTTAAGAACAAAATAAAGAAATACTCAGTATATGAATGCACGTAACATAAATTGTTCTTAGAAGAGAACCAGGTAAAAATAAACTTGAATATAATTAGATTGCCAAACTGGGCCTATAGGTTAAGCCTATGGGTTCACCTCAAAAATTCAAGTGTCTACATGAATTTCTGAGCAACTGTGGTGTAGCGATAGATTAAGTGGACTGGTTTTTATTATGTTCAAGAGCTACTTATGGATTCAAAAACCCAGAACTGAATTAATTTGATAAATAAGTATAGACAAGGAAGCTTTTATTTGATTCCTGAATGGAACAGTTTTACCATATCCAGCTGTAGCAAGAAACCAAAGGAAATTTCCACCAAGTATATTCTTAATCTTTCTCTCCCACTGAAATCTTAACATCTGTGTGTCCTGGGTGCTATAATAATGTTGAAGCTAGTATCGTTGAGTGAATATAGCTCTGGCTATTTCTTCAGTATCAATGAGAAAACACATTTATTACCAAAACAGTCACAACTACAGTGTAGTGGCAATACATTTGCCATATGAATATTTACAATTTCTATAGCGGTTCCAGCTCTTTTTAATATTTTTTTGAGAGTTTTTTATTTGTTTTGCATCATGTTGTGTGGGTTTTTAAATATTCCTAAAAATTCAAGGGGAAGAGTTTGGAGGGCAGGGTGCTGTACCTTACCTGAATGTATCTTCAAGAACTGCTGCCTTTGTGTTGTGAACGTAGCAGACAATCTGTCGTGCTACATCCATTTGGCTGAAACTTGTAATGGGGATGCCAGGATAGTTGACATACTCTATTTGTCCATAGTGGGGTGGGGAGGTTATCACATAAAGGAGTTCCTCTGGCTTGTCAGTACCATCCAGTGCAAGGAGGACATCAGTTGTAATGTAGCTGCGATCTCCTTTTGGCACTCTGAGTAGTTTCATAAAAACAGCAATGTCTCCTGCAAAATAGACAAAACAACACTGAAGTAGTCATATTGAACTTGTTGATCTCTTGTGCATTATTTAGCCACAGGCAAGCCACCACCAGCAGAAAAATCATAGGACTGTAAGATTATAGATAAATTCATCCTGAAAGCAGGAACAGTCATGAGATCAGTTATAACCGCATTGCTTAGGGCTTTATCCCATTGGAGCTTGAAAAAGGCCAAGGATGAAGAGAGCATAGCCTCTTTTGACCCTTCTTCCAATTTTAACAGTGTCAGATTAACCTTTAGGTTTCTAATATGGATAAAATAAAAGAAAAGAGAGAGAGAGAGAGAGAGAGAGAGAGAGAGAGAGGGCTCTGGAGAGAGAGGACTCTGTCTTGCTGTCTAGGAGACTGAGCTGTTTTTGAACAGTCTTTTCTCTAGCTTTTCACATTCTTGCCATTTTTCTGTGCTTTCCTTTACTCAGACATAAAACTAGTTTCAAAAGAATATTTTCAGCTGTATTTGAAAAATAGCTGGGACTCCTGGGAGGCAAGGTGCAACACATTGCCTTCAGTAGAGCCTTTTCAAATCCCAGGACCACTTCTTTACCAGCAGGAACATAATGTCTCTGGCCAACAATGAAATCCTAGCAGTTAGACTTACAGGATCCTTGGGAAGACTTGCCAGGGGCCTAAATATGTAGTGTGCAGTAAAGGATCAGGACATATACACAAATTTTGTTTTTTCAGAAACAGGCATTGCAAAATATCCACTTTGGTAGATTTTTACCCTTTTCCATGTCCTTAATATTTAGGTAGAAGTCCACAGATGGAGATCTGTTGTATCCATCCCAGAGGTAAAATGTGAAGCTGTCTTGGTTCTTGGCCCCTACAGTTCCTCCATGGACGTATCTCAGGTGGTTCATATCCAGCTCTTCCTGAGTGCACTTCATTCCTGTTCGGAGAGTTACCCAGCCTTGTCCTACCTAGAAAGAATAAACATACTTCATTAAACAGCTACTCTCCCATGCATCTTCCCTACTTAAATGCGCTACTTTGCTGTAATATAGACTGTACCTAGCTTCCCTTCTAAGCTGTAGACTTATTCCTAATAATATGTTTTGAAAGACAGCAAATAGCTGGAGTTGTTTCCAAGCACCTACAAGGCTGGAAGGGATACAGTGATCATTAATAAAATGGAGCAATATAGAGTTTAGCCATTTTTACTCCAGGAAATAAAATTCCTGCACACTTCTCAATAAGACATGAAAAAGATGAAAATTAAATAGTTGCTGACTCAGCTTATGTTTTCTATTTTTTAATTTCACAAAGCTGCTCTTGGTTCTATCTGAAACCATCACTAAAAGAATATCAGAAATTAAGCTGTGGGGAAAATCAGGGAAGCACAGAAATGTAGAATTCCAGAGGTTCTCAGCAAAAAAATAATTATCTGGCAAAATTTCCTGGTTTTCTGAAGATAGCATAGTAACCTACACTGGACTGATCCATATAGTTGACATTTAGCCTGCAATAACAGCTTTGGAGAAAAGCTTACTAAGAATAGGGAGCTCGGACATACACATGTGCCCTACATGTTCACACTGACAGACTGCAGTCAATAGCTGCCTCTGGTCTCAGTACTGGGAACTCTTTAATTCACAAGTCTCATTTGACCCACAGATTCACGTAGGGATCCAACATAAAAATACTTTCCAAACTTATGGGTTTTCAAAAGTGATTTAAAAGAGTAATTTTTTTTTCTATCTTTGTTCTTCTGGGTTGTCTTTGGTGAATACATGATCATCTCTTATTCCATTTCTAATCTTATATTTTGCCTTTTCTCTCACTATATCCTTTCCATCTTCATTTTCCCCCTTTGTGGGCATCTCTTTCCACTGTCATCTTAGATGATCTCCCATACTTTTCCCCCTCCATCTCGTCTTGTTGAGGATCTAGGTTTTTAGTGTCAAAGCTCCTGGGAAAGCATCATTCTTTGATTCAAATACTCCTTCAACAATTAAACTGCCCACAGCTGTCTACATCAAAATATGACAGACATTTGGGAGAAAAGGAAGATGAACCTCATTCTAGCCTAAAAAGAGGGAGTTTTTTGCATACCTGCTTTTTGTTGAATTACAAAGACTAACCTTGAGCTGAAGCTGACCATTTTCTGGAATTCTTTCAAATAAGTAGTAAATTCTCTCCCTGGGAGTATCTCTGTCTTCTGCTGACAAAACAGCACTAGAAATTATTCGAGTTTCACCTATTTTCATCTCTATGTTATTCTTCCTGCAAAAATTAAAAATCATGTATTGTTGCAATAAAAGGAACCTTTCTGACATGTAATTTCTCTGCCAGGAATATGGATTACCCAGACAAGGACAGAAAGGACAACTCCAGAAAGAATAGAAGTAAGGTGCATGTTTCAGTTCAAAACAGAAAAAAAGGCAAGTGGTGCAGACAAGTTTAACTCTATGATGGTGAAAAGCAACAAGACAGATACCTACAACAAACTGGGATTTAACATGTCTGTCTTATTCCCCTGGGCCCTATTCTGCTCATGTTCATACAATTTATAAGAAGAGGATAATATAAACAAATAGACTGCTTTATACATTACTGCTACTATAGACTACAGCAATACTGGCTCTTATGAACTTATTGTTGATTAAGGAAAAGACTGTCTTTCAAATAACTGGTCTTTCTCTGGTCACTTTAGAAATACAACAAAGGTCTAACTTCTAGCACCCACATCCCATCTTAAGAAGAAGCCCTGAAGGGAAATATGTGAAAGCCTTACATATCCCAAGGGCACTCCCTGCTACAGGATGCAAGCCAAGAGGTGACAGATGGGGTGTCTGGCAATCACTGTGAGTAAGAGGCACTGTTTGCCAGCCAAAAACATTCCATCCCAGGTTCTTCAGTCCATAACTAAAGGAGATGAGAACTGAAAATCCCTGAGATGGAAAGGGCCTCTAGATCAAAAGGTGAGAAAAAGCTTACATGTATTGTCAAATGTTCACCTATAAAACACTGCAGTGGCATAAGGGAGTTTGTACAGCAAAGATGTGGCAACTGAATGTGGTAGCTAAACCACTTTCATGTCAAACTGAATGTTTCCTTAAAGCACTTAGTGCTTAATTACTGGCAGCATACCTCATCTCAGTGGAAGAGTAACAGCGAAGAGACAGTAACTTCATAAAGAAATAGTTGTTTTGCAAGTAAATGGCTCACTCTCTCCTACTGTTCACCACAGAAGTGTCAAGTGGTGAGACCTAACATCACTAGACAAGGCAACGACAGTTTCTGGATCTAGCTGGGCAAAGCTAAAAATACTTGTCTTCTTGCACTTCAAGTTTTTTCAGAGAGAAGGTTGGAAAATAACACCAATCCATAGCATGTGAGAAACAAACAGATAATTATCAGTGATTACCCATACATGATATATGAATATATAAACTATGCTTTTTATTCTGACTAAAAATGAATGATCTCTGGTGTTATCATTGTGTGGTCCCTAATAATTTTCAACTAAAATAACTACCATTTGTCATTGCAGGAACCTCTACATGGTAAACAAACCATTTAAAATCCTTTACAAATACGCAAGGTCAAATATCCCAAGGGATTAGAAATTTCTGCTTTAGTGGCAGCTGGCTTAACAGGTTGCTAGTTGTTTCTGAAATGCAAACTTTAGAGATTCAGAGGTATACTCTTTATACTTTTAGGCTCCCAGCTTCCCAGCTGCCTGGGACTGGAAAATGGTGTTCTGTGGCAAGTTGTTACTTAAAAAAATGAGGACCCTAAGAGATGAACTCATTTTTAAAATGTCCAAGAGGTTTGGTTCTCTTGCAGCCAACTGCCTGTGTATAAATGGTCGCCAGGCAATTTCTGATCATGTCTAATTCATTTATATTTCTAGTTTTGAACCATAGTGGCAGTTAGTGTGTACATTTTCAGAAGTAGAATTATGGCTGAGCTTTATAATATAAAAATTTATAATATAAAAGGAGAGAATCATTATACTGAAAGCCTTTCCCATGGATAAACTTAGTGAATTCTGTCATGCCAAAATCCAGAGCTGCTTTCAGAGAACTGTTTTAGGCAGGCATGTGTCTCAGGGGTGGGGAAAACAGTACCACAGTGTTCAGTGTTCAGCAGAGGTACAAAAAGATCAGTGGTGCCTGGCAAATATCTTGAACCAATTTGTAAAAAACACAACAAGCATGTTCCCCTCCACATTTTTCTTTTTTTTTTTTTAAACTCAATTCATTTAATATTGAGCAACATTAAAGCATACTCCTCTTTCACTATTTTTTTAAACAGGCTGAAAAATACTTATGTGGTAGCATCTGTATTGACATTGGTCTGTGACTAGTCAGGGTTTCCTCTCCCCATTAGTCACTGAGGATGTGATTTAATGGTGTACATATAGTACATATAGTGCTAGGTTGAATTTGGTGATCTTAAAGGTCTTTTCCAAACTTAAGGATTCTATGATTTGCTGTTTTGATTGCTTTTCCATAATTTTATCCAAACACATTCCTCTCTCAGAGACAGGAACATGTGACTTACTTGATCAGCACTGGCTTCTCATCATTAACTGGAATGACCTTTACTGAAATGGTTCTGAGGACTTTATGTTTTCCATCTGATAGCTGGATTTTAAAGCTATCAGTGAGATTTTCCGAGTTGTCATGCATGTACATCAACTTCATTCCTAAGTGGGGCAGAAAGAGGAGAAAAAGAAGAAAGTAAAATAATAAAATCTGACTCTAGCAAAACACCTCACAGCATTTTACTTTTCTTCCATCATCTTTCTTCTATCTCCCTCCCCAAACACCCTGCTCACAGTAAACTTGCATCAGCGACTGGGAGCTTTAAAGAAGCCTTGGGAAGGACAGCTGGCCTTATGTTTATGACCATGAACAATCAGATGTTGTGAGCTTGAGGTGGCTTTTTCACTGTTGTGGACAGCAAAATGGCAAGAGTAGTCAAGGAAGAGAGTCAAAACTAGGACTTGGAAGGACTAAGGAATTTGAGGTGGACAACTGGTATTTCTGAAGGTTCATATTAGAAAGAGAGAGAGCCAAAAAGATCTTTACTTGGTTTTCAAGGGTTGAACTGAAACTTGAGTGGCAGTATTGAATTAGCATTCCTCTGTATTGATAGAATCCATATTTTACTAAATAGCCGCAGTCTGGAAGAATCCACAATATTGTTGGCAGTGTTAAATAAACTTTTTGATTACTCGTACTTGTAAGAGCTTGCTGTTTCAAAGCATATTGACTGATCGTGCTAAGCTGTAGAGCCCCATTTCTTACCTTATTTTTTAGATATATGAAGCCTTTCAATATCTAAAGGAGGCTTTTAAGAAAGATAAAGAAAGATTTTTTACCAATGCCTGTAGTGTCATGACAAGGGGCAGGAGTTTTAAACTCCAAGGTGATAGGTTTAGGGAAAATATGTTTTACAGTAAGGATGGTGAGACACAGGAACAGTTTGCCTAGTTTAATTGTAAAGGTCCTGTCCCTGGAAGTGCTCAAGGTCAGATTGAATGGGGCTATGGGCAACTTGGTCTAACAGAGGATAACCCTGCGCATGGTGGGGAAGATGGACTAAGTGATCCTTAAAGCTCTTTTTAAGCCCAAATTGTTCTACGAATCTTTGATTCTTTGATTATTTAGAGAAATATTTAACCCCATCATCAGTTTTTTTAAATCAATCTATTCCACGCTGTTTCTATTCTAGGTGCTGACAAACATTTACAAATCTGTTTGATGACATTAGTCCTTTTTTTTGCAAGACCGACGGTTTCCCTACTCATATTACTGTCCTTTCTGGCCCATAGGTCTCTAAAGATGATTTTATTGACAGTTCCTAAAATCAATAGACAACAACAGCATTAAATATGTCAAATTCCATTCATAAACACTGTCTTGAAAATATACATAAGTAATAAATAAGTGATGGGGGTATCTTAGTGTGCCACTTGTCTCATTAAAGGAATGAAACACCAATGTCAGAAGAATGCTGCACCTACCATTCTTCAGTAGCTCCATGGAAAACTCATGAACAAGCAACCCATGGCCTTGGTGATCATGGTTAATTAACTGTCTATAGTGTAGAATATCACTGCCATGAACTCCATTAATAAGGAACCCATACCAGGGCCTCTGCACAACTTCAAATACCAAATGGTCTTGAGGCACATCCAGGTCAACTGCATTGATAACAGACAGATCTAGCTCTTTCTTCTCCCCTTCTTGAACCTGAATGTGAAGGAAAAATATCCAATTTTTTACATAAAAAAGAAGAGAATTTTAGCATAGTTTCCTAAGTAGGGTATTTTTGTATACAAGTGTATCTCTTTCCTTTCTCCATCACTTTCCCAGTAACTTTTTGACTGATTTCAACAAGTTGAAGAGACATAGAGAATTAAATGGTTACAGTGATGAAATGAGAAGTTGAGATAAGGAGCGCATATCTGCCCCAATTAATAGAAAAGATGTTAGATAAGTCAGTGTCAAATCAAGTGCTCAGAAATGCACAAAGGAGAAACCTTGAAATACATACATTTAACTAAAAACACAGATGCATATAAGTTTATAAATATATAAGCACTTTTTACTTTACAGTAAGATTAACATACACTGCCCAAGCATGGTGCTTACAGAGTTATTTATATGAAAAACGGTCTTCAAAGAGGGAAGACAATATTCCAGGAATATAAAAAATACTCTATAGAAAAATTGTGAAAGCTCTGGAGAGATCATAAGAAGCATAAAGGTATTTCTACTTTCTAGGTGACTTATTTGTTTAAAGATTTGAGCCTATTTTTTAAAAAATTAAGTGCAAATTTCCAAAAAGAGCTATGCACTGCCTTCATTCCACTGAAGCTCTGTCCAAATGGTTGACATAGGATTTTAATGAGCTGTTTCCTGAACTAAGCTTGACTAAACAAAACAGAGGAACAGAGGAACAACTTATTTATATTAAAGAGTGTTTTCTCATTAAAGTAATTCTATAATGGGTATTTTGCTTATTTTCTTACGGTAATGTTCCTGGCTATGAATTCTGGGACTTCGTCATTGGTTGGGTTGATCAGCACAAAAAATGGAGTCTCTACTGAACGATGCAACCGATCAGTGACGTAAAGTGTGAACTTGTCTGCTGTTGGCTCCATTCGCATGTGCCTGGCTTGTACATAGTTTATATTCATGGCTTTCAGGTGCTTCACCTGAAACAAAGCTAGAGATTTTAAAAACAAAATGAATTAACACGATCTTTTCTGCTTTCATTAAAAAATTTGAAACTATGTCTTCTTTCAAAGAATAAATAACTGAGATAAGTTCTTAGTAATTGTTTGGCTTTTAGAGTTAAACTGCACATGAGTGGTGTAACACACATGGACGGAACATATGTCCTTCTCCAAAACAAAAATGCGTCATTCTGCTTCTGGTGGTACTGTGCAGCTTCATACTTCTCTGTTCCATTTGCAAAACTGAACTCACTTAAACTCAAAGTAATAGGTAGGAAAAGATCTGAGGTCCAGAGGTGCTTGGCAGTGCTAGTTTAATAGTTGAACTTGTTGGCCTTTTGCAAATGATTCCATGATTGTATGATTCTAAATACACTGGTTTCTAACTGACAGACCAGGAAAATGGAGACCTAAAGGTTCAATGATTACAGGTTTCCAGCTGCAGACACTGGTACCGTTATAGAACATGCCACAATCCATTCTGCTGAGGGTAAAGCTGCCTTACAACGTTTGGAAGCAGACAAGGGAAGGGACTCAAGTCAACCTCATTTCTATCACTTTTGTAACTTTGCCTTGTAAACTAACATGGGACCCAGGCTACTACATTTAACTGACAAGCGTATAGGTGAGGAGGCACACCGAAGCTTTTCATGGGGCAGTGAAGCAAGAGACAGGGAGAGCAGATCAATGTCATATACTGCCATTTCTAATACATTGTAGCTGGAGTGCAAAAAAAACAAGGATTGGCTTGTTTACTTCAAGTCCCAATTCTTCACATTGCAGTGCTGCAGTCTTCCTGCAGTCTTCACATTGCTGTGTGCAGTCACGCAGTCCCACTGCCCTTCGTTTCCCAGCACCTGCCTTCCTCGATAAGAGCATATAATGCCCACACCTGCAGCTGCACCACCAGAGCCCTCCACAAGCCCTCTATGTTTTATCTCCTTGATTACCAAAAATTATTAAGACTTACCTATACTTATTCCAATATTACTCTTTTCAAACCCAGGAGAAGGCAGTATATTTTCAATGTAACCAAACTGGGGAGGAGAAACCAACACAAACTCTAAGTCATCTGCAGGTGTGTCAGGGTCAGTGGCGAACAAATGGTTGGTGGTAATGGCTGCTGAGGAGCCCTCCTCCACCACAAAATTTGCACCTGCACACAACAATGATACATGTTATTGCTTATCTAGCTCACTTAACTGTGTTTTTGTAAGCTGTTGTTTTTGTAATTACTGGAGGGGAAAAATACAAGAAATATGGAGTTAATGAGGGGGTTTGGTTTAGTGGTTTTTTTCTCTGCTTTCACCAATAGCTCTGCTTTTGCTATCACAGAAGTAGAGAATGGGATCATGAAAATATTTTACTGGTAAGTTATTCGTATGGTTTATACACTGCTCAAAATCAGTTGTTACCTCTGTTTATCAGAGCATTAATTACATGTGAGCTGTTAAGAATTGTTCATAATGGACAATTTTTCATGCATCACTACTTAATTTCCCTGCTGGGACAATGCTTAATTTCTAGAACATTACTGGGATGAGAGCCTGCAAATTACAAGACTACTCATACATATGCTTAGATATTATCTGACATATATAACATATACCTGATGCTTACAAAAAAATTACATTGAAAAACGCAAGCAAGTGGAAAATATACTTTTAGTATGTATACCATAGACTTCATCAAAAGCCCAGAAAATCAATGGTGATTTCACAGACTGGGCTGTTGTTGGACTCAATGTACATGACCATCTCTATTTCCATTTTAATTGATTTTTTTGATTCTGAAGAGCCCTACTGAAAATATGGCATAACATCTATTAAAATATAACCAATTTTTATCTTTATTCACTAAAAGAATTAAATATAAGTAATATAAGTAATAATGATTCTCTGCCTTCATATAACGTCTACATTTCTGTTGTATACTTCACATGCAAAAGTAGATAGATTTATGTTTATGCTTTTACACTATATAAACCTGAAAACTGTCAGGCCCTAAGTTTAGTTCAGGGACAAGATATCGATCACTTTTACCTAGACATAGCTTACACATGCAGCAATGTATATCTAGACATAGAGGGAAGCAGATCTGACCACTGTGATCTCTAACTACGTGATCTGAATATGCAGCTGAAGAGCAACTAAACTGTTACTCATACTTGCACTGGCACCTGAATTGGGTGGTTGCTCTGTACTAGAAAAGGAGAAAAAAAAAAAAAGAAAAAAGATGAAAATTCTGATTCAAAACTTCCATATGCCGATCCCAACTGACTCTTTTTAATGCTAAAAAGCAAACAGCAAAATAACACCCTGAGTCTTTAGCCATTACATTACTGCATAGCCCACTTTATAATGCTATAGTGAGAGGTAGCTTTCACCGGTTACAATTGAAGGAGGCTGGTTGTCCACTGGAAGTACAGTGATGTTAAGGTAGTATACAGGAAATGCATCATGATGTGAAACTGGAGGAGGAGGAGGTTTATCATAACAGCAGTCTTTCACATGTAGGCCAGCATCACCATCAGAGACAATTAAGGTTAAGGTCTCAAAGGAAGGAGTCAGGCCAATCTCTCCACCTGGAAAGAAAAAAAAATGAAGTTCAGAAGAAATGTTTTGCTGAAATTTCATAAAGAATAATTTTTATCCTGCAAGGACAGACAGTCTTCAGTATTCAAAGTCAGAACTAAAAAGAAAGCACAGCAAAATTACTGGAATTCTTATTTCTGGCTGGTGGGGGTGCTGTTTGGTTAGGGATTTGTTTTGTTTTTTGTAATTCCTGTCTAATTCTGTCCTTTATTTACTTACTGGTGTGCTTGTATGTGACTAAACCAGCGATGACATCAGCTTGGGAGAAATGATCCACAGCAATGCCAGCTTTCCTCACTACCCCGTGGTAAGGCTGACGAGCCAGCACAAATACCAGTTTCATGTCATCACTGTCTGCATCAGTGGCATAAATGTACTCCGAGGACAGGACCACTTCTTCACCCTCCAAGCAGTGGAGCACAGGTACAAGGCCTGTTTGCATAACAGGTAGCTCATCATTCACAGGCAACACCTAACCAGAAAAATAATTAAAGATTTTTTTATTTTTCATTTTAGTGGAATCCTGTTGTTTCAATAACACTGCTTCGCCATGCAAACTAACCGTATTGTGTCAGTGTCAGAGTACTCTGAGCTCTCTGTATCAACAAAAAGAAACCAGCTAAGTTAAAAATAAAAAGACAGAAGTAAACCAAAGTAGATAATTATATTTTAAGTACAGAGTGAATAATTCCAGATAGAATAACCAGGCTAGAGCATGCACAAACAGCTTTAGCTAGTGCAAGTCAAAGCTTCTCTTAAATCTGCGACATGAACCTGAAAGATAGGGTTAAAATAGAAGCCTTATACAACCAGTACCTTCCAGTTTCAAGATATGTAAAGACTCAGAAGTCAGATTTGAAACCTTTGCCTCTGCACAGGCAATTGATCTCAAAAACATGCAACATACTGACCTTGACCTCCAGGATGAACTCCACAAAATGGATGCTATCTGTGGCTGCAAAGAGAACATTATCAGTGAGAGTCTCAGAGCCATCATGGCGATATCTGTGAAAAAAAATAGAAAATAAAAAGCTAGACAGATTTCTACCAGGAGAAAAAAAAATAGCTATGCTTTCTGGCCATACCCTACAACATGTATCCCTCCCAGTATGAAAAGCTGCTCCCTGACTGCTGATTCTGGATCAGTGTCTCCAGAGGGCCTTTGGAGTCTTCTTCGAGAAGAAAATCCCAAAGTTAAACAATATGTCATCTGGGAAAAAGGTTTCCCTGTGGCTTTGCCATCTACGTCCTGGTTGCTTGGGAGGTGTTTACCAAATATGTATGCCCTCACTGTAGTAGGTGCCCACTGTGACTAACAGATGGAAGTAGAGTCAGGGAACTCTAGCTCTGGATGCATATAGAAAATCAGGTCTTGCACTTGCCACAAATAAAGAAGCAAAGTTTTCATTTCTGAGTTAATCAATGATAACATCAATTTTCTTGTAAAGTAAGCAAATTTAATAAACACACAACTTCCTTAAAAGAAAAAAGCTAGCAACTTTCTTCACAGAAATGCACGAGCATCTGCAGAAGCCAGCGCTTTATGGAGAACCCTACATCAGGCATGGTTGCTAACTCCCATTTCCTGGCCACACAACAGCTCGTTTCCCTGGTGCCATTGAGGTCCCAAGGTTCATCCAGGAATCTTCGCCTAGAGCAGCTCTGCCAGAGCACTGTTATGGTGAACATTGCTAGCCGTAGCCTTGCACCACTTCACAGCAAGTTCTCACACATCCAGCTGAGACGCAGCCCCTACTCTTCTAACCTGACTGCTAGGGCATGCAGGTCCCCACAGGAAAGGCTGTCGCCTTCACTCATGGGATTGCCATCCAGCTCCACAACTCCATGCTGAGGCTGCCTCCACAGGAGAAGGCGGAGATGCTCCTGTTTCGTGTCTGCATCAGAGATGAGAATGTGTCCCTCTGTAACAGAAGCCAGGCCACCCTCTTCCACTCTCAAATGGCTTGTAAAAACCTGCAGGGAGGAGAAATGCTGAGCCCTCTTTTCTACTGCACCTCCAAACATACACCGAACGGGGAAATTCCTATTTATTCTCATATGTGTGACACATTAAAAACCAAAATGCTGAACATTCTTTTCTGCTGTGTTAGAAGAACATAGGAAGTTACCAATTGTGGGCCATAATACATGCATCCCAGTTCTCATCTCATTCATGGAGGCTCCTGGCCTCCATAGGCAGTAACCAACACAAAGCGGAGGGATGAACTTTTGCAACCAAGGTATGATATATGTGGTTTTGAACAGATATACAGATGCCAAAGGTAGGCCTCATTTTATTTAGCACAAAATATCACATTGCACACCCATCAGACTTCACCTTCCACTTCCATCCCAATGTAAGCTATGTGCAAGACACTGAAATCCTCATCCCATGGAAGATTTATTTTTTATCTCAATCAAATCAGGTTATCTCTCTGCATTTCTGTTTCTACATGAAGCAATCTCCAAGTCCTTCCTTCGCACTTTCACCACCACCCTACCTCTGGAGCTTGATTATCCACAGGAAGAATTGTAATATTGAAGCAGATTCCATACAAAGTGCCTCCATGCTGATTTCTGACAGAAAAAATAAACTGAACTTGCTGAGGTTCAGGGCCAATGTCCTGCAGTGGCGGCATATAGGCAACTTTCATATAGTTCACAGCATGCTGCAAAAGGAGAAGGGTGCATGTAAGAGCATAATTCATGACACTAGGGACCCTTCTTTTCCTCTTGTTAGGTGTTATCCCAATTATCAAAATTAATTCCAGAAATTTTGCATGTAATTTTTATCTACTAGCAATACCTTGATTAAATGCAGCTGTAGATACAAAGTAGATGAGTGCAGGTTCAAATACTCAAACACGTAGCAAAAAATATATGCATAGTTTGTAAGCGATAGCAGGGGTGATCGCCTTACCTACTTGATGGAGCCCTTTAAAAATGCTGGTCCCAGGACCTTTTCTAACTGTGACTTTAAAATAAACAATTCATAAAATCTAACATCTCCCACAGCAGCTGACTTTGGCCTTACCAGTGTGAATAGTAACTGCATGCCCTGTGTTCCATGGTGAGGGCAGGCCAGTGGTAAAGGCTAAAATAATTACCAAAATCTTGCATCCAGATACCCATATTAGGCACGCAGTTAAGGAAGGATTTGTAGCCTCAGAGCTGTCATTATGGTACTGCAATGATCACCATTTTGCAATTTTAACCATATAGCAGGATAGAAAAGAGGGTACTTTAGTAACACTTACTTGTCAAACTACAAAAGCATGAAAACTGAACAACAAAATCCTGAAAAGGGCCTGTTCTATACTGTATCACACCTATTGGTGGAGAAAATGAGAAGAAGGAAACTGTTCAAGGCCTCATTTACATATTTTGTGTATTTTTTCCTTCTTCTTACGTCATATGTGAAGTCATATACAACCTGTCCTAAGGATCTGAAGCCCCTGCTGGTTTTAGGAGATTTGTATTTACATAATTCAAAACTGAAGCATGATAGAAATTTATTTTAAAAGTTGGTATTGAAATAACAAATTTTTGAGCTTCTGATAGTACTGCTCTTCTATTTTTGCCTCTTGTTTTTCTGTCAAAAAAGCTGTGCATTTGTAACTTTTTAAAATTGTTCAGAACTGATTATGATATCAGGTAACATAACAAACCTGAGTAAATGACTGCAGTGCAAGAGCAGCAGGATCCTTGACCAACTTGGGGATCATGTCCACCATAAACAGCTTCCCAGCATCTGAGTAACTACATAAAAATATGTATGTCACATCCTGGCTAACATTACCAAAGAATAGGAAAAACATTCACTTAGCTCGATCTTGAATTTTAAATTACCTTACCACTCCCAACTGCATTAAAAGGAAAACCATGGCTTTTCTATCTTTGTTGTTCATTTAAACATTATCACAGAAAACTGAGCACAAGGAATGTTTTTCAGGATGGTCATTTCATACCATTTCATACCTTTTAAGCAAGACCTTGGATTACTACAAGTGTGTCTACACACCCCAGATACCATTTACATCACAAGCAAGACTAGTCCATATTGATTGCACACCTTCATTTACCTTTAAGAAGAAAAATGATTTTTTTCTGGTTTTCATACATGTTATAAACTCTGAAATTAACTAGGTTCCAGCAACCCAGCTTTCCAACAGCAGTGACCAGCAAATTAAATAGCTATGTGTCTATTTGGCTGACTAGAGGAAGAGCCTAAAAGTCCTTGTCCTCCAGCTACTACTGTTGCTTGAGGTGAAAATGATATAATGTCTGAATTTAAAACTTTTCATTTAGTAAATTGTTGCCAATGCTGTAATGAAGTTACAGTATCAGCAACGTAAATTGCTACTAGACCCACTTGTCCCTTACACCTGTTGCCTCCTGTTCTGCCTGCGCTCTGCTGCACAGTTTGCTAGACCAGGACCAAGAGTCCTTCACAGTGCCATGTTAATATGCCATGAATATATCATTTCATATTCTTGAAAAATCTGTAGCACTTCATCCTCTTAGTCTGGGGCAGGCACAGGCCAGGCTTATTCTAACAGTTAGAAGAGCTGCTGTGGCTTGCGCAGGAAAGCTGTACAGGATCTCGCAAGTAACTGTAAAATGCATATCGAACAAAATGGAAGAAAATATTTCAGATGCTTTCCTGTTTCTTATTTCAGGCTAAACTATGCATTATTTTGTTTATTCCTCTGTGTATTACTCTGCTGTTTAGGCTCTACCTCACCCTTAATCATCAGCAGTGAGCTGCATCCAGCTATTATCACCTGCACTTTTAGCAAGCAGATGAAGAACTTGAGGCACTAGCATGTTACTGCCACTGAGGCTGCTCCTCTTACATGGGTCATTGCCCTGTCCCACCCGAAAGTCCTGTCAGGTTGCACCTACCCATGGGTGCAAGTGAAAAATGGGGAAGTGGTTATAGTATATGTGAGCTCCCTGTCTTGCTCTTTTACATCTATGAAGTGGAGATGTTTCTTAGTCAGGTGAGCAATGTCAGTCTCCTTAACAACCAGGTGACGGGTCACTCCTGGGGCTTCTCTAGGTAGTTGATCATCCACAGAAATAATGTGCACCATCATCACCTGAAATTGGGAAGACAGTAAAATCAGCAGCCATTGCTCTCAATAAGAGAGTGTCCAAGTAGCTGTTTACGAACATGCACACAGAAGTAAGTGGATTACTGGAACATGAGATATAGGATGCGGATGTCATGCCATACTATGAACACGACTAATGGATATATAAAACATTTAAATGAAAAGTTTATGAATTCTTCAAATTAAATGCAAAGTTGAATTTAATATGTTGGAACCTTGGATAAAATAAGCAGTCTCTTCTCATTTAACTTTAGGAGGGGTGTTTAATTTGTTTGTACTGCCTCCAAATATAATTTGTTTTCAATATTTCACTTTACAGCATAGAAAAAATTCTTTGCAATGGACTTGTCTCTTTGTGGGCAGGCAGAAAATTACCCCATGCAAAACAAGAACAACAAATAGCTCTGAAGAAGGCTGTTTGTACTGATGACCATGGTGATGCCAAACAGTTTTCTGACTGACTTTTCAGTTTGATTTGAAAGCCTGTCAGAATATGTAAGATCATCAGCCATTTAAGCAAAAAATGCAGGAGACAGCCAAAGATGCTTCAGTTTCATACCTGTGGCTCTGAAAGGTTGGGAGGATCATGGCTGTCACATAGCACAAACTCAAGAGAGTCTTCAAATACTTCTCCTCCCAAATGATGATAATAAATTATTCCATTAAATAGATCTCTCTGAAGAAAACTATTGACAGAATATCCTGTTGAATTGAAGAGTATATGTTCTGTTGAACAGTGCATGATTTTAGTAATACGTTAAAATTAACCCATTAGTTGTGCAAGTAATTGGTGAAGCATGATGTCCTCTTTTTCACCATAACAAAGGTAAATAAATCCTTTGAAATGTTCTCTCATTGTATTCCATATTCTCTGAAGATCATAAACATCTTTTCTATGTCACTTAAACATCGTTCAAAAAGTGAAGCAACAAAGCAAACAGGCCTAAAGCCTTGTTCAGAAGTCAGAAGAGAATTTGCAGGACTAGCAGCCTCTACAGCCTAGCACAGGAATTTCTGCATTCACTAAATAGGAGAGCTTTCTCCTAGTTTAGTGTCATTTGCCAGGGATACTTGCAGGATCCTTGCAAGGTCCTCTCCTGACTAGGCTGACTTTTCTACAGAAGAAAAGTACTGTAAGAAAGTAGACTCCGAATGGAAGAATTATGAGATAAATTGTGTGCACGGGTACAGTTATCCTAGTGCAGAAGCTGACACTAATTAGTGATGGGGGTTTTTACACTGTCATGAAAGTCCAAATTTGCCATTATTTGTCCTGATCCAAAATAAGTTGTCTGACTGTAACATTTAATGTACTTAAAAACAGAGGGGACAAAGAAAAGCATGCCTTGCGGATGAGTTTCATTACCTATCAAGTTTGGTCCTGGTTTCTTCATGATTTCTCCAGCCTGTGGTGGTTTGGTAATATTGAATAGTATGTAATCATCACTGGAATCCATGTCAGAAGCTTGAAGCATGGAGCCCTGAATCAGGATTGTCTGTCCCTCATGAACTTCAATGATCATATTACTGATCAGAAATGGAGGGCTGTCATCTTTAGGGAGGATATTGATTGGTAGCTTATGGCGAATGCTATGGGGGCCATCAAAAATCCTAAATACCACAAAGTCCTTAGTAGAATCACTGTCATCGTGATGGTAGTGAACAACTCCAGCTTGAATGTCAGAGACTGTAAACATGAATCCTTTCCCTCCTGGCAAAAAAAAAGAGTGGAAGAAAATGCATCAAAAAAGAAAAGTTTTCTTTCTGCTGTGTTCAGTCCAGAAGAAAATCCTTCTACCAATATCAATGTTATTAATGTACAGAGAAGAAAAATGTGTTTCTAACTAGAAAACTCAAATGTAACTTCACCTACCAGAAGAAAGTTTGTATAAGTTGTAATAGCTAATAAGAATGCAGAATTTGCAACTGTGGCAGCCGAGAAAGTCTAAAGATAACTGGAGGCATCAAGGATTTTTAACTGCAGATATTTTCACTTTAACTTCAACGTGTTTTTACATGTATTTTAAGCATCAAAGAGAATATGCTTTGTAATTAAACTCAGCATTTCATTGCAAGTAAAAAATGTTTGTGGGGTTTTTTGATATAATGAGGTTTTTTATTGTCTGTAAGACAATTTTCTATCTCCACTAGACATGTTATGCATATAGACAAATATTCAGGCAAGTTGAAGGTTTCACGTGCTGCAAGCTGGTGCTGAAAGATATGATCTCACCAGGGCCTCCAAAAAAACCCCTTGAGCATTCCTTTAAGATTTGAACATCATTTGGCACCTACTAGACAAAAATAAAAGGTAATTGCCAAAAATTGTGGTGATGTTTCCTTGGCATGTACCTATGCTGACATATAAAAGGGAGTAAGACCTAGTATGCGTGAATGGGACTCCCACTAGGAGATGAGCCCTGCAGGCACAGCTGGTATACTGCTCTTGGCTGGCTGCACAGTCACCCTGTACCACCATCTCCCACCAAGCTGAGAGCAGAATTCCTCAGCAGTGGGTGGAGTGGAAGACTTCATCATTTTCATCCTGGAGAGCTAATGGCCCCTGATCATCACCTGACAGGGATATTCCTGCTCCAGGATGGCTGTGCAGGGGAGGTGTGGGCAACACCATTGAGTACCAAAGACCAGAGGGCTGGGGGGTGGAGTATGGCTTCCTTTTCTCCCCCCTCACTCTGGATAATAAAAACTTGGTGAGTGACCAGCCCAGCACTCTGGTTTTCAGGAGCAACCCCTGGGAAAGGGCCCTGGTGCTGCCTCACTGGTGCTGTTTTTGCCCACTCTCTCCCTCCTGACCCAGCAAACGGTGGAGAGTTCCCAAGTGCTGCCCTGTGACCACATCGCCTCTGCTGCTGTCACTGCCTTGCCCAGACCAGCTCCTGTGTCCGGGTGGGCTCTGCAGCAATCCCCAGAGAGAAAAAGAAAGAGCCTTGCCTGCACTGATCCTGGCAGATACTGTCTTAACCTTAACTTTAGTTTTGCCTAGGGCAAAACTAGTAATATTGCTAATGCAGAAGTCTAATGAATTAAAGGCCTTATTTAATTACCACTTCTTGAAATAAACCTTGAAGCTGTGAGTAACAAGTGTATCCAAAAGTTGACTATATTTGCCAACAAATCAGAATCATTTGGCATTCCTTAGCATCTGCAAGCAAAAATGTTAGAAAATGTAGTAATTGTGTTTCACCTGTCATGCTTCTCAATAACAACATATCAGATTTCTTTAACATTTCACCTTTGGAACGTAATTGTGTATTAGGCAAGTAAGGGTTTTAAATCCCAAATATTTGAAAACTCTTGTTTTAATCCCCATGCCTAGCATAGTTGTAGCAGGGGGAAATGGTCAGCAGAGGGAGCAGAAGTCTTGTGTTATCATAGAGCAGAAGTTTCCAGTCTCTGGTGTTGAAATTACATACCTCTCACTGAGAGCCACCCATGCTGTAAGCCATCCACTGTGACCAAGTGAACATTTTGGATGTCATCATTGTCTACAATTTGGAAGTGTTGCCATGTAATAGGTCGAGATTGCCCCTCTAGGAGGTTGAGGCCTGCAAAAAGCAGAGCATTACATCATCAAAGCACCTGTGATATTGAAGGCTGTCTACATCTAACCCTTCTAAAGGTGTTTAAAAATACAGAATGTTTTATTCCATCTACACATCTAAGTGTGACAGGCATTCTAGAGGAGGTTCAGTTTGGATATTAGGAAAAATTCCTTCACTGAAAGGTGGTTAAACACTGGAACAGGCTTCCCAGGGAAGTGGTATAGTCACCATCCCTGGAAGTGTTCAAAACACAGGTAGACATGCCACACTGCAATATGGTTTAGTGGGCCTGGTGGTATAATGAAGGGTGGAATTTATAATCTAGAAGTCTTTTCCAACCTCCATGATTCTATGATGCTATCTATGATTTTAACGCCAGCTAAAAACCCCGACATACTCGCCTTAGTTAACTGTCTTTGAAGAATCTTCTACAGAGAAATAATCTATTCTAGTGTTGCAGAATACACTCAGCGCAGGGGTGCTAGCTGCACATTGTGCCCTGGGTGGGGGCAAATGGGTGGAGTCCCAGACAAGGGAACTGAGTGGGCACTGACCCTTTGTTTAACAAAGTGCACAGGGAGTGCCCAGTCACAAAGAAACTCTGCAGGACCTGATGAAAATGTATCACCATTGGAACAAGTACACAGAATGTGAGGATATAAAAGCCCAGGAAGTCTTTTTTTTAAAGTCCTTCCATAGAGACAACCAGCTTGAGCTGTTTCTGTCTTGCTCCACCAACTACATAAAGGAACCAGATATCTGGATCTTGAGGAAACCCAGTAAGCCAGTAAGGGAAACTTGTCTGATAGTATGGTGTGTGAGGGGAATTGAGTGGGGCACTCACTGGCCCAGTGGAACTGCTCACTGCGAAGGTCCCAGGAGTGAAAATCTGGGGAGGTGTAAGTGTGGCTCACAGGGAGGGATATCTGAATGGTCAGACAGGAAAGTTTCCTTAGTATCTGATTCCAATTACATGATAAACTAGCTAGGCACAGTTATGGAGGTTTGCACCGGCTGGAGCATTGTACTTGAAATCTCCAATGTTTGAAACTGGGCATTCATCTTCCTTAGTGAGTCTGCATTGAAAAATATATATTGATTTTCATGATGGAGGATAATATTCCTTCATTTTACTAGAACATTCATTTCAGGTGGAATTTCTCTGGAAGACATGAGGTGACCTCTCAGCTCCTTGCCTTTTCTACAGTGAGGAAATTGCACTTTCTGTGGCATTAACTTCAAGATTTGTTTGATCTTATACCTTTGCCTTTTTGATGATTAAATATTTCACTCTAAATGGGAGACCCTAACCCCATTTCCAGTGCAGGAATTATAAATCTGTTTGAATTAGCCTTAACTCTGTAAGGTTTCCAGGCTTTAAATGGCTAGTGGCATATTATGCCCTCTTTTCCTAGTTGTTCATTTTTGCACACTTCTACTTTAAACTATACCAACAAGTCTTGAAGAGCTTCCCCACAAGCTAACCTACTACCTTCATTACATCATATATTTGTCCTTACTGTTTATGCTTTTATATGTACAGTTCGTTCTGTATAAAGAAATGCTGATTTTCCTGTAACACTTTTTTTTCTTTATTTCATTTCAGTTACAACCTCAGGTCTTTTTCAAGTTGTTGCAACATGCTCCCTCCAAAATGGATAAAGGGAAAAAAAAGATTTATGCTCCTTAAGTTTAATGTTCCTTAAACACCAAATGTAAATCTGAATTTTAGAGCTTTGTCAGATGTCTATGTCAAAATGTTGTAAATTCTGTAGCAAAATATATCGAGCAAAAGAAATCTCACCTGTATTCCATGAAACCCGAGGGGCATTTGTATCAGTTGTTCTGATAGAAAGATGCACAGTGATTGGTAAACTCCTTTCAAAGTAGAAGTCATAAACCTCAAACTCCACCTGTTGTGAAAACAAAGTGTTTATTGAGAAAAAAAAAGGCCCTGAAAACCAAATGTACCTCAAAACACACATAGTGCATTCTAGTCTGAGAGATCTTACAGGCTCCTGATACCATGTAAATAAATAGAATTTGATTCAGCTTCTAAAAAGAGCCACTGAAGTTCTGCACTAAGCTGAGTATTTGTCTCCTATGCTCTTCACAGCAAATTCTGTGAAAGTTAGTTTGCATTGTGTGGAAATGAATGGGAAAGATAAGTATTTGCATTGTTGTTTGGGGTAGAATTAATTCAACAATTAATATAGAGCTTTTATTTATTAGTAATAATAAAAGTGGGAGAGGGAGTAGAGGGAGCGTTTCCTGCTCTTTTAAAAGATGTAGGACCAAAAATAAACAAGAAAGAAAATATGAGGTGGCATAGAAAAAAATACAAGAAATGAAAGTTTAAGTCCTGAGTTGTCAAACTCTGGGCTATCAAATTCTTGAACCTGCAGTCAAACTATGCTGAAAGCAGGTGAGAGACAAGGCACTTAAAGAGCAGATAGGTTTGGTAGGACGTCTGATTCTCACACTAAAGAAACAGAAAGATAGGAGGTTCCTGTGACAGACAAGGTTACAAAAGAGAAAAATCCCCTCTGTTTTTTTCTGTTTCTTTCTGTTTCAGTTTCATTACTTTAGTATTTTGTTTTGATTGGGTAATTCCTTAAGTATCTTATTAAAAGTAAATTTTAAAAAATTTACTTTTAAAACATTTTAAAAGCAAGTTATTAAAAGTACATTTTGTAATTTACTCCAGACCCTGCAGACAGCAGCTTGACCTCAGCATTTGCATCATGTTCCCTGTGTTAGTGACATGCTTTTGTTACTCCTAGCAGGAACTGTTGGGTGTCCCTTTTCGTTATCCCTATAACTGCTGTTATTACCACAGCAAGTAAGCTGTAAGACCAAATGGCAATCCTGACCTCTAGCTGATCCATATTTCATGACTTTAAATATGGGACCTCTACACAGATCATAGTGACCGGTATTGCCTCGTAGGGATAAAAGCTATGTGGAAGAGGTATCACTGATCTTTCCAAAGGCTCTTGGATAGATATATAAGTACTGTTTTTTCACAAATCCCCTTATAAGCAAAAAATAAAATAAAATAAAATAAAATAAAATAAAATAAAATAAAATAAAATAAAATAAAATAAAATAAAATAAAATAAAATAAAATAAAATAAAATAAAATAAAATAAAATAAAATAAAATAGTTCTGTTAAATATTCTCAGACAGAAGGCCTAAAACTCTTTCAGTGCAAGACAATTCTTACATAGTCAGTAATAAATACCTAATTTGTGTCAGATAGTAAAATTGATGAGTCACAGGGCAAAAGTGGTAAAAGATTTTATCTCTGCTCCTGCATTGCATACAGCTATAAGAACTTTATTTTCTTTTCTGAAAAATATCCATTACATACAAATGCATTTATTTGCAGCTTACTGAATCTTTGGGAGATGAAAAGCAGCAAATGTTCATATATTCCACTGTTACCTCATAATTCCTCCTCTCTGTATGGCTGTTATTTGGAGGCTGGTAAGCAATGAGTGTGTCACTCAGATCTTTCCAGGTGAAGGAGCCAACAGGTTTTGTGTGGTCAGATAGGTGAGTGATGAAGCCCTGTGGAGGTGGCTTGGTAATGTTGAATATAAGCAGGGACTTTGGAGTTTCATTGTCTTCAGCATCAAGAGTTGTGGTTGAAATGGGTGTTAAAATAAATTGATCAACTTCTAGTATGAACTTTGCCATTGGGGCTGCTTTGGGTATTTGGTTGGGAACAGCACCTTTAATTTGAACAGGGAGCCATGCATACTCAGTCTACAACAGGAAAAAATGAGACAAAAGAAAAGGAAAGTGATAATTCAAATTTTGATAATTCACATTCTGATAGCTTCATGGAACAAACTAGGGTATATATTAAAGCCATAATTATTTTGAAAAGAAAAACTTAAACCTTTTAATTAGAAAATGCCTACAGTAAATATTGAGATGTCATAAATATGACTTTCAGGTTCACTAGTCATAGTTGTTTCCTTACTTTGAGTCTGAAAAAACTTATTTAATTTCATGTGAGTGTAATGAAAAACTTTATCTGACAGAAATATACATAAGCTGTTAATTATTATTTACACAGCTTTTAACTTCTAAATTACTGTATATGTTGAAGTCAGTGCAGATCATGCTAGATAAAAAGTGAGGAATTATATTAGAATCAATTTTTCTCTCAGGATAAACATATGTCTGACAGTAATCAACCAGAGGTGTTTCTCTGTAGTCATAATGATTTAAGCATAGAGGCATGGAGATAATGCCTTTAATTTGGTCAGCTGGCAATGTTCTAAGAACCGAACAAAATTTAAGGCTCCCTGTATCTCTTCAAATGTGAAAAGAATCAACAATGTTAATTTTTTTAGAAAAAAAACAGGAAGACGATCAGACACTGTAAGATTGCATAAAAGTCTACCTTGTGCAGAGTTTTGCTTCTGCTGTCTGTGAGATCCAATCTCATAGGAATATAATCAGTGTCAGGCGAGGGAGGGTCAAGGTGTTGATACTGAATCCCCACCCTCAAAAATTCTTCGCAGCTCATTTTTTTGTTGTGAATGACTCCCAGTCCCAGTGTGCAACTCCCGTTTCTGCACTGCTGGCCCAGGCTGTGCTCTGTAACCCAGAGAAGCAACAATGAAACAGTTACTGGAGCAGAAACCACGTGGGTAACCTGTCCACATAGCTAAATTAACTCTCATGGAAAGCCAGTATGATGAGAATTAGGGCTCCTTTCCTGACTTAGCTTTTCCTACAGGATTTTGTTTTCAACTGACATCTTCCAACCTCATCCTTGGTCTCTTGGTTAGATGGTGCCTCCAACAACTCCCTCTACTGTTGGTCCTGAATCTTGGCACTCACAAAGCAGTGTCACATTGGTCCATGTGTCTAGGAGCCAGAAATAGATTTCCAGTCAGGCAATTATTGACCCAGATCTGTGATCTGCATTGTGCCCCACAAAAACTTCATGCCCCTTTCATGTCCACGATAGTTCAAGCTGTTCATTAAACTTCACGTGACCCACTCTCACCCAATACATCTGAAACATACTGCAGTAATCTTCTCGGTCTCTTTGAACATGCTAATGCAAACAATTAAAGCACACCATACTAGTGGTTGACCTCCAAGAAGCTGACCTTGCTGCACTTTCCTGGTGGTGAGCTGACCATGCGCAGGCAGGTGGGTTTCCAAAGAGATAATGGAAATGGTGCAATCCAGATTTATCTTCTTGTCATAATCGAAAGTGAGGATGTTCTTGTCAATCACCCTGGACAGACCATAGTACTCAGGGACCTCCAGGGCAGGGTAGCGCATTTTTATGATGTTACAGTCTGGTTCAAGTAACTGCACTCGAAGGGTGAATGTTTCTACAAACGTTTCAGTTTCTGTAAACCTGCAAGTGACAGAAGAAATTCAGTTATGCTTCGTTCTATCTTCTGTTGCTTTGTGAATTGGGCATTGTCCTCAGCTTCTAAACTGAATTACTTTAACCTTTTCCTCTCTTGTGCCCTCAAATCCCAAATTGCCAGGGTCTAGATCCTGCTGCCCAACTCCCCATACTTGTAAGCAATCTATGTGAAGGAAGAGGTTACTCTCTGCGTATACACAACAGTATCTGTCCCTATTGGCAGGACAGCAGAGAATATACAGTAGTTTGAAAGTACTATTGTCACTTTCAATAGCATAATGAAAAATCACTGAGTTTCTGTAATAAGCAAGTGTATTATGTACATTATATTAGCATATCTGCAATACATGGTGAGAAATGTTTCTATAAACGGATGGTCGCTTGTTTACTAATGATGCAGCTACTGGATCTAAGTAGCAGAACATGTTTTACTGTGAAAAATGGGCTGTTTGTTCTTCCTGAGGTCAGCTGTGCTCCTGATAACAGTGAAGTATAATCTCCCAGTGCTACTTACCTGTACAGCCTAAGCATGATCATGTCTTCATCTAAAATTGGACAGCCATTGTGGATATATTTGACTTCATTGGGAAGGAAGTGACAGTCAAAAACCTATGAAGGAGAAAGAATTGACGAGTACAACACTGTCAAAGATGTTACTAGTACTATCCAGTACAAGTTCCACATCTCTCTGTGTCAGGAATCCATCAGACTGAAGAAATTTGTAATACATAGTTCATTTCTATGAGTAGGTATTCACCTGTTCTGTAACCTCCCAATGAGACTCAGAGCAACCACTTTAACATGGGGCTGCTAGCACTTCACAATTAGAAGGGGAATGGTCACAAGTGATGATTTCAGGCTGCCAGGTCCCTCCACAGTGCAACAAATAGTTTGAACTCATATTTCTTCATTACAGCCTGTGGACTTAAGGATGCAGGTGTATCCAGTGATAGGTGCAACTGCAATGGTGATGAAAAGCCAGCAGATCCTGTACTGGAATTGTGAGATTTATTAGCTTTTAAAGTTAATCATGGAAGTAGCTTGATTACATAGTAAATTTTGATTTTTGGTGACTAGCATTGGACTACAAAAGTATGACCTAGTAAAACTTCTCTGTTAGAAACTTTGCCAGCTCAGATTTGTTCCATGGTTTTGTGATACTGACTTTGTACCAGTAGCTCTTTACTAGATCAGATGTCATCTCTGTGCCATACCAACACCTAGCCCCAAAGGATTGTAATCACACAGCACAAATGGTCTCCACCTCCTAATTCAGAATAGACTATTTCTTACAGTATACCTGATGCAGGCAAACTTTGTGAGACTGTCTGGCCACAGTTTAACCATCTAAGCCATATACTTTTTTTCAGGCAAATTTAATGCTTCATTAGTTGACTTGTGAAAGCAAGGCAATGTGGAAGAATGCCTGACACAAATAGAATTGGATCTACCAATTGCCTGGTAATGTTCTGACACACATATTCTTTATAAATGGGATTTGAATTCCAAGGCATACAGTTTTCAAGTCCTCATATACTGCAGTTTGCAAGTCTGGCAAATCCCCATGCAGTGGTGTTTCTTCATAGAAAGATTGGATGAAAACTTCTAGCATTGATAAGATTACATGTATGTCATCCCTGTGATAACAGGAAAACCCTACAAGATCCATTGAAGATGGAGGATACTAATGTTTCATATCTACAGAGAGACAAGGCACGTTCTTGTCAGCAAGAGACCAAAAGGTAATCACTGCATTTTCTGAGTGTCTCACTGTGAATTTAAATATAGTTTTGATTGCATTTTTATGGGCAGTATTCAAAAATGCTTATATGGACGTCCATGGACTAAAGTGAAATCTTCACTTTAGTGAATGTTCAACATTTACTAACAACCTAATGAGCCCATAACTAATAAGTGCTAAAATACATATATGGCTGACCATTGACAGACAAGCCTTTTTTTTTTATTTCCCCCCAAAAATAGCCCAGGTAATTTCATACTGACAGTCATTTCTTAAAGTATGGCAAAAGAATCATGAAAAAAGAAGTGCCTCACCTAAATTACTCTTATTTCCTCAAACACACTGTAGGATCGAGAAATTACTCGTGTATTTTAGTGAGGTTCTAAAATGTTGACTGAAAGAGAGGCTTATAGAGAAATCTTTGAATGCTCTTATTTAAAATAGCTATTATGGGAAAATAAAGCAATACTTTAATTCCTAAATTAGTTGTCAATGCACAGTTAACTGAAGCACCTCATGACCACTTTGTGGATTTATGCTAAAGGATGTAAGTTCTTTGATATTGATATAGTGATCTTTGTTTCTTTCCAGCCAATACACATAAATAGAATTTACATCTTTCTATGATGGAAAAATAATTGGAATTTATCAGCTTTTATTATTTCTGGGAGTGTCCATTCTACAGAAGTGATTCTCAGAAGCTCAAGCTATGAAATAATTGTTTTATATTCCTAGTGCTTTAAAAATGTATTGCCTGCTTTTAACTTCCATCAAGAAGTGCTTTTAACTTCCATGAAGAAGTGCTTTGTACAAAACCTTCTTTTTTTTCCAGTAACAAGTTAGTCAATTTTCAGGCACATATATCTGAATCAACCTCTTGAAATAATGTATAATTATATATATTATATATATAGTGTTAGACAAAGTATGTTTGATGTTCTTTGTTAAGACTGCTTAGAAAAGAAGGATAAGAACACTTTGTGAAAACAAGACTATTCTCATATGATGAAGGTTTTGACTATGTTGTGGCTCTTCTGTTGTGTATTATTTTCAAATGCCACAGAAATACGTGCCTTGCTATTTTTCAAACAAAACCAACAGTTATGTCTTCTCTATTTAGAGTCTTTTCTTTCTTAGTACCAGCTGAGATGAAAGAACAAGATAGTTAAGTAATTAATTTCATAGTCTTAAGAGATATTCTACAAAAATAGTTATGTGGTATGTTAACTGAAAAAAAAAAGTACATTACATAAAAAACCCACTCATATTACAGTTTCAGAAGCTTAATGTACCCTGAAGATGAGACTGATGAACCCTCAAGGTCAGCAAGGTTTTGTTGACAGAAGGGTGTTGGGGGGCACCATGTCAAAGGCTTTACAGAAGTCCAGAAGCATTACATGTGTAGCCTTTCCCTTGTCCACTGATGTAGTCAGGCTGTCATAGAAGGCCACTATGTTGGTCAGGCAGGATTTGCCCTTGATGAAGCTGTGCTGACTGTCTCAAATTACCTCCCTGTCTTCCCTGTGCCTTAGCATAGCTTCCAGGAAGGTCTGTATGATGACCTTCCCATAGGCACAGAGGGTAGGCTGAAAGGTCAGTAGTTCTCAGGGAGGATCTATCCTTTTTAAAGATGTACAGTGTTTCCCTTTTCCCCTTCTGGAAACTGGGACTTCACCTGACTGTCATGACTTTTCAAATATCAAAGGGAGCGGCTTGGCAACTGCATAAAGTCATCATATCAAAGAATTAATTTCTCTATTTTTAAGACATCATAATCTGCATCTTAATTAATAACGAGGAGTTGGGAAATAAAGGAGTTTTCCACAAAGATCTGTTACCATTGCCTGAGAGTTTGTATGTGTTTTAAGACACAATCTGCTTTGCAAAAAGAAACATCTGTTTAATGTTTCCTGGTATGTTTTCCTTTTATAAGAACAGGCAGCTCTAATTGCCTATAAATTTGCTGGGTAAGACAAAGGAGATCTAAATCTTTTCTTAATTACTGTTGAGCTTTGATTTTTTCCACTTCAACTGCTTTTCAATTACAATTTATAATTAAATTGCCATACATTCCTAGAACATTACTCACTTTCATGGCAATAAACCATATCACACCACACACTTTTCTAGCTGTAAAATTTTCTGTAGAAAGAGCATGAGTGGCACCAAGAAATCCAGATTCCAGCACCTTTTTTCAGGAATGGGGAAAACTCAGGCAGCTCCAGCAGCCACAGCCTCTCTCCAGCCTGTTACCGTGGGGCCAGCCATACTTGATTGGCTGGGCACACATGAGACCCATGAAAGGATAGGCACTTAACAGAGGTAGAGCTGGGAGTGGGGAAGTCAAGGACCCCGGATATTCTGCAGAATAAGGAATCACTTGAAAATTGCCTCTACCTCATACCTGAAGCATGTTGGCTTGCACAGGAAAAAGTGGCTGTTTCAAAATATCTGGGTCCTACTGCATATAGAGGCTGAGGCGTAAATTGAAAGCGAAGTCACACTTTCAGCCAGACAAATTGCCTACAAAAAAGTTCTGCAGAGGTTTGATATATAAACCTCTCTTTTTCTCCTCTTCTTCTTCCTCTTCTATAGATTGGATATTAGGAAAAATTTCTTCACTGAAGGAGTGGTTAGACATTGGAACAGGCTGCCCAGGGGAAGTGGTGGAATCACCATCCCTGGCAGAATTAGAAAACTGTGTAGATGTGGTGCTTAGACCCCTGGTTTAATAGTGGACCTGGCAATGCTGGGTTAACGGTTGGACTTAATGATCTTCGAAGTCTTTTCCAACCTTAGTGATTCTATGTTTATATGAATCAAAGGCTAACCAATACTGGGAAAGTACAGGTGGGGTACTATGGTCAGAGTCCCTGTTCTGGCAGATAACAAGCATTGGGGAAGTTTCAGCAGATGCCTTACACTTCTTCTGTAGAGAAGACCACACATTTCCCTGCTCATCACCTCCTATTTTTTCTGGCATGCCTCTGCTCCCTAGTGGTGCTGATTCAGTGATCACTTATCAGTGATCTGCAAAAATAATAGTAATGGCCAAAACGGAAGTTTTGAAAAAATCTATTGAAACTGAGGCTCCTGCATCTACCTTCACAGAAACCATCAAAAACCTTGGAGAGAATGTTTAAAACTATATATATGTACACAAAAGTATATGCTCTATGGTACAACAAACAAAACTTTCAAAAAGACAAAACCTGTTTTCCTATGGTTCATTAAAACCATTCATCTTCAACCTATACAATTGCATCTTTATGACAATTACTTTAAAATCCTTCCTGCTATGCCTCAGGTGGGACAATCTGTAAAGCAGACGAGTAACAGACTGGTGATATGTAAAATACATTTCATTATTCCTACAAGCTTGACAGTTGAACAGAAAACAAGGGGTTCTAATGCCACCTGCTAGCAATTTAGATGTTGCAGAGCAGAATAAACAATAGTGTACACAATGTGCGTATTGTATGTGATTATTTTTTCTTAATTGCTTCCTAAGTAGTGACTGTGTGACTAAAATGAAAAATGCTCTATTAGGCTATGCATTACCCAAGGGGCAATATATATCCTCATGGGAGAATAGCAAGCAGCTGAGAGACTGGAGGATATTTCCCAGCTGAAACTTTTGAAATACCCATTCTTCACTTGTGAGAGGAGACTGACCAGACTCACTTCTGTTCACTCGTATTACTGAGCTCAGCTTTTGGATTTCCATGTCACAGTTTTCTGCCAGCAGTTTATTTAAGCAAAAGGCTGAATCTCTCAGACCTTTCAGTCTCATGCCTCTTAATCACTATCCAAAACAAAACAATAAGGCAGCTCTTTCTACTTTTGCCCACACTTCTGTACACATGAACACTCAAAGCATCACAACGGAGTCCAAATACCTGTGGTGTTAGTTTTCCAACCCTTTGTGTTATTGGCTCATTGGTCACAACTTCAACTTTGCAGACATCCTTCTCTCTGGGGATGGAGAACTTGAGGTCATCTTCTGACAGGTAGACAGACTGTCCCTTCATCACTTTAACCCCAAGATTCACACTAATAAGGGAGGAGCACACAACTCTTAGCATGATAGGCAGTATTAGAAACAACAATCTTTTCTCAAAGGCCTTCATATTATAAGGGGATGCCAGCCTTTTCCAAAAAAGTAAAAAAAAATTTTAATGCAAGGAGTTTTCTTCCTGCAACAGCAGACTTTCGCCATACAATGAAGAACTAAAGTAATAGTTGCAGATAAAAAAGTATGACATATCTTCTATTAAGAGGCACTCCTTGACTGAAATTTGAGCAGAATCCCTTCAAAATATCCTTGAATTTTTATAAAATTCATTGGTCAAGCCTGACAGAATGATGAATGTGTTCTCAAAGTCCTTTTAAAGTTTGTTAATCCTGAAAAATATAAAGAAAACTTTTGTAAGGCATTGAGCAACTATTAGTATAAAAAAGTCCAAACCAACAAACACATGCACAGTTTTTCCACCATTTCTTACAATTGCAGTTAATTTCAAGCAGCAGCTTAATTTCACCTTTGAATATTATTCCGTGCATACATGCTAAAAACATTATCTACCAATAAGAGTTCTCCTTCAACAGTTCAGCTCTCCTCATGAACTCTAGGCACCCTACAAACACATTACAAACCCTTGCTGTGTAAGATCCTTTGTTACTGACATTTTTAAGTGTCAGTCCAAGTAGATATTTATAAAAGGGTATGAGCTTCCAAGTAATTTGAAAGTGCAGAAATGTTCATTTGGATTAAATATACCAGAAAATAAGATAAAGGAAGGGTGGCCTTCTGTTAAATCTATTTTCTCTTTGTCATTGAAGGTGTGAGAAAAAAATTCACCTTTATTTGAAAACACGTTGTCAGTGCCCTTCTACTCCTCCTACTATAGCAAGCAAATGTGCCAGGACAGCAGCATAGAAACACGTGATATGGCATGACAAAGCTGCATTTTTCAAAAAAAAAATTACACAAGTTTCTTATGTCCCTACTACAGTTGATCTTTGTTTTTCCTGTTTATAAACTCATAAGAAAACCATTTTTCTTCCAACATTAAACAAGCACTATTGAAATAATTTTCAAGAGCCTAATTTCTACTGTCTTCCAAAGTAATTCAATCTATGGCCCAAAGAGTAGACAATGATATTACATTTATTAAGTTTGAGAAGCTTATAAGAATTCCAAAACATTCCTTTAGTTTCTTAAAAATAGTTAATGCCCTGACTACTTATGTGCCGCAACCTCATAATGCCCTTACTACTTATTTTCCACAACAATGAACTTTAGTGAAAGTGAATTTTAAAACAAATCCTTGTATCTCTTTATTTTCTTTGTTGTTGTTAACAGGTCTGAACTTACCTTCTGAACTGAGCAGAACTGAACATGCATATCTATCCAATTTTAAATTTCACTGTAAAGCTATCAGCTTATCAGAAATTATTTAAAATTATTCACTTCCTAAAGTAAGACAAGACAGATCACAGCATCACAGATTGAAGACTGATTAACATACATTTAAAGTTAGTGTATATTGACTGTGTAGCTTGGAACACAAATCTTAACTCTGGTTTTCTAGTTATTTATTGGAAAATCTTTCCATTTTGGCTTAAAATATTGCAGCCATATCAGTCTGAAGAAAATATGAGAGAAAATGTAGAAATCTAGGCAGAGGAAAAGGAGTTAAATTTATAGTAGAAAAATTTTTAACATGCTTCATTAACAAATCAAAATCCTGATTACTAGGTTCAGATTTCTAACAGATGAGTGCAGTGAGCATGGAGGTGCACAGTGAAGAGACAAGGTGCAACCCACAGAAAATAGCAACATGGAAAATTGATATTAGAAAAAAAAAAAAAAAAAAGAAGACATTGTAAGCATGGAGAGTGGAACGGATTTCATGGAGTCCTCTCAGCAATAATTAAAAAACAGCTAATCAGGGCCTCAGTTGCCTGACGTAATTTTGAATCTGGACTTGCCATAAAAGATGGCTGTTCTTGGAGAAAGAGGTGAGAGCAGAAACCTTCAAAGTCTTTTTCATCCTAAATCATGTGATAACTCCAAGCAGAAATGACAGAGCCATCTGATCACCAGACCCAAGTTAATTATGTAGTGTATTTTTGCAAAACACTGCATTATACCTGCCAAATGTCCAGTAATTCCCATGAGATCCAATATAAAACCGTACTGGTCTGAAAAAAATGTGGTAACGAGTAAAGAGGCTTCCTTTCCCATAATTATAGATAGATTGGCCAAACTGACCCTGAAATTCCAAAGTCTGGAAAGTAAGTCCTGAAGATGTATCCAAGGCATTCTAAGAGGGTCACTGGGCAAGGGGAGCGCTAATGAGCTGCTCATCTTCTCGCATATTCTTGCTGTGCTCTGCAGATGAGCCCAGGGCAAGAAGGCAGAGGGAGAAGGGACCTCTGAAGAGAGAGTTAATGTGACTGTGTAGAGTTAACAGAGGAACATACCAAACTGGGAACAATGTAGGGAAGGGTTTCTGTGAGCTTTAAATGTGGTTTGTTAAAAATTTACTTCAAATGCCAGAACTAGTTCACCCACAGAGCTGCTGGTGCACATGTGAGAAATGATGCAATGGTTAATTACAAACATTGGCATTCTCACTAAATATAATTGGTAAGTCTGATTCTGATGAGAGCTGATTTGGTTTAAGTTAAAGACTTATCCAAATTACTTAGCTAGCTACCTACCAGTATGAAACAACTGAAAATAAACTCAGAAACAGCATCAATATCTCTCAGCTGCAATACCTGAAATCTGACTAAGGAATCTGTAATCACTAGTGACCTTGAGTCAAGCCTCAATGGCACCCAAAATCTTCATTGGGATTTGGATGAGACTTAAGAATTTCTCTGTGTTTGGCAAAAGTTCTCATTGCCCAAGATATTTCACTGAACATCTGGATCAAAGGTTGCTCTCTTCTTTTACAAAGTTGGAAGGGGATAATGGAGAATTATTGTGGGCTGGGAGTTGGACTGATTTGTTTTAATGAATATCAGAAAAAGTTTACAAGAAACAGAAAAAACATAGGGGGTTTTTGAGGATGAGTTTAAAGAAAACAAGTAACAGCCTTTCACAATTTCTAGGAAACAAGATTGATATTATTACAGAAACGAAATTCAGCCTAGGGCAACAAAAGGGTCATGAGCTATTAAATTAGGGGGTTGTCACTTCAGAATGTGCAATTAGCACACAGTGCCTCTTGGACTGTTTGCTATTTAATGTTTCTGTTCCATGCACTACAAACAAAGATTACAGGTCACTCAGAAGCTAGGTATTTGGAAAGGTACTTGCTGAGTTAAGGAATGGTAGGTAACTGTTCCCTCCTTTTTTGACCTTTGACAGAGTTATGGTGTGTGAATGGAAGTCCTGTGTACTTTATGACAAGTCCTTTACACTTTTTAGCAAAGTAATGAAACAAGAAGTGTTTCCTTGCATGCCTAGTGGATACACTTTTCTTCCTCATGGAAAACAGCTGAAGGGTATGAAGCACATGAGCTCTATCCAGGTTATTTATAATTCTTTATTCCTTTGTTTCTTTGTTGTATTAAAGCAGAACAGTAAAAGGTAGAAAAAAAGAATTTCTTCCTTCTACCGTCCTTCACATTTCTGATATTTTAACAGTAATTATCAAATTAAGAACTGATACAGTTTAATTTTCTGAGATTACTTCCTACTTCAACTTTCATTCTCAATGTGATATTGTCACTGTCATACATTGTTACGATTCACCCAAGTTTAGGATATTGGGTAGTGGTAACTGAGTGAAGAAATATCCCTATGCTTATGGGGCAATATAAGACTGAAAACATATTTGACATTACACAAAGGCAGACAAGTAATAAAGAAGGCAAATCTAAAAATAATGCCATAAACATTTTTGCACATGACATGTCATATATTGCTGCTTAATGGAAGACTTAAAAATGTATTGCTCTTTTCCACAGGGTTCCTCTATAGTCCTTGTCAAAGTTTTAATTTCCACTCTTTATAAGATCACTTCTGCATCAACCAAAACTTGTAAGGGTTTCATACTAGGAAGCAGTGCCTCGCCCTTTTCCATTAAACAGAGTGGGTGAAGAGTGACTGCACATCTAATAATGAAACCTGTGGATGAGTGAAGGGAATGCACTGTCAAGACCAGTGACTTTGAAATGATATTTCATTTTTAATGGGTAGAAAAGAAACTAGTGAAACTCAGTAAGCAGTTTATGATTAGTCAATGACCATCATGCTTATCTTACAAGGATAAAATTTTTAGCTCCACCTTGAACCATATCTTTGACATATGAAAACAGAATTGCATCAATGCCTTCAGTACCTAACACGACTACTTCCAGCTTTAGAGTCCCATGCTTTTTCATGGCCTTTGTGAACTACAATCTGGTCTCATTCATGAGGTACTAGATGAGCAGAGCAGTTCTACTAGAGAGTGAATGCCTCTCTGACAGAAAAGAATGAGCGTGTCAAAACCCATAGAAAAATCCCGTGCTTAAGGAATACCAAGGTGAGGGAGGAGACAGGAACTAAGAACCTGTGACCAGCTGTCCAAAAGTGACACTGTTTCATTACGTGATGAACTGCAAGGTCTGATACTTCTGAAATAATAATCATTGGGCCATGTTAGAGAAATTCAGTATCACTGATGTATTGCATCTCTACACAGTGTTAGGCAACTGCTCCTGCACTCAGTAAATTATATATGGTGCTCTACCTGGAAGTAAGATTTTCATCGCTGGCAGATTCCGTTTTACAGGTAGAAATCTACCTGATTTGCAGCATGTGCTTTCAGGTGTTTCTTTATGCTATATGTTGGCTAGTTAACTGACTGTCAGTGAGAAGGCTGATCTTTGAGCTGATGAGCCCTAAGGGTGATGTCAAAGGTTTGGAATTTTTGAGAAAAAAGACACTGCAACTCTTCTTCACGAAAACATGCTCACTAGAGGGTGTGCCATAGCTCACAATGCTGAATAGAAGACAATCTGGTGCAGAGGCTGCATATAGTTATATTGACCATTTAAATTTTAACAGTTGGTAGATTATATGGTTTACACTTTCCCACAAATACACAAGTTTGGTTCATCTCTTTGTACCTTACATATATAAAACTTAGGCTGCTGTTTTGAGCTTCTTTTGAGGATTACCGCTACATTTTTGGAGCAAAAATCTGTTTGCATAGAGCAATTCCTTCCTGGTTGTAGAGCTACCTGAAAGAGGGTAGGTTTAGCCCCGACACAAATTTAACTTTCAAAAGTCTGTGTGAGGACTCCACTGTCAGTATGATGTTCCTTATATATAAGACAAAAATTATTTGCAGTTCTTTTGTGAAATTTGTGGATTAGCTTGACTTAGTATGCTTGCCTTCAAATTACATTTGAGAAACAAGTAATATGCACTAAATCAAATCACAGAATCACAAAATCAGTTAAGTTGGAAAAGAACAATCTTTGACCTAATACCACCTTGTCAACTAGACCATGGCACTAAGTGCCACGCCCAGTTTCTTCTTAAATACCTCCAGGGATGGTGACTATACCACCTCCCTGGGCAGCCCATTCCAGTGCCCGGTCACTCGCTCTGTAAAGAACTTCTTTCTGATGTGTAACCCAAACCTTCGCTGGCACAGCGTAAGTCTGTGCCTTCTTGTCCTACTGCTGGTTGTTTTGGGGAAGAGAGCAATACCTACCTGGATACAACCTCCTTTCAGGCAGTTGTAGAGTGATAAGGTCTCCCCTGAGCCTCCTCTCCTCCAGGCTAAACAATTCCAGCTCCCTGTGTGTGTGCTGCACTACTCTAATGACCTATGTGGGGGTGATGTCACCCTGAGGTACACAACGGGTCTCTCCATCTTCTGGCATTCCCCACCAAGTGCATCCAGGTCCTTGGGCAAAGATAATCCCATGAATGGGCTTGTCTTTGTTTGGGTCAGGGTTTACCCACACTGGCTTCCCTAGCAGGCTTTTCATATGAGTCACTGGGACTCGATCACCATCTGTGGTGTGGAGGGATTTGGCTTGGGCTGGGCCAGCTCTGTTCACAGAACCTCTGGTGTTTACTAGCCACGTGGCTTTGGCTAGATGCTGGTCCCAATTCCTAATGGTTCCTCCACCCAAACCCTTCAAGGTCTCTTTCAGAAGCCTATTATACTTCTCGACCTTCCTGGCGGCAGGAGCATGGTATGGAAGATGGAAGACCCACTCAATACCATGCTCTCTAGCCCAGCTGGTAACCAGGCTGTTCTTGAAATGAGTCCCGTTGTCGGACTCAATCCTATCAGGTGTCTCATGTCGCCACAGTACCTGTCTCTCTAGGCCCTGGATTGTGCTCCGGGCCATGGCATGTGGGACAGGGTACGTCTCTAGCCAGCCGGTGGTCGCTTCCACCATGATAAGCACATAACGCTTACCTTGGTGGGTCTGTGGCAAGGTAATATAGTCTATCTGCCAGGCTTCTCCATACTTATACTTAGACCATCTCCCACCATACCACAGAGGCTTGATCCTCTTTGCCTGCTTGATCTTGGTGCGCGTTTCACACTCGTGGATCACCTGGGAAATCACATCTAAGGTGAGATCCACCCCTCGGTCACGTGCCCATCTATATGTGGCATCCCTGCCCTGGTGACCTGATGCATCATGGGCCCACCTGGCTAAGAATACTTCCCCTTTGTGCTGCCAGTCTAGATCCACCTGTGACACTTTTATCTGAGCTGCCCTGTTGGCTTCGTTGTTATTTACGTTCTCTTCATTGGCCCGGCTTTTTGGAATGTGGGCATCCACATGCTGAACTCTGACACTAACTTCTCAGTTCTTGCAGCGACGTCTTTCCAAATATCAGCTGCCCAGATGGGTTTGCCCCGACGCTGCCAGTTGGTCTTCTTCCAGCGGTCCAGCCATCCCCACAAAGCGTTGGCAACCATCCAGGAGTCAGTGTACAGGAAGAGCTTTGGCCATTGCTCTTTCTCTGCTATGTTGCACAGCTTTCAGTCCTGCAAACTGACTGGACCCACCTTCTCCATGGATGATTTCTGCAATTTGTCAAGTTGGACTCCAGATGGCCGCTTTCCACCTCCAGTTGGTCCCAACAAGGTGACAGGAACTATCGGTGAACAGGGCAAATTGCTTTTCATTGTCTGGTAGCTGGTTATAAGGCAGGGCTTCTTCAGCACAGGTCACTTTCTCATCTTCATCGGTGAGGTTGAAGCTCTCACCTTCAGGCCAGTTGGTAATAATCTCTAATATCCCAGGGCAATTTGGGCTTCCAATACGGGCGTGCTGTGTGATCAAGGCGATCCACTTGCTCCAGGTGGCGTCGGTAGCATGGTGGGTGGATGGGGTCTTTCCTTTGAACATCCATCCCAGGACCGGAAGTCGGGGTACCAGGAGGAGCTGCGTCTCAGTGCCTATCACTTCTGAGGCCGCTTGGATTCTTTCATAGGCTGCGAGGATCTCTTTCTCTGTCAGGGTGTAGTTGGCTTCAGATCCTCGGCAGCCTCGGCTCCAGAACCCAAGTGGTCGGCCTCGGGTCTCTCCAGGCATTTTCTACCAGAGGTTCCAAAAGATGCCTTTGTCCCCAGCTGCAGAATACAAAACATTCTTGATGTGTGGCTCCATCCTGACTGGTCCAAGTGCTACTGTGTGAGCAATCTCATGCTTGATCTGCTCAAATGCTTGCTGTTGTTCTGGGCCCCACTGGAACTCAGTCTTCTTTCGTGTCACCAGCTAGAGAAGACTTACGATCTGGCTGTACTCAGGGATGTGCATTCTCCAGAACCCGATAGCTCCAAGAAATGACTACGTCTCTTTCTTGCTCTTCAGTGGAGACATGGCTGTGATCTTGTTGATCACCTCTATTGGGATCTGCCGGCATCTATCCTGCCACTTAACTCCTAGAAACTGGATCTCTCTGGCAGGTCCTTTGACTTTGCTGCGCTTGATGGCAAAACCAGCATCCAAGAGAATCTTAATGATCTTCTGGCCCTTCTCAAAGGTCTCTTCAACTGTGTCTCCCCACACAATGATGTCGTCGATGTACTGAAGATGTTCGGGAGCACCACCTTTCTCGAGCGTCACCTGGATCAGTCCATGGCAAAGGGTCGGACTATGTCTCCACCCCTGCGGCAAGCAGTTCCAGGTATACTGGACTCCTCTCCAGGTGAACTCAAACTGTGGTCTNCGCCTCCACGGCTGCAATGCCAAATGCCCATCAGTAACCTCTTGGGTCTTTGAAATACCCATCTCTCAGATAGTCAATCCCCAGGATGCATGGGGCATCTGGGCCGGTTACGATGGGGTGCCTCTGCCACTTCTCGCCAGTCAGGCTCGCCTCTGCCTCCACCACAGTCAGTTCTTTGAAGCACTCCAGCAATTGCCACTACCTCGGTCCCCACTTCTTCTGATGGCAACAGCGTACACTGGGCCCCCATGTCCACTAATACACGATATTTTCAGGGTTTTAGCGTTCCAGGCCACTGAACCCAAACAGTCCAGTAGATACAGTTGTTCCGTTCCTCTACTTTTCCAGAGGCCAGGCCCCTCTAACACTCATCCTGTCCCTCACTGGCCACTGAGGCATAGGTGCAGGAGCTACCCTCCAATGGGTCAGAGGGGTCACGGCTCTGACTGTCCTTTTTGCCCTGAACTACGGGAGTGGCACTTACTTGGACAGTCTTTTTCTTGACCTCTTTTGCTTTAAGGCCTGAACCCTCCCAACCAAATCACTGGTGGGCTTCCCGTCCCACCACCTCATATCCTCCCCATGCTCCTTGAGGAAGAACTAAAGGTCCCTCCTCGTCATGACATCAGATTGTGTGGCCGGGTATGGGCTATGGGACATTTGGCCTGGACCGGGGCAACAGGGATGGTATCCTGTTGTGGCTGGATTTTTTCCATGACCTTGCTGGCAACGTCATCTTTGATTTTATTGAGTTCATCGGCCAACACCTCAACAGGGGCAACCCTGCGTCGGGATGTAGGACGGACAGTGTCCTCATACATCCTGAACTTTTTAATCACATTGCCCACTATGTCCTCTGTATTGCCCAGCTGGAGGATGGCTAGGAATGTGAGGTAGGTCTTGGGTGCCAGGCGGGACAGCTGCTGGAACATATCAGGGGTGCACTGGACATGGTCTGGGTCCCCGAAGTCAGGGCCATTGGTGGCAAAGGCCATCTTGATAACAGCCAACTCCCTCAGCCTTTTAATGCCCTCTTCTATGGAGGACCATGGCTTTTGCAGCCATGGAGGCTGAGTTCGCCGACATGTCTGTCCCGGATGGCTGTTAGGAGCCGTCTCCAAAGGCTGAGAGGCCTCTGGGCCCTCACCAGTTCCTAGTCAATACCCGTGCCAGCCCTCCCATGCTCCGGACCTCCCTACCATTGAGGATGGTGCCATCACCCACGAGGTCCCAGACACGGAGCAGCCAGCAGGGCAATGACCCACTCGACTGATGTCCAATGTCCTTCTTCAGTTTCCTTAGAGCTTCGAATGGCATGGACTCGGTGATAACAGTAGGCTCGGGGTCCTGGGCCAATGCAGACGTGGATGGTCTTCCATCATCATCCACTGGCCATGGTGACTTGGTCTTGAATTTGCGTCTTTTGACTGGGGCCATGGCTGCTGGAGTTGACCCAGCAGCTGCCCATCGGTTGGATCTCTGGCCAGCACCCCTAGCCTCACCAGCCCTGGTCACCGTCACCCAGAACCCTCCCAGCCTATCCCTAAAGATGGAATAGCCCATGGAAACCATGCATAGGAGGAACATCATACAGAACAGGATATCCTTAAAATCTAAGTGGATTTTAAATGTGTCAAAGCTGATAAACCGAAACTGTGCAGGATGTTGGTGCCCTGCTCTATACCACCCAGAAATGTGGTGTTAAAGAGATATCCCATGGGGTCAGTGCTAAATCTATAGCAGCCCTTTGCCCACTCATACACCTTTCCAAGGGCAACTGTGGGTGGCCAGGTCGCCCAGCCTTGGAGCCAAAAGGTGAGTTTGAGGACGGCAAACACAACATTGTCAAAGGTACCCACGGTCATGAAATTTCCCTCAAAGGGGAAGGCCAAACACGTGGGTACCTGCCATGGAAACCCAGGCCATAATGGAGAGCACCATTTTGTACCTCAGGGGAGTCCCTAAAAAACCTGTTGTGGATTCTGTTAGTGTCCTCGTCAAGCCCCATGTTGGGCGTTAATAAAAATGTGGTGGTTTAGGACCACTGTTTTCACTCGGGGTGCTCTTAACAGTGATGAGAAGACTGAGCAGAATTTAAACAACAGGGAAACAGTTTATTCGTCTGGAACTCAACCAGAGAAAGCAAACAATTTAAGGGAACTCCAGACTTAACACAGAGATTACACCCAACAAAATACCATGCAAAAAGGGAAAAGGGAAAAAAAGGGAATAAGGGAATTGCTTTTCAAAGACCAGGCAGGCTGGCCAAGGAAAAGCAGGGGGAAGGGAAAGCCGCTCCTCTCCTCTCTCTCTCTCTCTGGTGGTAGTCACTCCCAGCCCTTGAAGTCTCTGCAAAACACAACACAGTGAAAAGCACCACCCCCAACCCCGGGACGCTATTTGGGGAAGCTTTCCACTTGCAATTGCGCTGGCTTGGCTCTGGTGCTGATGGAGGTGGGTGGAGTCAAGCTGCAGGGCCTGGAAGTCAGGAGAATAGGGGCCATGCTGCTGCTCTCCAGCTCGCAGAAAGACGAAGAGAGGGAGCTTCCATTTTTCAGGCTTTTTAAGCCCTCCAAGTCCTGCGCGAATCTCGCCGTCTTCTTCCTGGCTTCGCCTCTCCGGACTGGCCAGCGGTCTGGGCTCCACCTCTCTCTCCAAGATCTTTGGTTCCAGCAAAATGGGAGTTCCCACCAAAAACTGTGAGCTGGCTACTTGCCGGCGCCATGTTTTTGTTTTTACCAGCCATGGGCTGGCTGCAGCCTCCCTCGGGCACCTGCTGTCCACAGGAACTCCCAAAAAGGGGTCCCTGAAGCCACGGGACTGCAGGAGCCACCCGGAGCAGCCGCCGTGCCCACACCGCCGTGTGGGGGACGCTTTCAGGGCTGCAGGAACTGTAGGACCCCCCGCTGGGCTCCCCCACAGCGGTGTGGGGCCAGCGCGGCCGCTGCTGACTGCCAGCCACCGGCCGCGGCAGTGGGGCACCCCCGCTGCTGCTGCCCCGCACCCACGGGCAGCAGCAGCGCCAATCCGAGCCCCTGGCGCCACAACCGGTGCTTGTAGACAGCCACCCAGAGTCGCTCCACTCTTGTCCCTTCCCCAGCACTGCCGCTGCAAACCGGAGCCGGGCTACACTCCAGGAATTTGCTATGGGAGATGGTGTCAAAGACTTTGCTGAAATCCAGGTAAACTACATCCACAACCTTCCATCCATCAGGCAGGTCACTGCAGGATCTACCCCTCCTAAATCCATGCTGGCTGGGTCCGATCCCCCATCTGTCCTCGTAGGGGCCCACTGATCACACTTAACTTGATCTGTTCCTTAACTCTGCCAGACTCCAATGTCAGGCTCACAGGCCTGTATTTCCCCAGGTTTTTCTCCTCGTCCTTCTATGGATGGGCATCACACTGATCAACTTCCAGTCATCTGGGACATCCCCAGTAAGCCATGACTGTTGAAAAATGATGCAGAGTGGCTCGGAGAGCTGTTCTGAGCAGCTCTCTTATCACCCTAGGATGGATCCCATCTAATCCCTTAGACTCGTGAGGATCCAAGTAGCTCAGCTTATCACTAACTTCTTCCTTCTGGATTGCAGGGGGACTATTTGACACCCCACCCCTATCTACCAGCTCAGGAGACCAGTTGTCCTGAGGACAACCTGTCTTTTTATTGAAAACTGAGGCAAAGAAGATATTAAGTAGCTCAGCCTTTTCCTCCTCTTAGGTAAGTATGTTCCCCCATATGTCCAACAAAGAATGGAGGTTTTCCTTGCCCCTCCTTTTCCTATTAATGTATTTATAAAAACACTTTTTGTTATCCTTCATGGAAGTGGCCTGTTTAAGTTCATATTTTGCTCTTGCCTCTCTAATTTTCTTTCTACATGACCTAATGACATTCTTAAACACTGCACTTTCTTTCCAAAGGTTATTAGCTCTCTTTTTTTTCCCTAAGTTCCTTCAAAAGTTCCCTGCCTAGCCACACCAGCCATCTTCCCTACCTTTTGGCACACTGGGACAACCTGCTCCTCTGCCTTTAAGATTTTTTTCCTGGAAATATGTCCATCCTCCCTGGACCGCTTTGTTTTTATGGGCTATTTCCCAAGGTTGTTTCTGAACCAGCCTCCTGATTAGGCCAAAGTCTGTCCTCCAGAAGTCTAGGGTGGAGGTTTTGTTGGTACCCCTCCTTACTCTACCAAGTATTGCAAACTACATCATTTTGTGTTCACTGCACCTGAGACAGCCACCACATCTCGCACCAGCCTTTCTCTCTTTGTAAAGAGCAGGTCTAGCAGGGCCCTACCCCTGGTATGTTTGTTTATCAGCGGCAACAGGAAGTTATATTCCATACGCTCCAAGAACCTTCAAGACTGTCTCTTCTCCACTGTGTTGAATTCCCAGCAAAAGAACAAGGGTTGGTGATTTAGAAACATCTACCAACTGCTTATAGAATAATTCATCTCCCTCTTCATCCTGGTTGGGTGGTCTATAGCAGACTCCCACCAGGACATCAACCTTCACCCTGATTCTGACCCATAGGCACTCAAACTTGTCATCACTGACCTCAAGTTTGACGGAGTCAAGAGACTCTCTGACATACAGGGCCACCTCTCCACTTTGCCTACCTCATCTATCTCTTCTGAAGAGCATGTAGCACACAATTACACATCTCAAAAAATTTAATCTAGATGCACCAAAAAAACCCCAAAACAACTAATTCCCTAATTTTTCTTTGGTTAGCCACTGTCATTGATAAATGTGTATTTTTATTTATTTGGGATGTCTGCACAGTGCACAATCACATAATAGTTTTGGACAAGATTCATCAAAAAATCAAATGCAATGCAGCTATAATTTAACCTCACAGACAGATACTAGAGATTTTTGAAATACTGTTGCAGGGTTTCACAATGACAGCAACTAGAGAGGGAAATTACACATTTCACACAGAATTACACACGTGATTAATAAGGAGATCATCAAGTCCAACCT
>VXBA01004487.1:142280-168155 GCA_013399895.1 Serilophus lunatus | reverse complement strand
GGATGGATGGATGGATGGATGGATGGATGGATGGATGGATGGATGGATGGATGGATGGATGGATGGATGGATGGATGGATGGAGGGATGGATGGATGGATGGATGGATGGATGGATGGATGGATGGATGGATGGATGGATGGATGGATGGATGGATGGATGGAAAGATGAGGAAATGAAATAGTTTTGGGCTGGAGTAAAAGCTGAAATCCTGATCTTCCTCTTTGGAGGATTCCCAGGGTTGTGGTTTTTATGGAATGACCCTGTTTCCTCCCTTCTGCAGCATGGAGCAGCTCCTTGTTTTGTCTGTTTTGGAAAAATCGACATTCCTTGGGAGCTGGTGGCAATTCCTGGAGGTGGGATGTGTTGCCATCCCACAGGAGACATGGAAGAGGTTCTGATTCCCAGGTTTCTGGTTTCTATGGAATGCCAAGGGACAAGGGGTGTCTTCAGCCTCTTCCCTTCTCCAGCATGCAGCAGCTCCTTGTTTTGTGTTAGGCCACTGGAAAAAACAGTCGTTCCTTGGGATCTGCTGGGTTCCAGTTGGGAAGGCTTTGCTTTTCACTTGTGTCAGTGGTTATGAGGGGAAAGAGCTTCAGAATTTCCCATCCTTCCCATTTCCTCAGAAATCCCTGGATTTCCAAGCTGATCAGCAGCTCCTTCAAAACAACTTGATATTTTCCTGGCTAAAATTTACAATTTAAATAAAGTTAAAAATTCAGGATTAAAAGCTCTTCCTGGAGGTGGGATGTGTTGCCTTCCCATGAAAAACATGGAAGGTGGTTTTGAACAGGCTGCACAATATTTTCAGCCCCGAGAGATGATTCTCAGTCTAATCCCAAAAATAAAGATTTCCAACTTTTATTTCTCCTCAATCCTGACCAAGCAGGAGCTCAGAACTCCACCAGCTCCACCAGGCCAGTGAAGATGAAGAGATGTTTAAATTCACAGGGAAAAGAGCTTTTTGTCAGGAGTTTTTTTCCTTGGATTCCCTCCCCAGATCCTGAAGGATGTTGGAGAGGAGGAAGCCACCATTGCTGCTCTCAAGGATTCCATCAGGGAGAAGGAAACCCACCTGAAGGTGGCTCAGACCAGGCTCTATGACAGGTCCTTCAGGCCCAACATTGAGCTCTGCAGAGATGAGCCACAATTCAGGTAAATTCCACACCTTCTCCCTCATCCCCAAGTGATGCCAGAGTTTTCCTTGGGAACACTGTAGTTTTTAATTCCTCCATTTGTGATAAAAAGCAGAAATAATTCAACTGGGAAATCACTGGGAGGAAAATCTTTTATCCTGATGGAATCTGTGGATTCAGCTCTGCTTTATTCTGTGAATTGAGTGGGTTCTCTCAGATTTGAATGATCCCCAAAAAAAAACCCTGGCAGTGTGTGGGTCACTTGGTGACAAAACTCCACCACGAGGTGGAGTCCGTGTGAGGGAATTGTGCTCCAAGTGCTAGGAATGTTCCTTAGCTGGGACAAACCTCAGTGTTTGATTTTTCAGTGATAATCTGATTTCAAACTCGAGGTTTCAAATGAAAGGCCATCTTTTGATCTCATTAAAAGCTTTGGAATTAATCCTCCTCCTTCCCATTTTCCTACCCTTAGGAATCAGCTTTTTTTTTTCCCTTAGGAATCAGCTTTTGCAGGATTCCCAAATCCTTGCAAAGGTGCCAACCAATATCCAGCTCTTTCTAGTGAGGAAGGAATTGCAGGAAAATTTGGAGTAAAGACTTTTCTGTCTCTTGAGTTTGGGAGCAAAGACCAGAGAGCAAAATCCAGGTTTAAATGATCCAGGGGCATTCACCTCCAGTTTAAAAAAAAAGCTGATCCAGGCAAACTGGGGCACTTAGTTCCCAATTTTTGCCCTATAATTTTCGGTACTTTTTGGTATCCTTAAATCAATTCCTGGTATCCCTAAAACAATTCCTGTTATCCCCACATTGGTTCTTTGTATCCCTAAATAAATTCTTGGTACTCCTTAATTCTTACTATTCCCTAAATCAGTTCCTGATATCCCTAAAACAAATTCTTGATATTCCCTAAGTAAATTCTTGGTATCCCTAAATCAGTTCTTGTTATCTCTGAATCCATTCCTGGTATCCCTAAATAAATTCTTAGTATTCTCTAAACTTCTTGATATCCCTAAACCAGTTTTTTGTATCCCTACCTCAATTCTTGGTATTCCCTAAATTAATTATTGGTATCCCTAAAATATTTATTGATATCCTTAAACCAGTTCTTGGTATCCCTAAATCCATTCCTGGTATCCCTAAACCAGTATTTGGTATCTTTAAATTACTTCTCACTGTCCCTAAATTCTTGGTATCCCTAAATCCATTCCTGGTATCCAAAAATCCATATTTGGTATCTTTAAATCACTTCTCACTATCCCTAAATTCTTGGTATCCCTAAATCCATTCTTGATGTCCCTAAATCCAATCTTGGGATCCCTAAATCCAATCTTAGGATCCTTAAATCCTTTCTTGGGATCCCTAAATCCACTCTTGGTATCCCTAAACCCTGGAAAACCCCTGCACAAAGGCTGGCAAGTGAATTCTGCTTTCCCAGGCCTTCTCAGCTCTCCTTCCTTATGGATTCCCTCCTCTCCTGAGCGTTCCCATGCCTTCCATCCCTCCCAAACCTCCCTCCCCTGCAGGCTGGTGAGTGAAGTGGAGGAGCTCACGGTTCTCCTGGAAGCCCTGAAGAGAAAACTCATGGAATGTGAGCAGCACCTGAAGGAGCTGGAGGAGACCAGGATGAAGCTGGAGAAGGAGATTGCTGTGAAGGCCACCAGCATCTTCATCGACAGGGACAAGTGCCTGAGCTTCCGCCTGCGCTCCCCCCTGGAGCTGGAAGTGGCCAGTTACCAACCCTGATCCCGGAATTCCCTCTGCAAATCCCGGGAAAAACACAGCTCCTGCTTCTGTGTTCAGCCCTTGGCAAGTAGGGCAGCAAATGGCAGGGCCCTCTGCTAGAAAATAAAGGGATGTTGTTCTCCAGAAATGGGTTTGCTTTGGAAATGGCAGATCTCAGGGTGTTCCAACCCTGGGGTTTGGAAAGGAGGACAATTTTTAACCTTTATGGGTTTTTCCAGGTTGGGAATTGAATCCTGAATGAAAATTCCTGGTGAGCTTTGAGTCTTGCCTTTAACAGGCCTGGAAAAGCTGTGACAATCCATTGATTGAAAGCTTAAAGAGAAATTAATTTAAAGAGAATTAATGCAATGTCTCAGTGTCACGTGGAAGGAGAGTTAAATAATTAATTCATAATTAAATTGAATTAATATCTCTTGGGAATGGTAACAGGGTCCACAGGTGGAGACAGAACATTGGGAGTGTTGGAAATGGCAAAGCAAAAAAAGGGCTGAATGTTTGTCAGTTTTGGGGGAAAAGAGGTGGAAAAATTACAGAGGAACTGAAAGTTTGGGTGAGAAACTTTCCTCTTATTGAACTATTTAATGGAGGTAAGATTAAGATAATATTTGGTCTTTATTTAATTTTATAATTATTATAATAAATGTATTTACTATAAATAAAAAGTTATTATATTTATTACTAATATAATTTAAATGTACATATTCTATATGATTTATCATTATATATATTTATTATTTATTATAAATATTATTTTATATGTTCTATATTAATAGAGTTAATGTCAATTGAGATGTGATTCTTATTAACATTATTTTATGTATTGCTTATTTACATAATTTATTGTTGCAATAAATATTTCTGTATTGGCTATTAATATTATATATTAATATAATGTATTAATTACACAATACATTTTATATTAATATATTAATTATATAATATCCAGGGAGAACAGGGCACTTCCAGCAGCAGGAATTGGAAGGAATTGGAGCCTTTTCCTTTGCCAGGCAGCTGGAACTAACTCTGGGATTGGAATGTGTATAAAAAGAACCAATTCCATCAGAAAAATGTGGGTTTCACTCCCTAAAATATCATTAAAACCCATTGGAGCAGGAAGGTCATTTTCATGTTTTATTAATTGTCACCTCTTGGTTGTTTTATTCCTAATTTTTCCCTCATTTAATCCATGAAAGTGGGTCGAGTTTGGGGTTTTTTTGTGGTTTCTTTGTATTTCCAGGCAGCTGCTGGAAAACAAGGACATGGAAAAGGCTGAGCCAGAGGGTTGGTTTCATATAAAGAACAATAAATCAGAGAATCCAAAAGAAGCAGAAATCCAGGGATATTTTAGTCCAGGGATGAGAGTTTCTGATAAAACTCCAACTCTTTCCAGGGCTGACATTGGGAATTCAGACAAAAGCCCTCCTAAATCCAACAGAAATGAGACACTTTGGGGTTTGGAGGGGAAGGGGGGTACCAAAAATGTCGAGTTTTGGGTGGGAATAATCAATAATCCCCGGGAGCAATAAGATCCCAATGGATCAGTTGGATGATTTGGGGCTGTGACCTCCCAAAATATGGGATTTTCCCTTCTGTTTTCCTTTCCCAGAGCCATTTTGTCCCCTTTTACCTATTTTTCCAAGGCTTTTGGGGCAGAAAGTGCAACGAGGGACCAGGTTGGAAAAATAATCTTGGTCAAGGGACAGTTTGGATTTGAAGTTGGAAGTTTTCCACCACATTTTTGTGGTGGATCTTTGGCTTTGTGGGACTTGGGGTTATCCCAGGAGTTATCCCTCTGCTGCTCCATCTTTCTGGGATTGTGGAGACAAATTTCCTTGGTCACCACCGAGCTCCTTGTGCCCAAAATCTGGGATCTCCTTCCCAAGGCCAGGTTGGATGGAGCTTGGAGTGACCTGGTCTAGTGGAAGATATTCCTGCCCATGGAAAGGGGGTTGGAAAAATGCCCTTTAAGGTCCTTTCCATCCCAAATCATTCCATGATTGTGGATTTAGGATTCACATCAAGCACTGCTTTTGAACCCCAACATTCCTGTTTCTTTAGTTCCTTTCTACTTTAAAATAAGGATCAAATAAGATGAGCAAGAGAAAACAGCCTCAGGTTGTGCCAGGGTGGGATCAGGTTGGATATCAGGGAAAATTCCTGCATGGAAAGGGTGCTCAGGCCTTGGAACTGCCCAGGGCAGGGGTGGAGTCCCCATTCCTGGAGGGATTTAAAAACCACATGGATGTGGCACTTGGAGACATGAGTTAGTGATGCCTTGGAAATGCTGGGAATGGTTGGGCTGGATCATCTCAGGGGGCTTTTCCAACCCGAAGAATTCCATGATTGTATGAATTTCCAGCTCTTTCCAAGGCCAGGAATGTGCAGCCAGAGCCTTTGGCACTGAGCTGCACTAATCCCTGGACATTCCAGATTTCAGGAAGACATTCAAGAGCTCCCCTGATGTGAATCCAGCCATTGGAAGAGGGATTTTTCCATGTCATGTCCCAGCAAGGCACAAGTGAAACACAGGGATAAAATCCTGTCCTGGCTCAGCACTAATGAGCCCAGGCTTGGATTCTCCAAGGGCAACAAGGAAATTACATTTAATTACCAGAATGGATAATTCTGGAACTGCAGCACAAATGGAAAGTGGGAACAGAGCAAAGCAGCTCCAGGTGGGACAGAGGGGCCAGAGAGACACAGGGAATAATCTCCAGAGGGAGCAGTTCAAGGAGGTGAAAGAGGCCTGAAATCTCTTCCCTTACAAATTTCTGAGGGAGAATCAGGGAATCAGGGAGCTGGGAGGGCCCCTCAGGATCCCAGGCTTTAAAATCTGGGATTTATCCTTTATTAGTGGTTTTCTGAGGTGCAGTTTTTCAGGACACAGGGAATGATGCTCAGTTTGCAGTGAGGGAGAACAAGCTCCATGCTCTGAAGGCTCCATCCCTGCCCCTAAATCAGAGGAATTTGGGGTTATCCCAGCCCTGACAGGGATAAAAAGGATTTCAGGCACATCCTGCACATTCCAAGTGCTGATTTTTTGGAATCAGGATATTCTGAGTTGGAAAAGACCCACAAGGATCATCCTGTAACTCCTGGCCTTGCACAGACACCCCAACAATCCCACCCTGTCCAAACACTCCTGGGATTTTGTCAGGTTTGGAGCAGTGAGTATTCCCTGGAAAACCTTTTCCAGTGCCCAAGCACCCTCTGGGGGAAGAACCTTTCCCTGAGATCCAACTAAAGGGAGAAGGTTTCAGGTCAGTCCATGGGTTGTGCTGGTTGTCCTTCTCCCCAAAATATGGGATAACCCCTGTTAACACTGCTCAGGATCATCCCCCCACCCAGGGATAACCCCTGGCAGCAGCCCTGGGGGCTGGGAATGTGCCTGGATTTGGGGTTAATCCACAGTAAATCCTCAAGCTCCAATTCCCAGAGCAAGCTCAGGGTCTGCCCACCCTCACAGCCAGGAATTCCTTCCCAATATCCAGCTTAAATCTTCCCTCTTTCAGCCCAAAGCCATTCCCACTTTTCCAGCTCATGCACAACACAGAGATTTTTTTGTGGCTCTGCTTTTCCTCCCCCCCCTCCTTTCTAAAAAGATGCTGAAATCTCCCAAGGAAAAATTCTTTCCATGTGATCCCAGCACTTTCTCTCCTGGCTGGAGCACTGCCTGTGGTTTGGGGTTTTGTGGTGATGCTTTTTTTTTGAGGCTTTTATTTTTTTCTTTTATTCCCCTTTCTTATTTTTTTTTTGGTTTTCATTTCCATCCCTGGGAGAGGCACAGAGGGATCCCACAGGCTGGATCCCACAAATCCTGAGGAATTGGGAGCAGGACAAAGACACAGGAATCAGGCACAAGTTGCTGCAAGTAAAGAAGCAAGGGGGGAAAAAAAAATCTGCTATTACAAACAAGTGAGTTTTTAAGTCCAGCCTGACTTCCCGTGTTTCCCTTGGATTCCAGCAAGGAAGCTGCAGCTCCTTGGAGAAGGGAAAGCCTGGATGAAGGGCAGCTTTCATCTTCTGCTGAGGAACAGCAAAGGGAGGGAGAGAGAGGAACTCTGAGCCACCAGGTGAGTCCCAGGGATCTGAAAATGGGATTAAATTCCTGGAGGGAGCAGAGTGTTCCCACCTGGAGGAGGATGAGTGGGAACTGAGCCCTGGGATCAGAGCAAGGCCAGGGCTGAGCTGGATTTTGTTCCTCCTGATATTCCTCATCCTCATCCACCCTTAGCATTCCAGGATGAAGTTTTCTCCCAGTGTGATGTTGGTCTCAATTTTCTGTTAATTAATTAATTAGGGACATTTCCAGAGGGNATGGGTGGGATGGTCCTGCTCCTGTGCCAGCAGAGTCCTGGTGCTCCCACCAGGTGGGAAACCACAGCTGGGACCCTCTGAAGGGACAATTCCAGCTGGGACAGCCCCCATGGAACCCTCTGCAGGGACAATTCCAGGCAGGAAAGCCCCACAAGGGACCTTCTGCAGGGACAACTCCTCCTGCCTTCCTTTGGCTCGTGGGAAGCTGAATTCCCAGTGGCTGGGACAGCAGTGGCAAATCCCAGGAAAGCTGCTTTTCCCCTGGGAAGGGTGAAGAAGGGCTGGGTGTCATTTCCTTCATCAGGAGGATTTGCTGGGTGGGAGAAGCTGCCCTGGGAATGACTTACTGGAACTTGCCCTGGGCTGAATCACTGCCTGGACTTGCTCTGGAGACAGGAATGCTTCCAAGGAGCCGCCCAGCCTGGAGCAGGGACATTTCCAGGACACCTCAGGCGTGTTCCTGGACACAGAGGTTCAAACAGGGACAAGGAGAAGGAAAGAGGGAAGAGCTGTTCCCTTAGGAATCAGCCAAGATCCTTTTGCTCCCTGTCTGAGCAGGGCAGGGAGGTGGGACCATGGAATTGTGTTAAATCCATACAATCCCCTGGGTTAAGGCAACAGGGAGGGATATTTGGGAAGCTCCTCTCTTCCTGTGCCTGCAGAGGTGGAATCCCAGCTGGAGAGAGCAGCTCCTGCTGCTCAGGGATTCAGGCAATTCCTCCCCACTGGAAAAGCACCAGAAAATCCAAACCAATTAGAAATGGAGCTCCAAACTCCTTCCCAGAAACTCCTGCATCTCTGCATGGCTGGATCCTGGCTCTGCTCCATTCCTGCCCCTCTCCCAGCTCCCTGGAATCCCACTGGAATTCCCAATCCTCTACAAACCCCACGGACAAGGGCCTTGACCTTGGTCACCCACAAACCACGACAGAGAGTGGAAACTTGGACCCACATTCCAGATATTCCTGTCTGGGAGTTCTCCAGTTATTCCATGGCTGCAGACACACTCCTGATGCTCAGATCCAGGGAAACACCTCTGAGGATGGAGTGGGAAAGGATTTCCTGGTGCCCCTGAGATGCTGCAGCTTCCCCTTGGAAAATGCACCAATTCCTTCAGAGCTTTGGGATTTGCTCCCAAAGAAATTTTAGACCCTCCTGGGGAAAAAAAGGGGGGGAAAAAACCACAAATAAATGATTTCCAAGAGGAAATTCAATGTCCAGACCAAAAGGATGCCTCATTTCCTGCTGCTGGTGATCCAAGGATGCAGGAGCAATGAGGAGGTTGAGGTTTGAGAGGAGACAAAAGGCAAAAAAGCAGAATATTTTCCACCTCTGGAATGATGCTGAGGTTTGTGGCACAATCCATGTGTTTTCCATCTCTGTGGTCCAAGAAGGGTTTGAGTCTGAGGTGTCCTGGTGGATTTGGAGTCAGGATTTGTCACTAATTAAAGGGCAAAGGCTGGTGCTGCCTGTGAATTTAAACCAAAAATAGTCATAAATGGCTCTTGTGAGTGAAGCTCCGGGAATAACAGGAAGGAAAACATCAGCAGGAATTTAAAGGGATGGATCCAAGAGCTGCTCCTGCCTCGTGAACTCCTGGTATTGCAGCTCAGCACAGTTTTTATGGGATTTCTCCTTCCAGCTTCCCTGCAAGGCAAGGGCACACTCCCAGTATTCCCAGTAAAACATGGGCTGGGGTGCATTGAGGGGGATCCACACCTTTGGAATGACCTGGAAATCCCCCAGGGGCTCCTGGATGCCAACAGATCAGACAAGGACTGGCCCAGCTTGGGATTCAAATTACAAATTCCACGTTGCTCCAGAGGGAAAAGCTTTGGAAGCAGCTTCCAGGCTGCCTTGCTTTGCCCTCCTGCTTCATTTCCTTCATTGCAAAGCAAATTAAGGTGGTTTTGCAGCTTTTTCAGTGATTTCTTCTCCCTTCCTTTAGAGCAGGGCATGGAAATTCTCCAGGAACAGGGAGTGATTAAAGAGCAAATGTGCCTCAAACCTTCAGCTCCCAAATGAAACTCAATCATGATCCCCAAAAAATCAATCCAGGTGCTCCTGGCAGCAGAAATAGTGCCAAGGAAATCTATTTAAATCAGGACTTGCAAGGAGAAAGAATCTCATCCTTTAATTGATGGAACTTGCTCAGCAGAGGTTTGGGGGATCCCAAAAACCAGTTGGGAATGGGGCTGTCTGTGCTGCCAGACCTTGGGAATGCCAAGTGCCACTGGGAAAAAGCAGCTCTTTGGGAGCAGGTGATTCATAGCAGGTTAAAAATGTGCAAATAAAAAAGGTGATGGATGATAATTGAACTGGAGGAGTTTCCAGGGCAAAAATCCACGAAAAATACACCATTTAATCATCTGGGCTTGGACTGGGTGGACAAGTGACCCTGGTTTGGGCTTTGCTGGAATTTGGTGCAAAAAAGGGCTGGATTTTCACTTAGAAAGGGTTGGAAGGGAGTTTAAAGCTCATCCCATTCCACTCTCCCAGGTTGCTCCAAGCTGGCCTTGGGCAGGTTTTCAAGCCACAGCCTTGGAGGGAGTTGTGACCAGAACAGACAAAGCCCAGGTTGTTTTTTGCTGCCTTCTGAGGGAGGAAAACCCTGCAGTTAAAATCAAATCCATCAGCACCAGACTTGGCAAAAGAAGGTCACAAAAATTGGCTTTAATGGAGAAAAACAAAGGGTTAAAACCAACCTCTCACTTCTCCTCCCCAAAGTTAAATTCTGAGCTTTGTTCTTTTTGTACCTTTTTTTCTTTTAAGGGCACCAGATTTGAGGGTTCTATTTGCTGCTCTGAAATGTGGCTCAAACCATCCTTTCCTCCAGATGGGCACGATCTGCTTCCAAGGAAATTCTTACCCTGTTTGTTTCCTTTCCTGTTCCATCGTTTCTCTGCTTTGAGGTTTTCCCTTCCCTTGATCTCTGTTTTTGTGCTGGATTAATGTCAAACACAATCTCACAGTCCTGAATTTATCCCTGGAAGTGTCCCAGGCCAGGTTGGAGCAACCTGGGATAGTGGAAGGTGTCCCTGCCCATGGAATGGGATGAGCTGGAAGGTCCCTTGGTGTTCCCCCTCCCTCTGCAGGTGGGAGCTGGGTGTTCATGGAGCTGTTTCTGAACTCCAGGACATCCAACCACCACCTTATTCCAGGAATTAAAGCTGCTGGAAGAGCTGTTCCCAGCCTGAGTCCATCCCAGTGACTGGACTTTGGAGAAGGTCCAGAAAGGCATCAATCCCAAAAATCTGCCCTTTGTGAAGCACCAGTGCAATCAGCAGAATGGCACTAATTACACGTGGAACGAGCTCCAGCTCCAATCCTTCCCAGGGATGGAGAGCCAGAGAAAATTCCCTTCCATTGCACCATCTCCAACATTTCCCCTCTGGATTTTACTCAGGATCCAGGACCTTTGGAGCAGCTGAAAATGTAATAAAGGATCTCAAACCCCATGTTTGTGCAGAGCAAATCCCACCTTGGTTTGGGTTTTTGCAGTTATTTGGCTTTGCATTCCACACATCAGGAAACAAATGGAAAATACCCCCAGAAATTCCGCTGGGAAGAGCACTTGGGAATGGCCAGAACCACTTGGAAAGAAGTCACCAGCAAAAGAGAATTTCCAAGGAGAGAAATGCTTTTTGTTGCTTTTAATTTTGTTTTTCATCAAAAAAAACCCCAAAACCCAAGTTTAGGCTCTGTATTAAAACAAAGCTCCATAATTTACCTTTAATTTTGGATTTTTCAGGCTGTTGCTGCCACAAACCAACCAAGAGAGCAACACTTTGTGTCACCTCCCAGAACCTTTGGCATGGGCTGTTCCAGGAGCAGCCAAGGAACGGGAGCACCTCGAGCAGAGCTTAAAACTTTCCTCTCCACGGGTTTTTGTTTGGTTTGGGATTTTTCTCCTCCATTTGTTGTCTCCTGTCACCATTCCAACTGCAGGGAACGACAGCCAGGGGGTTGCTGCTTGTGGGCAGCACCATTCCCACCCGGAATCTCCAGGGTCAGTTAATAATTAATCCCCTCCAGGTGCCACCAACAGATGGTCCATCCAAGCTTTGATTTGAAGCCTGTTAATAATTCCTGTTCTTTCCCTGCTCCAGCTGGCGCTGCTGAAGATGAGGGTGGTGTTCCTCCTGCTCCTGCTGTGCCCTGGGAATGCTGGAGGGGAGCTGGAGGGAGGGATTCCCAGGCGTGTGGCGTGTGTCCGGTGCTGTGGCCCCTCGGAGCAGCCCGTGTCCGTCGTGTCCTCACGGAATTCCAGGAGGAGCAGCCACCCCTCCTACTCCTTCCCCAAAATCCAGCCCACCATAGACATCACCATCCTCAAAGGTGGGTCCAGCTCCCCACCACAACAGCCTTGGCCTTCCCTGCTCCTCCCTACACCGAGAATTTCCCAAGTTATTTCTTCAAAACTAAGAGGGAGGGAGTGCAAAGAGTTGGAAAAGGCTCCAATCCATCAAATCCCCAAATCCCAGGAGTTCGTGTTAGGCCCCACCAAGCAGAACAGGATGAGCTTGAAGGTCCTTTCCAATCCAAACCATTCCAGGATTCATCATCCTCTCCGTCTTTTCCCCGTTTTCCTCCTCCTTTCCTTGTCTGTTTTGAGCAAAATGTAAACTTGAAACTCTGTTTATTCCCAGGCATCCTTAAGTTTCCACCTGGCCACAAAAAATACATATTTCTGCCACAAGAATGAAATAATTCCACCAAATTCTGAAGGAAAACGTGGTGTTGGGGTGTCAGCTCGAGGATTCTGAATTGTTGCATCATCTGCTTCATTTTTATTTTCCCAAATGCAATTTCTGGCCAAGAATTTGAGTAATTGCTCCTCAGAAATGGAGCAAGTGGCCCCAAATCCTTCAGAGGGGGCTTGAATTCCCAGAGCACCAAATTCCACCAGAAAATCCTTTTCCTTCCTTGCTCTTCCCTACACCAAGAGCTTTCCCAATTTATTTCTCCAAAACAAAGCCCAGGGGGGGAGTGCAAAGGAATGTCTCTAATCCACCAAACCCCCAAATCCTGGGAATTCACATTAGAACCAAAATTTTATCACTAAAATCCTAAATGGATTAAAAATTGGGGAAAAACTGGCTTTTCCCACGGTCTTAGAAAAGCAGGCAAATAAAAATGAGGCAGAAAATGCAGGAATCCTGCGAGCAGGGATGGACAGACCAGACCCAACCAACACCCAAACCACTCCTCAGCAACCCCAACACCTTGTCCTACCCCCAGCTCTGCTCCGAGGGCGTGAATTCCCGGGATTGCTGGGGCCAAGCCATGGAGTTCCACGTCAACACCACAGCCTTGGCGTAGCCAAGCTGAGAACTGGGAAATCCCTGCTGCCTGCCCAACATTTTCCTGCTTTTCCTCCGGGAAAACACCGTTTTCCTCGTTTCCACTGGAACGTTTGACGGGGTTTTCCTTCGCAGGCGCCAAGGGCGAAATGGGCGAGAAGGGATCTCCTGGAGCAGCTGGGAAGGCTGGACAACGAGGGATCCGTGGCTTGAACGGCCAGAAAGGCCAGAAAGGCCAAGCTGGCCCTCAGGGCCATCCCTGCAAACAGCTCTACTCCGCCTTCTCCGTGGGCCGCAGGAAGCCCCTGCACAGCTCCCACTATTTCCAACCCGTCACCTTCGACACCGAGTTCGTCAACCTCTACCAGCACTTCAACATGTTCTCAGGGAGGTTCTTCTGCTCCGTGCCAGGGGTTTATTACTTCAGCCTGAACGTGCACACCTGGAATTTTAAGGAGACTTATGTCCACGTGATGAGGAAGGAGCAGGAGGTGGCTGTCCTTTACGCCCAGCCCAGCGAGCGCAGCATCATGCAGAGCCAGAGCCTGATGCTGCAGCTGCAGGAGGGGGAGGAGGTTTGGGTCAGGATGTTCAAGAGGGAGAGGGAAAATGCCATTTATAGCGAGGAGTCGGATGTTTATATCATTTTTAACGGGTTTTTAATCAAAGCAGATGTAGAGTAGGTGCTGGGCCGCTCCGAGCTTTGGGAGATGTGGTGTCTTCCCATGGAAAAATGTGGGTTTAACTTCATAGGGAAGGTTTAAAAGTGCTGGTTTTCCATGGCCAGGCCACCTCTGAGGGTGGAGGTGACTCTCCCAAGGTGCTACAAACTGCCCAAGTCCCTTCAAAGCTTCTCTGAGCAGAACCCCAGGGATATCCTGGAAGGGTTTCCCAAGCTGGAAGTAAAATTTAACCTCTTCAGTAGATGGGAAAGTGTTGGTTTTCCATGGCCAGGACACCTCTGAGGGTGGAGGTGACTCTCCCAAGGTGCTACAAACTCTTGAAATATTCAAGAAGGGTTTCCCAAGCTGGAAGTAAAAATTGAACCTCTCTGCTCTGCTTTGGAGAAGAAATTGGAATTCTGGCTTAGGAGCTCTGGGTGCTAATTAAGGAATGTCACTATTCCTGCAGAAATAAAAGTTCTTCCATCAGTTCTTCCATAAAACCACCCAATGGGGCTGGGAATGTGTGTTTTGTATTTTAATAAAATGGTGGGATATTTGGAATTTGCCAAGCTGGAATTCCATGCCTGGAAATTCCCATCTTAGAGCACCAGCATTTTGGGAAAATAGACAAGAAAACTGGAAAGAAAAAGGGGTTTTTTTCCTGCCAAAAATACCAATGATACCAACGATATTTGATATTTTAGGGGGGTTGGTTTTTCCTAAAAAATATTGTTATAACAATGGAAAGGTACAGACAACAAAACTCATCTTTTTGTCCCATTCCTCCCTTCCCATTCCTCCAGTTTCTCCTTTGTATCCTGAACCATTTGTATGAAGGATACAGACAAAATCCTGGCCAGCAAACTCCTTCCCACAGCAGCTGGAAAAGTAGCTGAAATAAAGTTATTGCTTTGAATTTCAGGCTTTGTTTCTCTTTTCTCCATAATCTTTCCCCAGGATCTGGCTCCAAGCTCCAGACAGAGCAGGGAATAATCTCTGGGAACACTTTACCACCAAAGGATTCCAGAAACTAAGCTGGGACAAGTCCTCTCATTGCAGACCAGTTAAAAACCTTTCCCATCAAAAACCCACCCAATTTTTCAGGTTTCTCAATATCCTGAAGAAAAGGCTTCTAAAAACCCGACTGCAAACAAAATTCCTGATGGAAACAGGTCCCAATCCCTAAAATGTGGCTGCTCCCTCTTCCAGCAGCCCCAGCCTGAAAAGGAAACACGGGCAAAGCTTTTAAAAGGCCATTTAAGAGCTCGAAATCTTGTCCCTTCCCTTTTCTCCTTCTAAATCCTCCCTTTCCCATATGGATTTGGCAGCTGGATTCCCAGTCCAAGTTGCTGGAGAACCTCTGGAAGTGCTGGAGCAGGAGCATTCCCAGGCTGGTGTGGTCTGACATTCCTCCAAATCCAGCAGTTTTTCCTGCAGTTTTGGCTCATTCCCATCTGCATCAACTCTAATTAAAAAGGGAAAAGCCTGATCCAGCTGGAATTCTTGCCAGGGATTTATCCAGGCCTGGAAAAACACCTCCAGAACAATTTAATATTCTGGAAAATTATTTTATCTTAAGAAAAAAAAAGCAAAAATCCCTCTTCTCTCTCCTTATATCCATATTTCCATAACAAACAGTGAGGGATATTTGGATTATTGGAGCAACAGGACACATTTCAAACCCTCCTGACTCATCTGCCAGTGCCCTGAGCAGGTAAATCATGAAAGCCTCGCTGGTTTTAGGAGCAGAATGACCTTTCAAATCAGCCCAAAAGTTACACATCTTATTCAAATTAGTCATTTCCAGCAGAAAAACAACCCCAAAGTTGTTTCCTAAGAACCTGCTGAGTTCTTTGGGGAGAAAAATTGAAATATCTCAGCAGTTTAATGTGCAAAGCCACCTTTTAAATGCATTATCAGGGTTTTTTTTTCCTCGTGTTTAGAGGAATTTAATCAAATCCAAAGCACAAATATTAGAGATTTGCACCTCATAGGAACAGAATTTAAATCCCCTTTTTTTCCCCCTCCAGGAATATGTAGCTTGGAAATTAAACTTTGCAAAAAGCTTTAAAGCTCTTTTTTGAAGAGGAGAAAGTGGGGGGTTAAGTGCTCAAATCTAAATGAAAAGGCAAAAAGCTTCATTTATATTCATTTTCCCAACTGTTTCCCCTAAATTGGCATTTGGGATCCGTCAGGAGCTCTTTCCCAAATCCTTCAGTGAACAGAATTGCACCGAATTGGCAAAACAGCCTCAGATGTTTAAGAAATTATTAAGGAATATTAAGGATAATTAAGGGATATAAGGTCTGTGGGTGCCTCTCACGCCAGGATTTTATGGAATTTGAAGCCCTCCTGATACAAAACACCAAGAAACCAACTTCCAAGTCGGTTTAATTCCCAAAATAACTCCCCCTGGCCTTGGGAAAGGGCCAGAAATAGGGGAGGCAGAGGAGCCTGGTGGGATGGGAAGGAAGAACAGGAGTTTTCTCTGTCACAGAAAATATCAGGTAAGAGGCACCTCCCCCCAAAAAACCCTCTTTTTTTTGTAGATCCAGGAAGATTAAACAATTTTAAGACAAAATTCCTTTTGCTTTCTGACTTCAAATGTGGAAAATTTGCGATTACAAATCCAAAGTTTGGGCGTGGGGAGGAAATCAACTCCTTTAACATCCTCTCCTTCACCTCTTTGGCATCAGAGCCCTCCAGGGAGGAGCTGTGCCAGGGCTGCAGAATTTCCCCAAAATCCCATTTAAACTTTCCCTGGCCTCTGTCATTGAGATGCCTCCTTTTTTTCCAGTGGGAACATCCACCGAATCCCTCATTCCCATCCCCTCGCAGCCTGTTTTGGGGGTTTGGGGGGAGGTTTGGTGGAAGGGTTTTCTCTCTCAGTCGCCACCTCTGCCCTGGGCAAATGTTTTCTTCCTCTCCAGGAGGAAATTTTCCTTTTACGACAGGAACAGGGAGATAAAATGCAGGCAGATAAGGAAACCAGGCAACGAATAAAGGTAATGGATTGCCTTTGGATGAGTGGAATGGAACTTAATGACTCCAGTAAGAACCTATTCACTCCCAAAGATTTAAAGGCGCAGATAAAAGGCAGGAGATAGAACTGGCAAAGTGTGAAAACAAACAGAAACCGCTCCCAAAGCAGGGAACAATCCTGGAAAAGCTGCAGACTTTGGACCAGCACAGGCTGTTGTTGCTTCCACACCCTCCGTCTGCTTGGGTGGGAAGCTGGGAATGGATGGGGATGAGGAGCAGGCAGAGCTGGAATTCCCATCTTCTTGCCATGAAGGGCTCAGGGAATTCCCTGCTCCCGCTCCTGCCAAATCCCAGGGATTCCTCCTTCTCCTCCTGCCCCGTTTCCCAGCTTTCATGGCAAGATCCAAGAGGCAGCGGCTGGGGAATGCAAAGCTCTGTGTCCTGTTCCCAATTCCCAGCTCCTCAGCACATTCCCTGTGCCTAATTTTGGGAGATTTGATGTGTTTTCCGGCTTAAAAAAAATCCCTGGAGGAAAGAATTCCTGCCGTGGGGCAGTACATCCCTGTGGGAAAAGCTCCAGGCTGGTTCTTTGGCCATTCCTGAATCCCTGAATCCCTGAATCCCAGGCTCAGGAAAACAGGGAAGAGGAGCCTATGGATCCCCTGCAATGATGGATTTGGCTCCCACCTCCCAAACCCGAGGATGTTTTCTCAGCAGCACTTTATCCTCCAGCCCCTTTGGGCATTGGGAATGACATCCCAATGCTCTTTCCAATCCTTTTTTCCAGGGAAAATTGCATTCAAGCCAATTCACAAAGGAATTCCTTCCTCCCTGGGTCGAGGGGGGAGCAAATCTTCCTTTTTGCTGGCTCAGGGTCTGGAATGTTGACCTGGCAGATCTCCTGCCTTTCCCATCCAAAGGTTATTTAAGGAGTGAGAATTCCTTTGTGAGAAATCAAGGAATTGCCACTGGCTTTGGGGTTTGGTTTTTTTTTTGCTGCTGCAAAAAAGGCAAAATTCCCAGGGAATTGCTCTGGAAATGAATTGCATCTCCTTGTTTCCAAGCAGGGAAAAATGCCTATCAATCATTCCAGGAGGTCGTTTTTCCCTCTGTTCCTCTGTCTGGGCTTTTCATCCCTTTTAAGGCAGAATTCCAACTCTTCCCTTGTTTGATAAAACACCTGGAGAGGGAAGAGCAGATTCCAGGCTACTGGATAAGGCTTGGATGGCAAATCCACACAGGCAGCAGATTCCAGGGAGCTCAGCAGTGTCCAGCTGCTTCTTGGGGGATCCTCAGGATTAGCCTGGGCTGAATTCCCACTGCTTTTGCTTTCCCTGCTGGAAATCAAGGAGGGCAAAGCTCTGAAAGTGCTCCAGAGGGAGGGAAAATGCCACGGGAAAAGCTTTGAAAACACACAACTGTGAGGAAAAGCAGCTTTTGGGGCCTGGAAATGGAGGAAATGCTCCTCAGGAGCAGGACATGGACCTTGGCACTGCATCCCTCGGATCCCAAGGGATGGAAGCTGCTCCCCAGGGAGGGACAAATGATCCCACGGTAACACAAAGCTGCCACAGGGATGTTTTCCATGGGCAACACTCGTTGTCTGCTATTTTTAAGGTCTAACAAAATGCCAAGGGTGTGGGAGATGGGGATCCCAGCTTTTCCTTGCTCTCTCCTGCCAGGATTCCTGTGCCCACTTGGCAGCAGTGGCTTGGCTTTGTCACACACTGCACAGACTTGGAGGGTTGGTGCTCTGCTGGGAAGGGAAACCAGGGCTGGGAGGGGATGGAATGCAGGAAACCAGGAAAATCCTCCCAGACACATTGAATTTGGGATTCTCCAGCCACTCTGGAGATTCCTGGCATGACCTCTGCCTTGAGATGCTCTGTGCTCAGACAGGGGCACACCAATCCCCAAGCAGACAATTAGTTTAATTAGCTCAGGAAGGATTTCCAGGGCTCTGACAGGTCTCTGGAGCCCCCAGGATTTTGGGGGAAGGATTCCTCCCTGCTCCCTTTTGTGAGGGACAAAGGGATGGCTGGAGAAGCTGTGACTCAACTCACTCCCTTAGTGATTCCCATGGAATAAAATCAAGCAAATAGGTGATGAGAATTTGGTCTTAATTAGCAACATCCTGGAGCCAGCCCTGCCTGGCCTCAGCCCTGGGCCATTTTTTTGGGGATGATTCCACTCCTTGTGTCCTGGGGATTTCAGAGCCTGGTCTCCAGGTTTGGAGAATATTTGAAAATATTCACTTTAGGGAATATTTGATCTCCAGTGTCCCTGAGTGGTTTATTTTGTGCTCAGTGTGTCCATCTTTGGAGAATTCCAAAGTGGAGCAAACTGGATGGCTGGAAGTCAATCCCCAGCATCTCCTCCTGAGCACAATCTTCCCCAAACCAGGATCTCTCTGGTCCCAGAACAAATTAGAGATAAAACCCCTGGAGAATAGTGAGTTTTTTCCCCCTTGGTGTGCAGGATAGGCTGTACTTGGAATTCTTTAGCATTTAATTAGATGATTAGGAGCTGTCTCAGCTCTTGAGTTGCACCTTTTAAGGTTTTTGGGGAAGGAGGATGGTTGGAAAAGAGGAAATAAAGGAAGAGAAACAGCTTTGTGAAAGGGCTTTTCACACGGTTCTATTTTCACATTCTCTTTTTGTGCTCTCTGGAAATTGCAAATTTTGCAAAGTGCATCTCTGACAATGCTGGCTCCTGCTCTTGGAACAACATGGAGGTGGTTTATTATCCTTGGAAAATGTTTTTAGGGATTCACAAAGGATGAAATCCACCCCCAGGCAGCTTTAAGTCCATCCCTGTGAGTCAGGAGGGGTGAATGTCACCTGGAGGACTGTCTGAAGTGAGCTGGGACTGAATTAAGCCTGGTCTTAGCTGGTACCTGTCAGGAGGCACCAGCACAGGATTCCCAGAGAAGCTGTGGCTGCCCCATCCCTGGAAGTGTCCAAGGCCAGGTTGGAGCCACCTGGGACAGTGGGAATGGGCTTTAACATCCTTTCCAACACAAACCATTCCATGATTTTATGATTCTGTGACTCTGTGGTGGCTCCTGGTCAAGGATCCCAAAGAAAGATCTCAGAGATCTTTTCCCACCACAAAGATTCCAAGACTTCAGGTGCAGAACTCCCTTATTCCCGTTGTTTGGCTCAGTCTGTGTTTCCCAGCTCCCACACTTATCTCAGGCTGCAGCACCTCAGGAACATCAGGGAAGTGTGTTTCCCCCACAGAGGCTTTTATGGGTGTTGGCTCCTCTTTGTGCAGAGAATTTGGGATGTGACATTTCTGGACTCTCCTGTGTCCCTTCTCATGGCAGGAGGTGGAGCTGGATGAGTTTTAAGGTCCCTTCCAACCAAACCATTCCATGATATTTCGTTATTTTGGAATTTTTTATTGTAGATTTTTTGTTATTTGGGAAAGTGTAATTTACTGAGAGCTTGGGAAGGTTTTTTTATCCTTTTTTTTCCCCCTCCAGATTCTCCAGACATGGTGGGATTCCCTCCTGGAGCACTGAGAGGGGGAGACCAAAATCTCCCTGTGGATTATAAACTAGGGATCCCAGGAGCAGATCCCCTGGAGCTCCCATCCCAACACTCCTCGCCCACACAAGGACTGGAAAAGCTGGAGCCACAGTTTGTCCCTTCAACTGCCTGGCAGAGGGACAGGGAAGATGTCAGAGTGTCAGGAAATGCTTATTCCTGATGGCAATTCCCAGCTCCCATCCAGGGCTGGGCTGGGTTTGCAGCCCAGGGAATTCTGAGGAAATTCTGGTACAAATTTCTTTGGGCCAGGGCTGTTTCTTTCCCATTTTCCATGTTGGAAAACACTCCAGCAGCTCTGAGGGTTCTTCCCAGGGAATGGAGAGGGAGGGAATGGGACACAGCTCATGTTTGGGGTCACAAACTGGATCCAGGGCTTAAAGACTCAAGAAGGTGAGAGAACAAGTGGAGAGAGGTTCCACATTTGGTGACTTCTCAGGGAAGGATGAAGGGAGAGACAGGATTAATTGCAGTGGGATTAAAGCAGGGAAAAGGGAGGGACCACGGAAATCCCAGAGCTTCTCCCATCTCGTGGCAACCAGGCTGATTTTACAGGGAGCTGTTCAAACAACACAGAAATGTGAGGGAAGGAATGGGACTGGAAAACAAAGGGCAGGATGAGGGACCCAAGTGAGACATTTCAGGGGACCGAGGTGGTGGAGCTGGATAAGCTGGGAACAAACCACATGGAAAAGTGAGCAGCTCCTGCTTTGCTCCAGGAAGTGATGGGTTGTTAAAAGGGGTAGGGAAAGGCACTGGAAAATAAGGCCTTGGAATTTCTAGGGATATGGAACATGGCCTTGGAATTTTTAGGGATGGAACATGGCCTTGGAATTTTAAAGGATGGAACATGGCCTTGGAATTTTTAGGGATATGGAATATGGCCTTGGAATTTTTAAGGATGGAACATGGCCTTGGAATTTTTAGGGATGGAACATGGCCTTGCAATTTTTAGGGATGCTCCTGGAAGGATCAAAGCTGTTGCAGGAAACCTCTGGATCCCAGTGATAATCCCGGGGCCAGGATTAACAGATGGTCTCAGCATCATTCCAGTCCTGAAGAAGTTCGTGTTAAGGCACAAACAATATTTATTTTGGGAATTCTGACTCCATTTAGCTACAACTCAAAGAGAGAAGGGGTAAAACTACCCTTGGCTCTGCTCTTACTCCAACAAAATTCCTTCAGCCTCTGGATATGTTCCTGCCTCAGATACTGGCCTGGGTTTTGTCTCCCTTGGAGAACAATTAGGGAAAGATTCCAACGCCAGAGGATTCCATGATGGCCCTTCTGAAACCCAGCACATCAATCCTGAGCCCTCTGAGATCTCACCTGGAAGCTGCCACTTGGAATTGTTGTGTTCTGCAACTGCCACTTGCACAAAAGGAATAAATTACTTTTCCCCTCAATTATCCCCATTTTTCTTGGAATAAAAAACGAATCCCTTCAGAAAGGTGATGTTTGACTTTCATACACACATTCTCCAGCAAAGCCCTTTGATATCCAGCAGCTGAAAATCCATTTATTGAGAGGTTTCCATGAATCTCAATGAATATTCATAACTGGAGACTTAAATAGAAACAGCAAAAAGCAAATATTTCCACCCTGCTGAAGGTCAGGTGGGCACAGGGCAGGAATTCCTTGACCTTCATGGGGGTGTTTGTTTTCAGCAGAGCAGCTCCTTTTGGGGCATTTCCTGACTCAAAAGGCTTGGCCCAGAAAAAGCTGAATAGGAAGATTTAATTTGCAGAATTGTCTGTGGAGGTATTAAAAATGTCACTCAATCCCTCAGCTTGAAATGTGTAAAAAAAAAATTCCCCAGTGTTGGGGAGTGTCACTTGTGTCTGTTTTTTCTGGGAATGGCTGGTTGGGAGGACAGATTTTCCTGGGGATTTGTCAGTCTTTGTCAAAGGATGACATGTTTTGATGGGATGTGTTCAGAGGCGCTGTCAGCACTCCTGGCTCCTCAGGAATCCACTGCCAAGCTGCCAGGGAAACCCGTGGCTTCCCAAGGATATGGGGAAGCTCTGGAGGAAGGACAAGGGGAGAGTTTGGAGGCTCAGCTCAAGGCTGAGAAAAGGATGAGAGAAAAGCACTGATTTCCAGCCTTGGGAGAACTGGATCCAGGGAGGCTGGGAAGGGAAGAGCTGCTTCCAGAAATAAAAAAAATAAAAGCCCTGAGCCAGGAAAAGAGCTGCTCCAAAAGCAGCTGGGGACAGCCTTTGGTGATGGCACCGAATTCCAGAGAGGTTTATTGGAAAGGTCATTTGTTTGATGTGGAAATGGGAGCATTGAAAGCTTCCCTGGATGTGCTCATTCAATGTGATGCCTTTGGAGTGAAACAGTCCAGGGAGGACCCATGGATTTGGATTGAGTTGGGTCAGGAAGGACTCATGGATTTGGAGTCAGAAGGTCCAGGAAGGACTCATGGATTTGGAGACAGAAGGTCCAGGAAGGACTCATGGATTTGGAGTCAGAAGGTCCATGAAGGACTCACGGATTTGGAATCAGAAGGTCCAGGAAGGACTCATGGATTTGGAGACAGAAGGTCCAGGAAGGACTCATGGATTTGGACTGAAACACCCAGGGAAGTCTCATGGATTTGGATTGAATTGAGGGAGGGAAGGCTCATGGATTTGGAGTGAAATGAGCTCCAGGAATGATCCTGGCCCCCATGTGGGAAAGGTTGGGATTAGGTGAAAACCCTCTTTAGTTTTCCTCTGGCAAAAATTCTGGGAGAAGAGGGAAAGGTCGTTTGGGATTTGTGTGCTAAGGAACATCCCTGCATTTTTGGGGGAAGGATGAGTCAGCCCAGCCTAAAACCTGCTCAATCTATTTCCCCTCCTCTGTGCAAATCAGGAACGTGCCTAATTTTTTAATGGATATAAAGAGAACTTGGCAAAACCAATTCTCTGTCTTTTAATGTTATTTTAGCAACGAAAACAGCACATTTCTCACAGATCCTGCTGCCACTTTAAAATATCCTTTCTGGGTTTTCACAGCACAGTCATTTATTTGTGTAACCCCCAACTGGCAGAGAGTAAAATCAATCAATATTCCACTGATAAGGCATGGCTGGATATAAATGCCTGGCAGAATCATTCCACAGGCTGTGGGAATCACAGCCCCACTTGCCAGGGGCAGGTTGGGAACTCGCCCTCTGAAGGTCTCTGGTGCAAATTCTGCTCTGGGCTGCCAGCAGATCTCCAGCCAGGCTGGTGGAGAGGAAATTTGGGCTGCAAACCCTCTTTTTTTTGTGGCCAGAAATGCCAAAAATGGCATTTTTTTGAGCCATAAAAGCCCCCAAATGCCTGGTGGTGCTGGGGTTGGTGCCTGGTGACTTGCAGGGAGGAGGAAAAGAAGGATGCAATTTTCCCTTTCATTCCCATCCAGACAAGAGCAGGGCTTTGAGGTGAAACCTCAGGCTGTGGAGGGGGAAGAGCAGCACTCTGCTCATGCTGAAGGGCAGGAAATGTGTCCAAAGCCCCGAGATAGGGAAGGAAATTGCAGCCAAGGCTGAGTGTGATCGAACATGGAACAGGAGAGATAACACAGAGCAGATCCCAAGGGCAAGGCTGGCTGCAGGACTCAGGCAGCCTGACTTTGATTCCTATCTCAACATTTAGGATGTCAAACCCCCTCCTTGATGCCAAAATCTTCTCCATGTCCTTCAGAGATGGGACTTCCCAAAGCTTCCCCCACATTTCCTTCCTCCCTTTTGGCTATGAATTTATTTTGGCCATAAATTGGGAATATTGTTTCCAGCCTTTACCACACACACACAAATAACCCCTGAGCCCTGGGATTTCTTTCCCTGATTTCTTTCCCACCTTCCATAATCCCTGTTGTGGCTGTGGAGTGTTGGTGACACCATCTTGGCCATGCCACTGATGGAGGGGGTGGTAATTTGTTGGGTATTCCAGCAAGACCCACTTGGAGGGATCAATTTAATCCTCTTCGCCCAAATAAACCCCAATTTTCTTTCCAAAACCCCAATTTCCTCTTGCAGAGAGTGGTGACAAACCCACATTTTTTCACTGTCAACAGGAGTCTCCTGATCATCCATCCAGGACTGTTTTCCCACCTGGATTAAGGAAAGGAGATTTATGTCAAAGAGCCACAAAACCAATGCACCAGGACTTGCCTTTTTAATAAAAAGTGACAATTCCTGCAAGATTTGGATAAAACTGGTGTTAAAATCCGTGGTGCTGGAGCTGAACATGCACTTTGTGATGGGATTTCCAATCCCTCTGCCATGTGGGAGGGGAGAGAGGGAGCACTGGGGTGGCTTTAGAGGTGGAAAACTGGGGGAATCCCAGCCCAGCTCGAAGTTGTAACATTAAAATTAAGAGCTGAACCAAGATTTGGGCTCCACTCACCCAGGAAAAAACAAGCTTTTCATCACAGACAATCCCTGACTGGTTGGAGCCACCCCTCCCTCTTTAATTGCTCTGCTTTCCTGGGAATATATTGCATTAAATGAAACGTGTTTGCAAAACAAGAATTCCTCCTAAAATGCACATTTATTCATTCCCTGGAGCGTGAGCTCTGCTGTCTGCTTAGTAAATAAAATTAGTTGGGATTCTTGGGAAATTAGAAAACAAATCAGTCATTAGCTTAATGGAAAGCTCTTTACAGCCCCACGGGGACACTCTGCACACAATTCTGAAGTGGTTTCTTTGGGGTTTTATGGAAAATTAATAGAAGCCGAGTCATGCTCTGAGTCAAGAGAGGAATTAGGAAGAAATTCAGAGTTTTGCCACATTCTAGTGCCATCCTTGTGTGCAAAGAGTGAATTTTTAGTGCTTTATCCAGCCCTGAAATCAAGGAAAAGAGGATCCCTGGGTTGCTCAGCAGATGAATGGAGCTTCTGAGCACCCTTTGAGTCTTTGTGATCATCACTTGTGGTCAGAGCATCCAAGAGACCATTGGAAAAGCAGGTGAGACATCTCAAAATTCCCATCATAAGCAACAGCCACTTTAGTTTGGGGGGGGGAAAAAGCCTTTTTAGGACCCAGAAAACAGGAAATAAATCATTTGGGTTGGTTCAGTGGATGCAAAAATTGTAAACTTTGGCCAAAATGGTTCAACAGAGGGAAATGAAGACAAAACCTCTGTAGATAACCCAGAAAAAGCAGGGAGGTGATCCTGGTAATTCCACACAGCACGACTTGGAGCCAGAGAAGAGACCAGAGACATTTCTCTGGGGCACAAAGAGCTCCTGGCCTGCACTAAAAGCTCCCTGTGGCAGGAGATGATGCCCCTGTCACCACAATATTAATGTTTTTAAGGCATTTGCCATGAAATGCTGTTGGCTTCCCTTTCCAGCAGGTTATAAATTCATCATGGAAAGGAAAAGAGATTATTGCTACCCTGGGTGTCCTGATCCTGCTCCAGGTGAAGGTGGCAGAGGCAGAACCCCCTGGCACCTCATTTTTCACACCTCTTTAGTTCTCTCCTGTGCTCAGAGAGCTTTGAAATGAATATTTGCTTTTTCCCTGGAAAGCAAATAGGAGATAATCCAGAAATCATTGGGATCCAGCTCTGCCAATTTTTGCTCGTGTGACTGTTCTTCAATTTTTTGTATTTTCCCCAATCCACACAGAAGGGGGTTTATTTTCTTTGGTTTGGGATTTATTCTTCCATCTGCTCTTTGTGATATTATTTTATCTCGAGGTGTGTGATTCCAACGAGGTGTTTTTCTTTTTGTGCTGGATCTGATACCCCTGGGATTATAAAATATCCTGACTGGGAAGGGATTCATGAGGATCATCAAGTCCAACTCCTTTCCCTGCACAGGACAATGGGATTTCTGGAGGGACATTTTGGGTTGGATAAGTGCTCAAAGCACCACTCAGAGTCTGCTGGTGGATTTGTCTGACTCCAAATTCCAAAAATCATGGAATGGTTTGTGTTGGGAGGGACCATAAACACCATCATTCCATGGGCAGGGACACCTCCCACTGTCCAACCTGGCCTTGGACACTCCCAGGGATGGGGCAGCCACAGCTTCTCTGGGCACCCTGTGCCAGGGCCTGCCCACCCTCCCAGCCAAGAATTCCTTCCCAAAATCCCATCAAAACATCCCCTCTTTTAATTTCAAAGAGCTCAGCTGCTGCAGAGGATGATGGATCATGGATGGATGGATGGATGGATGGATGGATGGATGGATGGATGGATGG
>VXBA01004487.1:108405-123411 GCA_013399895.1 Serilophus lunatus | reverse complement strand
GTTGTTCCAGGCTGGGGGGGGTTGTTCCAGGATGAGGGTTGTTGTTCCAGGCTGGGGGTGGTTGTTCCAAAGCAGCAAAGGGAAGAGGCAGCAAACTCTTGCCTGTGATTCTCTAACTCGTGTCTTCAGCTGATTCAACCCATATTTTTGTATATTCTCAGACAATAAACCTCAAACCAAATATTTAATTCTATTTTAGGAGAGGATTTTTGCTTTTTTCCCCAGATTTGTACAATTTTGGGTAACTGGAATACCAAGAGTTTTAATGCCACTCTTCCAAGTCTCTCCTGCACTATTTCCATCTGCTTTTAAAGTTCTGCTGAATTCAGGGTGCAGAGGGGATTTGGGGTTGAGGGGCAGAGGCAGGAGATGAATTAAATCATGGTCTGGATCCCACCTCTGCCCTAATTTACTGTTTGCATCTGGATGGGAACACAAATCCTGGGAGACTGGAAGGGAACATCCCATCCAGAGCCTGGAGGGGTTCAGAAAAGAATGACAGCTACTGATTCCTGGAGTTCAACAATAAATTTAACATCTGAAAGCTCAGTCAGTGGAATAGAAATGACTGAAATCCCTTCTCATTTCTACTCCAGAGGCCACAAAAACCTGCTCACCTTCACTGCCCGTGATCTGATTAATTCCTGGGGTTGTTCAGGTGGGGATTTGCCTGGAGAATTCCATCTTTATTTCTTTCCCACTTCTCTACAAGACACTTGAAGGGCAGGTGGATGAAAGGCTCCCAGAAAGCCACTGCTTCCACTCCTCAGTGTTCCCAAATGATGGAGGATATCCTTTCCTGTGCTCTGGGGCTGCCCGAAGGAGCTGCTGACCTTGGGGCTCTGCTTTTATCCCTTCCAGCAGATCTGTTTTTCTCGAGTGCCTTGGAGATGGAATCTCATTGTTCCCAGGAGCTCCCAGGAAAAGGCTGAGAGTCCCATAATTCAAATTCCAAGTGCTTTGGGTTCTTATGCCCTTGGATAAATCCACTCATCTTTCCTTGTCTGAATAAATGAGTGTCTGGGTGATATTGATAAGAACCAGGGCGTTGTTTTCTTTGCAAGGCACAAACACTGCACGGATTTTCCTCTGCAAATTCCAGATATCCCCGACAAGCTGCATTTGTTTCTCCTGCAGAGAAAAAAACGGGACCACAGAAACCATTTGCAGCCACAATCCAGGGAAATAAAACCATTCTGGGAGATCACTTCCCTGCCAGGTGTCAATACCCTTCCCTTAGTATCACTCAAAGAGGAGTTTTCCATGGAATGTTGCCTGGGAAGCTGGAAAAACCTGCAGCTGCTGACAGGGGGAGATACTGGTGCTGATTACAGGCAGCAGTCAGTGTGTGGGGATCGAAGCCACCAGTTGAAACCAGTTTGTGGTCACCAGTTAAGGACCACAACACTCTTGCTGGGCTCATGGTCTGCTTTGGATGATCCCTGAACGAGCCTTTTATCCCTGATAATCTCATTTATTTGACTGCCAGTTAATGGATTAAATGTTCAGAAGGAGATTCCTTAATTTTGCCAAGCTTTGGAGGTGATTGAGATCCAAGGAATTCCCTGGGAAGTTGGAGAGGGGGGGGGTTGATGATCACTTTATCCTTGATAATCTCATTTATTTGAGTGCCAGTTAATGGATTAAGTTTTAATAAATAAATTCCTCCATTTTCTCCAGCTCATCATCGACATCCAAGGAATTCCCTGGGAAGTTGGAGGGAGGGTTTGATGATCATTTTGTTTCCCTGATAATCTCATTTATTTGAGTGCCTGTTGATGGATTAAATGCTCAGAAGGAAATTCATCCATTTTCCCCCAGCTCGTGGCCAAGATCCAAGGAATCGGAGATCCAAGGGATCTCAAGGAATCTGGGATCCAAGGGATCTCAAGGAATCGGGATCCAAGGGATGTCAAGGAATCGGGATCCAAGGGATCTCAAGGAATCGGGGATCCAAGGGATCTCAAGGAATCGGAGATCCAAGGGATCTCAAGGAATCTGGGATCCAAGGGATGTCAAGGAATCGGGATCCAAGGGATGTCAAGGAATCGGGGATCCAAGGGATCTCAAGGAATCGGGAATCCAAGGGATCTCAAGGAATCGGGGATCCAAGGGATCTCAAGGAATCGGGGATCCAAGGGATCTCAAGGAATCGGAGATCCAAGGGATCTCAAGGAATCTGGGATCCAAGGGATCTCAAGGAATCGGGATCCAAGGGATCTCAAGGAATCTGGGACCCAAGGGATCTCAAGGAATCTGGGATCCAAGGGATCTCAAGAAATCGGGGATCCAAGGGATCTCAAGGAATCGGGATCCAAGGGATCCCAAGGGTTGGGAGCTCCAAGGGTTGGGAGCTCCAAGGGTGGGGAGCTCCAAGGGTTGGGAGCTCCAAGGGTGGGGAGCTCCAAGGGTTGGGAGCTCCAAGGGTGGGGAGCTCCAAGGGTTGGGAGCTCCAAGGGTTGGGAGCTTGGGGAGGGCGGGTTCGTGTCCTCCCGGCAGCAGGAGGAGCAGGTCGCTCTCCGTGGTGCTGCAGAGGTTCTTCCTCACCCGACGATGCTTTTTTTGAGCCTCATTCCACACCACAACCAGCAGCAGTTTGTGAAATCCATGTTTTCCCACCATTTTTCAGGACAGGATGAGCCCAAAGCATCTCACTCCTGGTCCAGTCACACCCCAAACCGGCTTGAAACTCCTCCAGGCTGGCTTTAAACTGCGGCTTCCAGCTCAATTCCCGGTTGGAATTGTTCCTTAAGGAATGTGGTTTGTGGCTGAGGTGACACCACAAACACTGAACTTTGTTTCACGCAATTTGAATAAAGATATTCAAATATTAAGAGATTCAAACCCCATTTTTGGGGTCTTACAGGTTGTTCTTCCAAACAAAGCAGAACCAAACTCCTTAAAAATCCCTTTATTTAAGGAATTCTTTCTTTTCAGTCCCTCAGAAACATGGGGATACCTCTGGAAAAGATCTTCCATCACACCACAGACTTAAAAAAACCTCAATTGCAATTATAATCTTAAATAATCTTAATTTATTTTCCCTCTACACTGAGCAGGGTGTTTAAATAATTACTATTTGTACCCCAGTTCAATAATTCAGTGTTTTCAATGCCATACCCTCCTGAGATTATCTGTTATCAACCAGTTTCAGGTTTGGAATGAAGATGGAATTGGATGATTTCCCTGAAATTCAAGAGAATTCAATCAGGATTCAGTCTCATGTTTGATAGGGAAATTAGTGGCAGATTTGGAACATCCTTTTAAAACCTTAACAGATCGAAGCCAGAGAACCAATGCCCCCAAAAATCCATGAAATCCCATTAATTCAGCACCTAAAAAGAGCTTTAAAATTCCCTCTGCCCTCCTTGGAGGGGATTCCAGCCTTGCAGGATAAATGTCACTGGGACAGTTGGAGGGGATGGGAAAAGAAATTCTCCCTGACAGGAGAGGAAATTTGAGGATCCCAAGAGTGCAAGAATATAAAATCTGGCCAGGGAGAAGCAGATCTGCAATATATTAAGCCTGGATTATAATTCTGAGTCATTGTTCACCCTGAAGGAAGGAATATTTAGGCTCAGCTCAGGTTTTACTCCAGGAATTCTCTCACTATGGAACAGTTTTAAACATTGATTTTAATTTCCCCATGTGCTGGTCAGAACCCCCCAGTTCTGAGCAGGACAGAGTTGAGATTAATCCTGTGGAATATTATTAAATATCCAAAACTTCTCAGACAGCTTGGAATGGAGATGACAGAAAGGAGAGAATAAATGAATGCAGGACAACTCAATTTCTGTGTTATTATGTCTTTATTTCCTAGATTTTTCCTCCCACTCCTGAGCAGTGAATTGTGGTTTTACAAAAGGCTCTTGACAGGCTGAAATTCAGCTCTCCTTTGACAGCAGCACAAAGCTTCCACTCAATTCCAGTTCAGACATTCTCCAAATTTGAAAGTCCTTGGTGGGTTTTTGGTTTTTTGGCAGAGGATTCTTTGATGCCACTTTTCCATATCTCCTCTTTTTGTAGCTATTTCTATTTGCTGCCCAATAAAATATTGGGTTGTTTGTGTTTATACACAATTTTTTATCCATGTATCTAAAGGTATTGGGGAAATTTGGGCTTTGAGGAGCAGGAAAACTGAAGCTGGGGGTGTTTTCTGAGATCTCACCCCTCTTGCATTCTTTCTTGCCTCTATTTTCTGTGAGTTTCTTGAAAATAAGGGGTTGGATTGATGGGGATCCTCTCTCCTTCTGCTGGGTGTGATGTAATTAAATGATGGGTCCAAGAGCAGCTTTGTCCTTCCCCTGGGTAGGACAGCACTGATTTGGGCCAAAAAAGGCCCCAAAAAAAGAGGAATTGCACAAATTTTGGTCCTTTTTTAGACCCCTCAGGAAGGGAAAGTGTGGTTTAGGAAGCACCTTTTTTAAGTGTTAAAAAAATTACCCTGATTTTGTTTCAATAAATCAAGGAGTTATTCTGCACATTGACAATGATGCTTTCGTTGCAATTTAATCATTTTAATTAGTTTGAGCTGCACTTAGGTTGGGTTTATCTCCTGCTTACAGGCAGTAAAACCATGAAGGAGGAATAGGGATGATAGGATTAGAGAATCCTGGAATTTTGGGTTGGAACAGACCTTAAAACTCGTCCAGTTCCACCCCCTGCCCTGGGCAGGGACAACTTCCACCAGACCTGGCCTTGATGCCTTGGAATTTTACTTCCAGGTGAATCCAAGGCTCTCAGCTGTCTCAGAGTGTTGGTATTTCCCTCTTTTCTTGTCAAGAAGGAGAATTTCCAACCCTTGGCAGCATTTCCCTTTCCCCAGAGCTCCAACATTCACCACGGGCTAATTACTGCTCTTAAAAGCAGAGTAATTAAGCTGCAATTAAACTGCCACCCAGAACATGGTGTTGGTCAAACACAAGCAGCAGTTCCCTCAGGTCACCTTGGCTAATGCAGTGTCTGCTCACAACAACGAGGGAGGAAATCAGGGGGAGGGAAAACAGAGGGAGGAAAAAATAGAGGGAGGGAAAACAGGGAGAAAAAAAACAGGGGGAGAAAAATCAGAAGGAGAAAAAACTAAAGGGAGAAAAATGAGAGGGAGAAAAAACAAAGAGATAAAAACCAGAGGGAGAAAAATCAAAGGGAGAAAAATGAGAGGGAGAAAAAACAGATAAAAAACAGAGGGAGAAAAAACTAAAGGAAGAAAAAGCAAAGGGAGAAAAATGAGAGGGAGAAAAACCAAAAGGATGAGAACCAGGAGTAAGAACCAAAGGGAGAAAAAGCAAAGGGATAAAAACCAGAGGGAGAAAAACCAAAGGGATGAGAACCAGGAATAAAAACCAAAGGGATAAAAAAACAAGGGAGAAAAACCAAAGGGATAAAAAACTGAGAGAGAAAAACCAAAGGGATGAGAACCAGGAATAAAAACCAAAGGGATAAAAAAACAAGGGAGAAAAACCAAAGGGATAAAAAACTGAGAGAGAAAAACCAAAGGGATGAGAACCAGGAATAAAAACCAAAGGGATAAAAAAACAAGGGAGAAAAACCAAAGGGATAAAAAACTGAGAGAGAAAAACCAAAGGGATGAGAACCAGGAATAAAAACCAAAGGGAGAAAACCCAAAGGGATAAAAACCAGAGGAATAAAAACCAAAGGATAAAAACCAGAGGAATAAAACCTAAGGGGTGAAAAACCAGAAGGATTTAAACCAAAGGGATAAAAAACAAAGGGATGGAAACCAAAGGGATAAAATCCAAAAAGATAAAAGACAAAGGGATGGAAACCAAAGGGATAAAACCAACGGTGGTTCAGCACAAAGGAGCAGCAGAAACTCTGCAGCATCCAGGCTGTGAATCCAAGCTCTGGGATGTTGGCACCTCCCAGCAGAGGGAGAATCCTGGGATTAATGTTGTGCCAAGGGACACTCTGGGAAACACCAGGCAGGGGTAGCACCAATCCTTTGCTGGAGCTGGACGTTCCCTGGATCTCTGAGTGTGGAGGGATGGGCTGTTTGCAGAGTGTTCAGCACATTCCCAGAGCTCAGGGGTGCAGAGATTCCCACTGTAATTAATTCATTAATTAAGGAAACAGCGAGACATTTTGAGTGAGACAAATGGCAGAGCTGCATTTCTTTGTTGACTCCCCAGCTGGTGCCACGTGGAGAGTCAAGAAAGAAGAGGATCTGTGCCCTCTCCATCCTGCTGGGTTGGCTCCCTCCAAGCTTGAAATCAGGATTAAAGCCTTCAGGCTCATTAATTGGATGAAGTGGACGAGAATTCTGCTTTCACAGCACTTCCCTTGGTTATTTAATGTCCTGATTGGGGTGGGATCACTGAGAGTGGAAATCTCATTCCAAAGAAGAGTTGCTATAAACTGACCCTTCATTTAAATTAATGATTAACTAAATCTGGCTTAGAGGGTGCCAGGAGGAAAGAGGCCAGAGCTGAGCCACAGGAATAGTTTCAATAGGAAATTGGTCCATAGGAAAAACCCCTCCCTGTGATTTCTGAAGGAGTGTCAGCTCCAGGAAGGGGAGCTGTGCCTGTGGAGTCCAGGAAACAATTCCATAAACAGTGTGACAGCCCTAAGGACTAAGCAACAAAAAAAAATATGAAAATAATAATACCCTGGAGCTCTGCAAAACGTGGGATGTGCCAAAGAGAAAGGGAGACTCATTTTCTGTGGTTGGACTGCAAGGAATCTGCATGGCAGGACTAAAGCACCAAAAAAAGGAGGCATGTGGACAGAAGAGACATCAAGTCCAGGCTGGGCTGAAAACAAACGTAGATTTGGGTGTGAATGACACTGTTCATTCTGAATTTGAGCATCAAAATAAGATCTGTTGCCTCAGGGTTTGCTCACAACCAGAGACAGTTTCAAATAATGTTGAGTCTTGATCAACATCCCATCTCACATCTTTAATAACTCTGATATCCCATCTTCAATAACCGTGCTCCTCTGCAAAGCCATTTATAGACTTGTCATTGCTCTGGCAGGAAATCACAGCCCCCATTCCCTGGTTCAAATGGCTCTAAAGATTCCAAAAGGAGAGAGAGGACAAGGAACCAGACTTTGCTGGGCAAATCCTTTGCTCTGCTGGGCTTTGTTGCTCGTTTCCTTCTGTCTTGAGGTATCAGCATTTCTTTGGGGGTTTAGAGTCATCATTCCCTTCTGGACAAAGTGTGTCTTCTGGATTTTACGCTCTGGGAGCTTCCCAAAGGCTGGAGCCTGGAGCCAGGCTTGGCTGGATGGAGATGTGGAGCCCATGGAACACCTGGAGCACGTGTGGCTTTGAGCTCCTCACCCCGTGGAGCCAGAGGCAGTTCCAAAGCCAAGGGAAGGATTTGGGAATCATCCTTCCTCTGCCAGAGCCTGTTTGGTTCACTAAATATTTCAGGGAATGTTTGAGATGTTTCAGGAAATCCACCCCCACGATAAGCGAGCCCAGTAAGCTGCTACATGAGCTGGGATTTCCACAGGAATTAAGGGATCAAACCATTGGAATCCCTCAGGCTCCAGTGCAAACAACAGCCCTGGTACCTTCCCTTGTAGAGCTTCACAATTTTTTTTCCCCCTTCAGCAAGACCCAGCAGGTCTTCCCCCCCCCCAAAAAAAAAGATCCAACAGGGAACAACGTGTTTACCACCTTGGCACAGTTCTGCTGGTAAATCTTTATTCAGGGCTGTGTTAGACCCACATCACCCCAGGTTGGGTTGCATTTAGTCCCAAACCGTTGTGTTTATTTAGTTTTCTCCTTTTCCACATGTAGAATATCTCCATCCCAGCACCTCCCAGCAGCAGATGTTCCCTGAAACCTGAGGACACAGCAAGGGAAGCTGCTGCCTCCCATGGCCCCAGTCAGAGGGAAGGTTGGGAGGGACTTTGCTCAGATTTCATTTTCTTTCACTTGCCCTTTTTCCATTATTCACACTGGAAAAGACCTTTCCTGGGGTTTTATCCGGGAAGGAAAGGCAGGAGAGGTGAAGGGGAAGAGAGAAAATGCCCCTGTGGGTGTTTGTGCTTCTCCTGCTCCCAGAGAAGCCACTTTTCCTGGCTGAGTGACCTGGAGTGAGGGCTGAGCTCCTGCCCTGTGGGGACCATGGTTTGCCTCCTCTGGCCCCTCTCCCCCCTCTTGGGAATGTGCTCCCACTGCAGCTCAGAGCTGAGGAAAACCTGCACCACCTTCCCCAGGGATTTTGCAGCTTTCCTTGAGCTCTTCAAAACCCAGGAAAACAGGGATGTTATTCCTCCCAAGGGGTGGCAATGGAAGTGGGACCCAGGAGAACAGGGAGGATCATTCTCTTCTTCCTTGCCCACGGGAGGCTTTACAGACTCATTCCAGAGTGGTTCGGGGTTAGAAAGGACCCTAAAGATCACCCAATCCCAACCCTTCCCATGGGAAGAGATGCCACCCACGAGCTCCAGTTGCCGGTGTGGAGTGTTGGGACCAAAAAGGATCATTAAAATGCCCAAGACAGACAAAAAACTGCATCAGAAACTCATTTTGGCAAGTCCATGGCACAACCAGATGTCCTTTGTCCCAGTCCAGCCCCTCTGGCAGTGCTGCCATTCACCTTTTCCCAGTGTTCCTGTGTTTTAGAAGGAATTCCCTGAGCTCCACGCTGAATAAAGAGGATTTCGGCAGCACCACAGCAACTCTCTCATCCCCAACTTGTGAGCCCGAGATTTTTTGGCTAAAAAGGACCAAAGCCAGTGATGGATTTCAGCAGAGTGGTGTTAAAATGTCCCACACTGTAATTTATGTCCCATTTTCCCCAATCCCTGATCACAAGTAACTGGGCTTCAAAGAGCAGCACCTGCTCCATCCGCCTCCACTGCTAATTCCTGGTGTTTGTGGAGGAGTCTTTAGCCTCAGATCCTCAAAATGCAGAAAGGATCCTCAAAATCCTCACTCCACATGGTGAGTTTTCCCATTTTGGATGGTGTGAGATGAGGATCATCCAGTTTTTAGCATCCCCTGGGACTGAGTTACCAGAGCCCTGACTAATGTTGGGATCACTCATTCTCTTGATCAGAGAATCATAAAATACAATTCCTCATCCCTGGGAGTGTCCAAGGCCAGGTTGGAGCCCCCTGGGACAGTGGGAGGTGTCCCTGCCCATGGCAGGGGGTGGGATGAGATGAGCTTTGAGGTTCCTCCCAACCCAAACCATTCTAGGACTCTTTGATTTTGAATTTATTCAGCTGAAACCTTTTTACTTCTCTGTTCTGTGCATTGAAACCTTGGGCTGCACCTGGGATAGGCTGAGCTTTGCTGACACCAGCTCTGGGCTTCAGTCAAGCCACTCAAAGTGGTTTTCATCAACTTGGCCATTCCTTTCTTTCCTCCCCTCCTCCAGGATCGCCTGGATTTGTCCTCCCAGCTTCAAATTAAAGAACAATTAGTAATAAATTCCCCACTGGCTGCAGCAGTTGCTTGTAAAACCCAGGACTGGAGATGCTGGAATTCACTCCCGACTTTCTTGCCAGGTTGAGCTTTAAAAAAGCTGAGTTTCCTGGAAGTTTTCCTTTCCCACACTCCCTGTCCATCCAGGATGGAGCAGAGAGCCAGGGGTGTGAGGAGAGGAGGGAAGGACACTGTGGATGCTGCTGGGAGCAGGAATAAGTGTCTGGCTGGAAAAATGGCAGGGAATTCCCATTGAATCCATAGGGATTCTGCATTTCCCATCCTGCCGTGGGGGAGCTGCTCTCCAACAGGACTTTGTGCTACTGATCAGGTTGAGAAGACCTTGCTCAGCTTCTCTGATGTTTCCAGCCTTGTTTTCCAAGGATCTGCTTCATCCTGCCTCATGTTTATTAATGAATCCACCATCTCCCTGTGAGTTACAGGAATAGAATTCCCATTCTTCTGAAGACAGGTGATATTATTTGCTTGACATCCAGCAGGGAACTGAACTTTGATCTTCTGCCTTCCAGCTCAAAACTCTGCCTGTCTCCTCCCTCATTATTTGCTGGACTTTGCAGCAGGTAAACAAAGGAATATCCAAGGCAGGGGCTTCTTCCAAGGAGTTCTGGTTATTGCTTGGAATGTTTTGTTCAGTCCATGTCAGCTTTCATCTGATCTGAGCCTTATCCTGAATTTTGGGCACCACTTAGAGTGGTTTGAGCCCAACAGGGAGGCTTCCAGCTTGCAGGAATCTGCTTAAAATGGCAAGGGTGGGATGGGAAACTGGGTGTGATATTCCTGAGTCTCAGAGTATTCCTGAGTCCCAGGGAAGGTGTGGAAAGGTGGGAGGCGTGTTCAGGGTCTGTGTCTTGCCGTGCTTGGAGCCAAAGAATCACAGAATGGGTTGGGAATGACCTGGAAGATGATCCAATTCCAGCCCCTGCCATGTGCCACATTCCTGAACATGGAAGGCAAAGTTCCCAAGGCCCAGAACACGTCCCTGCTCTCCCTGGTTGGTATTTACCATCTTCTTACCACCTCCACCCAGGAGGGAAATGCACCTTGTTGTAAATATGTCAAGCCCGGCTCTTCCCACCCACCCCCGCCATTCCCAACAAAATTCCATGCACAACAAAATCCCCGACTCGATTTTTTCAAGAGCCTTAAATCAGACTGAATTCCTGCAAACTGCATTTAGGAAGGGACCTTTATTAGATGTCCCCTCTTTTATTGTCCCTCCAGGGCACAGCCCAGGGCAGGACAGAGCTCACAAAGCTACAAAAGCATCAAAATGTGGTTTACCCCCCCCCAGGAACTGCTTTCACTTCCAGCCTCCTGGATCCTCAGTCACATTCTGTGGTTGTACTTTAGATATTGTGATAAATATTATATTTAGATATTGTGATTAAATTCAACACGATCTCACATCCCTGAGGAGGAACGAGGGTGTGAAAGGGAGCTCTGGCACCACATTTATTGACAAACCCAAAGAGCCTCGGGTCCTACATTTTATTTTCCTCGTTATTTTCAATCCCTACCAGGACTGAGGATCCCTGGAGGACCCTGCAGGCTCGGAGCTCCTGGAGAAGCTTTTCCCGGGTGAGATTCCCAACCCAACTGCAAAAGCGACTTTGGGGAAGAGCTCCTCTCCTGTGGGAACAGCTTGGGAGCTGGAAGGTCAGGGAAGATCGTTGTGCACCCGAGGAAAAGGGAGGTGGGTCAAGCGTGGTGAGCACAGGGAAGGCACAGCTTTCCCTGCTCCGAGCCACTGGTGGGGAGCGGGAACAGCTCCGGCTTCTCCTCCTGCGCGGCTGTTCCTTGGAAGCCGTGGAGAGCCAAGGTCACCTTGTCCTGCAGCAACTCCCTGAGCTCCACAAATAGGAGTCCTTGACAGGAAAAGTGGAATGGTTGGGGCTTTAAAAAGGGTTGATGGAGATGAAATATCGGGATGAAGTTTTTTACTCAGCGATCCTGGCTCAGAGAAGCTGTGGCTGCTCCATCCCTGGGAGTGTCCAAGGCCAGGTTGGAAAAATTTGGGATAGTGGGAGGTATCCCTGCTCATGGTAGGGAGTGGGATGAGATGAACTTTAAGGTCCCTTCCCACCCGAACCATCCCAGGATTATAAAACGGGCCTGTTGTGTTTTCCCAGGGGAAATTCCTCCTCCAGGCTCTGCAATCCCACTATTCCTCCAACACTTTAGGGGGAATTCTCACCATCATTCCTGGAATTCTCCTGCAGGTGGTTGGCTTGGCTTTTGGCAGAGTTTGGTTTGGGTTGGGGTTGATTTTTGGCAGATTAGTCCCTTTGCCAACAGGGTCACGAGAGGAACCACAACGCAGCCCCTGGATCACTCTTGGTGCATATTCTTCACCAGAGCAAGAAGTGCCAATTTTCAGCCCCCAAAGCCAGATTTAAATATTTCTATGAATCAAGAAACACGAGGAAAAATTGTAATTCAACTTCTCTTTCCACCTTTAGTTCCCCTTTGATTGAATGACTCCCACTAGAAATAAAGGGTGTTTTTGTGAGGTGTCTGTTCTTGGTGAGCCTCTCACAGCCCTTCTCCTTCATTTTTGGAGGGGATGTGAATATTTTCCTGCTTTTCCCAAACCTCCAGAGCAGCTTGTACCATTTTCTTCTTTGGCATCTTTATTTATCAGCATTTCACTTCTTGCAGAACCTGGGAGAGCAACACAGGGAATTTCCAGGCAGTTGAGCACAAAGCAGGGCAGCAAAAAGAGGGAAAGAATCCAGGAATAATCCAAATAATCCCCTGGAGTGATGAGCACAGCTTGTGGGAGAGCTGCCACTGATCACCAGCCCCAAAGGTTGGTTGGCAAAGCTTTAAGGTAATTTATTCTGCAGCCAGAGTTTCTTTTCCAGGTGGAAATCCAAACCTGCTCATGGATGAAGGAGCTTCCAGCTCCCAGGGTTTGGAGAGTTCCTGCCTTTTATGAGGCTCAGGTGCCAGAAAAGTGGAGACTTATCCTGGGAAACTCGGATTTTAGAGCATCTCCAAGGGCTGAGATGAAAACTCTCTGCCTGGGCCTGGAGGTGGGAGCAGAGCAGGCCCTTGGTTCCCTGCTCAGACACTAAAAATAGATGGCAAAAGAGGGATTTTTAAGGTGTAGGAGCAGCTTTCCTGGGATGTTCTGCCCATAATTTATTCTATTCCCTCTTCCCAACTAGACCTCTAGAAATAAAGGGAAATAAACTCCTTTCCAATAATGGATAAGTTCTAGTCAAGCCCTGGGTAACATTTTTTCCCCATTTTTTATCCATATCATATCATTTCCCCCCCTTTGCCACATCCCAGTAATAGCAGGAAAAGGTTTCCAGTGGGATCAGCCCAAAGCTGGAATGACTCTGCTTGCCTGGTGGGGAGGAGGAATTACAGGAGGGATCATTACTAAGTATTTTGAATAAAATTTTATTTCAAACCTTAATTTATTAATTTTTATAATAAAATATTTTACATTATTATTAAATAGATCTTTATTAAGCATATTTTTATTAAAATATTTAATATTTATAAATAAATTAGAAATAAAAACTAATTAATATTTCAATTGAATCAATAACTAATAGTCTCTATTTTTGTATTTTATATTAAATATTCAGGATATTAAATAATAGTTAGCAAGTGTCTGTTACGAACATCAAATATCCTGAAAGACACCAACTTACAAATTCCCTAATTTTTAGGATAATTTTTGGTGTAAAATTGCTTGGGAAGCTCAGGACTGGCGAGGAACAGAAAACTATTGGGAAAAAAAGTCTCCAAAGAACTTCTTCAAGTTCTTAATTGTCTTCTAATTATGTTTTATTACTCACTAATAAGGCTAGACACTCGTTTTTCATCTCGTGGGAAGGACAACTCAGACACCACTAGAGGCCACCCTTGTAATTCAGCAAAATAATTCAGTGAAATTCCATCATTTCTTCGTTATTTTAATGAAACCTTCGATAGGGAGCTGAGAAAGTGGATTTGGTTCGTTTTTCTTCCCTTCAACTCTACGGGCAGAATTTTCAGAGGATTTTTCAGGGGGGAGCTCAACAAATTTTGGTGCTTTAAATGTTCAGTAAAACTCCTGAAGAGAAAGGGTTGAGTTGTCCCTGGTTTTCACTGAAGCCCAGGGCTGAGCTGAAGGGGACAGAGGGGACATCCCCAGCTCCAGGCATGCCAACATTCCCATTTTCCCGAAGAAAAGTCACCTGGGAACAGCAGCAGCCCAGGGTGACACCAGCACACACAGGAGCACAAAGGAAGGTCCAATCCCCCTGAAAACCTGGATATAAATTGAGCAGGAGGTGCCTTGAGCTTCCCCCTTCCAGGCTGGTTGGTGGAGCCAAAGCTGCTACTGGGGGAATCCTGGAGTCAACTTAAAAATTACCACAAACCCTAAAAAAGAGAAATATTTTACATTTTACAGGATTATTTCCTGCCAGTGTTATTCCCTCTCTCCCATCTCTGCTGGGCTCCAACATCTCCCCCTTTTCCCAGCTTTGCTTTAAAGGGCAAAGCCACCCAAACTGGCCCAGCTGGACATTGCAGGAATGTTCCCATCCCAATCCAGGGGACACTCAGCCTTTTCCTGCAGGATTAAAGTCCCATCAACCTCAGAGCAGTTTCAAATCATTCCCTGGGAGCCCCTCAGGCCTATTTTTCCATGCAGGGATTGGGAATCTCACCCTGCTGCCCCCTCAGCACTTGTTCAAGGCAAGGGATGCTTCTCACAAGCTGCTCCTCTTCCCAATAATTCTGTGTTTCCAAGGGATTCCTGATTTCCTGGCAGGCAAATCTCTTCCAGGACACTGTGTTGGGATGGCTGTTCCCATCCTCCCAGGCCTGTGGATGTCACCTGGATATTTGAGCTCACGAGCCAAGCCTGAGCCTTGCCCGTGCAGGAAAAGAATCTGATCCCTGAGGAAGAAGCACTTTGGACTCTCAGGTGGTTTTTATGGATATTCCACTAGAGGGGAATAAAGATCTGTAATATTTGCCATGAGCACTGAAAAACCTGGAATGTGGGGCTTGGAGAAAACTTCTGTGCCAGCACTTTGGGAGTGTTTCTCCTTATCCCTGGCAAGAAAACACTCAATCAATGCTAATAATTCCAATTATCACAAATAAAGGAGAGCAAACCCCACAATTCCCAAGGATCTGTGGGTTGTGCTGGACACTCACACCCTCCCCCCCCACCCCAGGGGATATTTTCCCACCTCCCAGTTGGGTGTTTGTGATTAAGAACGTGTGTAAAACATCAAGAAATTCATGCCAGACCATTCCTCCTTCTTTTGGGGAGCTTCCTAAATGAAGGAATCATCTCTTTGCAGGTTGTCTAGCAAGAATCAAGGTTGATAATGTGATTAATATGTTATTCACTGTGGAGGCATCACTCATTTGCAATAATCTGGAGGCGTCCAAGCTGATGATCCCTAATTATGATGCTTCAGAGGAAACAGGCAGAAAGGAAAAGTAGGGGGTAGTTTGTAATCCATGAAATGAATTCCCAGATGAAAAGGAGAGGGTCAGAAAATTAGTGGTTTAATTAATTTAGAGGAAAACTGGAAATTATATGTGGAAATCATGTT
>VXBA01004487.1:63552-108371 GCA_013399895.1 Serilophus lunatus | reverse complement strand
ATCCCATCTCATCCCACCCCATCCCATCCCCACCTCATCCCATCCCATCCCATGGAATGACTCAGTGCTCAAGGACCACATGTGGGGAAAAGTTCTGGAGAAATATTCTCTTCCAAGTCCTGCAGTAGGACTTGTATCCCTCCTCCAGGTGCTTCCCAACCCTCCATCCCAACTGCTACCAGANGGATATTCCACTAGAGGGGAATAAAGATCTGTAATATTTGCCATGAGCACTGAAAAACCTGGAATGTGGGGCTTGGAGAAAACTTCTGTGCCAGCACTTTGGGAGTGTTTCTCCTTATCCCTGGCAAGAAAACACTCAATCAATGCTAATAATTCCAATTATCACAAATAAAGGAGAGCAAACCCCACAATTCCCAAGGATCTGTGGGTTGTGCTGGACACTCACACCCTCCCCCCCCACCCCAGGGGATATTTTCCCACCTCCCAGTTGGGTGTTTGTGATTAAGAACGTGTGTAAAACATCAAGAAATTCATGCCAGACCATTCCTCCTTCTTTTGGGGAGCTTCCTAAATGAAGGAATCATCTCTTTGCAGGTTGTCTAGCAAGAATCAAGGTTGATAATGTGATTAATATGTTATTCACTGTGGAGGCATCACTCATTTGCAATAATCTGGAGGCGTCCAAGCTGATGATCCCTAATTATGATGCTTCAGAGGAAACAGGCAGAAAGGAAAAGTAGGGGGTAGTTTGTAATCCATGAAATGAATTCCCAGATGAAAAGGAGAGGGTCAGAAAATTAGTGGTTTAATTAATTTAGAGGAAAACTGGAAATTATATGTGGAAATCATGTTGGAAAGCTTTAATTCATGGGGAGGGGTTGGAGTTGGGAGATTTGGATTTGGCAAGGGGTTGATGGGAGTGGTGGGAACACTTTGGGCATGGAGAAGGGGATGACTGGCAGGGATTTCTCGTGGTGGATGGGTGGCAGAGGAGCACATCCCACCCCATCCCATCCCATCTCATCCCACCCCATCCCATCCCATCCCANCATCCCATCCCATGGAATGACTCAGTGCTCAAGGACCACATGTGGGGAAAAGTTCTGGAGAAATATTCTCTTCCAAGTCCTGCAGTAGGACTTGTATCCCTCCTCCAGGTGCTTCCCAACCCTCCATCCCAACTGCTACCAGAGCTTTTTCCTTGCTGCAAAAAAAATTAAATAGGGAGAAGACTGAGTGTCCTTGCTGGATTAGCACAAAAGGGAAGTGGATGTGCTTGTCTGGCCATAAAAGTTATGGAAAACCCCAAAGGATCCTCACTGAAGGTCCAACTGATCTTCAGCCAAACGTTTCCTTCTGTGTGTCATGGGAAATCCTTGTTCCTGGTGGCTCAAGGGCAGGACTGGAGGTTAAATAAGAGCCCTGAAAGGAAGAACAGGTACAACCCACTGACTCAGCTCATATTTATTGTGAAGAGGAACCTGAATTTATCTTTATTCTATCTGAATTTATTTTATCTGAATTGATCTTTATTTGGTGTGTGATAAAGCAGCAGATCAACATTTGTATCAGGAACTCCCCAAACAGCTCCAGGGCGGCAGCCTCATGTCCAGGCTGGAATTTGGACCTGCAGCCTTATGCTTTACATGAATGGCTTTTACTTTTATTTTTTTAATTGTTAAAATTTTATTTTTGACTAAAACCTTAATGGCTCACAGCTCAAAGAACAGGAAAATTCCTACACTAGAGAAAAGTTGGGACCATCAGTGTCAGGTGTCATCTCTAAATTGAACCATCACACACCAAAGGTCTTCTCCATTTATTCAGAGAGAGGATCCACCTCTGCTCCAAAGGAATCTGGAGGGATTTGTTTCTCCAAAACCATTTAAGTGGTTTAATCCCGTTTTCCAGAGCTGGAAAAACCCCAGGTGAATACAGTGTTGTTTCCATCTGTGCTGCAAACACAGCTCAAAATTCTGATGAAAACACAACCCCATGGCCCTGAGCACCTTTTCTGGGGTCCAGATTCTCTCCTCAACATTTGTATCATAATTTCCTCAAAGCAACAAGAAAAATGCCCCATCAGAAGTGGTATTTGTTCCTTCCAATGTTGGAAATGGCTCCTGCCCTCCTTTGGGATCATGCCATGGGTCAGGACACCACAAGTCCCTTCCCAGGCTGTGCTGGGACCCAAAAAAGTGGGTTGTGTTTCCCCAGAGTACAGAAAAAACCCCCACTGGAAACTAAATCTCAGCCTAAACCAGAGTTAATGTTTATCTTTTATCAGAATAATGGGAAAAGTTGGAGCGAGGCTCGATTGGGGGTGAAGTCAAACTCCCAAACTTTCTCTTAAATTAGGCCCAGCGGGGGTGGAAAAGCATCCTTGGGGACCTGCGAGCTCTGCAGGAATTCTGCAGCTCCACCAACTCGTGTTCATTAGCGGTGTCGCTCACTCTTGTCACCTCCACAATTATTTTAGGACCTGTCACCAGCAACGTTCTCCCACCAGCAACTGTTTCCAGCTCGCTCTAATGGGGAGGCTGAAGTTGGAAGCAAAAGTTGCCTCTGCTCCTCCTCCTTCTCCCCCTCCTGCTGAGCAGCCGAAGCTCCTCGAGGCTTTGGAGGGAGGGGGATGTGGGATTGTGCAGCTTCCCACGCCCTGATGGGGCAGTGGAACGAGGGGAGGTGGGATGGATGGATGGATGGATGGATGGATGGATGGATGGATGGATGGATGGATGGATGGATGGATGGATGGATGGGCACTGTCGGGCTCTGGGTCTGACATGCAAAAAATGAAACCCCCCAACCCCCAGACTGGAGGGAAATTCCTGGGGAGGTGCTAATGATGGCAGGAGAGGACAGGGAGCAGGGAATGGATTCCACCCTGTCACAGGGCTCTAGTCTTGGTCCTGAGGGCTGGGCAGAGTGCAGGGACAAGTCTGAGCTTCCAGGGTTTGGGAATATTGTGGGAAATGGCAGTGTGACAATAATACAGGTCTGGTCTCTAATTCAGCCCCCAGACATGTCCAACCTGGGGATGAGATGCCACTGCCCAGGGCTTCACCTGGATGAGCAGCTCCAAGGATGGAGGCTCCACATCTTCCCATTTTCCCCTTTCACTGGGACCATTTTCCTCTGCATCTCCTTCATGTCCAGCTTCCTGCCTGGACAGGGCTGGCTCCCTCTCTCCTTAATTCCCCCCAGCTCTGACCCACCAGGGCTCCTGTCCCTGCAGGTTTTTGGCCACTTTTCCCTCCCTGGTGGAGGCTCCAGCTCCAGTGTGGATGTGCCAGAGGAGGCAGCGCCGGAGGCTCCGGGAACGAGCCGCGTGTGGGGAGGGAGCAGCTCTGATTAAGTGGATTATGCTGGGAATAAGCAGCAGACAAAGCAGTGAAATGTTGCCCCGAGCTGCAGCAATGAGGGGTGGCAGGGATTAATCAGCTGCAGAGCTGGAACTAATCAGTGTTTGCAGGAGCTGGGACCTGGAAAACATCTGCTGGGAACCTTCGCTGGGAATGTGTGTCCTCTGCCATGGGGACAAATCCTATGGAGAATCCATGAATTATATTGGTGTCTCCGTGAATTGTATTGGTATCTCTATAAATTATATTGGTATCTCTATAAATTATATTGGTATCTCTATCAATTATATTGGTATCTCCATAAATTATATTGGTACCTCCATAAATTATATTGGTATCTCCATCAATTGTATTGATATCTTAACAAACTAGATTGATATCTCCACAAATTATATTAATATCTCCACAAATTGTACTGGTATCTCAATAAATTATATTGATATCTCCATACATTGTATTGGCAACATCACAAATTATGTTGGTATCTTCACAAATTATACTGATATCTCCATAAATTGTATTGTTGTCTTCATGAATTATATTGATATCTCCATAAGTATATTTGTATCTTCACAAATTGCATTGACAGCTTCATGAATTCTGTTAGTATCTCAATAAATTATATTGATATGCCCACAAATTATATTGATATCTTCACAAATTACATTGATATGCCCACAAATTATATTGATATCTCCACAAATTATATTGTTATCTTCACAAAATATATTGATATCTCCCCAAATCCCATTGGTGTCTCCCCAGATGCCACTGCACCCAGGATGGCTCCTCCACGTGCACCCTTCCATCTCGTTCTCCAGCCAGCAGACATTCCCTGGATTAGCAAAAGCAGTGCAAAGCCCATTATCAAATTTCCTTTCACTCCAAGTGGAGCTGCAATGAGATTTTTAGGGGAGAGCACAATTTAAACCAGCAAATCGAAAGAGTCACTTGCTGCTGAGGAACCTCCACCCTCCTTGGAAATATTTTTGAGGAAAAGACTCAAAGTGGTGGCTCCATTTCCCAGCACAGACATCCCACCTCCTTCCCCAGACTGTCCTGAGCCAACAGGTGAAAAACAAATTCGTGGCGATTTTTTCCTCCCTCCAGTTTCCCTTTTCTTCCCCATCTCCCCCTCCCTCCTTTTATAGCCCAACACATGTCAGGGTTCATGTAACAAAAAGAATTTCCAATGTCAGGCAAATCATTTTTCCATCTGTGGGGTGTTTTTTTCTCCCTATTTTATATTTTTGCACGGAAGTGGCATCTGCGAGGTGCTGCTGTAACTGATCCATCCAGGAGCTGGGAGGTTCCTGACCAGCAGCCTGCTCTTGGCATCCCATTTTTGGCTGCTCCAGCTGTTGTTGTGGAGAGGGCAGGATGGGTTCAGCTGACAGCTGCAGGCTCTCCCAGAAAAGGAAAGTTGTTTTTTCCTGTTCACCAGTTGTCTCTCCCTTCCCAGAGAACCCCGAGGGGGTTTTCTAGTAACAGGCAAAGGTTAGAAATGATGAAGAATATGCACAAGTGGCTTCTTGACATGGGGTTGGTCTGGTTTTTTTCCTCCTGGCTGTTTTCAGAGTGGAACAACCCCAGCAGAGCCTGATTCACCTGTTTGGGAAACGCTCAGGAGCCCCAGGAGGTCGGAGCTGCTCTGGGCTGTCATAATTCCCATCAGGAGTGGGATGAGTGAGAACTGAGGGAAGAAGGTCCTCTGGGTCCAGTGTTTGAAATGTTTCTGTCAAAGTCAGCTCTGAGCAGCAAGAATGAAGGAATTGGCATTGCTTCCCTGGAAAACCAGTGGAGATGAACTTCACTGGGAGTCCCTGTGGGAGCTGGGAAGGTGATTTGAAAAGGTTGGAGCCTCTCTGCTCCAGGGGTGTTCAGCCTGGAGAAGGGAAGGCTCCAGGGACTCCTTGGAGCCCCTTCCAGTCCCTGAAAGTGCTCCAAGAAAGTCGGGGACAAACTTTTTAGCAGAACCTGTTGCAACATGACAAGGGATAATGGTTTTAAAAGAGTCAGATTAAATATAAAGATTAGGTGTAAGAAACCTTTTACAATGAGAGTGTAAAACCTCTCATTTTTGCATCCTCATCCTCCAAAGTGTCCAAGGTCAGGTTGGGCAGGGCTTGGAGCAACCTGGTTGGAAGATAACCCAGCTCCTTGCAGGAGGATTGGAACTGGATGACCTTTAAAGGTTCCTTCCAAATCAAACCACTCCATGATTCTGGGATTCCTCCTGTCAATGCTGAACCACCCAACGGGGGTGTAGGAGACATGGTGGCAACCCCGAGAGTCCCGTGGCAATATTCCATATCCACAGCCCCCCATTCCCCAATCTCCATTCCTGGGAAATGCCCTCCAGGTGTGTAAGGATCCAGCAGGGCTCTCACCCAGTGACAACTCTGAGAAATGTGAGGAAACAGCCTCAGGCTGTGCCAGGAAAGGAAAGGCTGCTCATCAGCAGGAATTTCTCCCTGGAAAGGATGGTCAGGCCTTGGAAGGGGCTGCCCAGGGAGGTTTGGAGTCCCCATCCCTGGAGGTGTCCAAGGAAGGACTGGAGGTGTCCCTAAGTGCTGACAGTCCTGCTCCCACATCCATGGAATAACCCCAACTCCCAACCCAGCTGGCTGGGATGCTCTCACCCCTCATGGATCACCATCACATCCCTGGGCATCCCAACCCTGGGAGCAGGAGGGTGACACCCCCTCATTGCCCTCCCAGCACCAGTTACACAACCCCAAACTCTACAGAGGCTCCTTCCCTTGCCAGGGAGGGGCTCATTCCTCCTGAAATGCCTTGTGGGGGTGGAAATCCTCTTTCCATTGCTTTCCTGCCCACGCTCCTCCTGTGAGATCCCACACACGTGGCAATCAAAGGCAGCCAGCCTGATTTCCAAGGGTTTCTCAGCACTGGTGGCAGGGGAGGGAGCACTCAGGGATGTTCAGCTCCCTGTGCTGCTCCAAGGTGTCCAGGGGCTCACACTTCCCATGGGAATGGCAGATTCAGTGACACCTCTTAGCTCATTCCCCTCTGGAATGAGCATTGTGGATATAGGAGGAATATTCCCCCTCCCCTGCAGAGCAAAAATCCAGATTATTTGTTTGTCTTTCCACTAAAGGCATCATGGGGAGGATAATTTCCAACGAGTTAAAACACAGGCTGTATCACCCTGAAAAAATGGAAGGAAATATTGCTCATCTATCCCTCTCTCACTGCCAAGGCATTTCCAAGCATCCTTCTTTTATTAAATGCCACGTGAGACCTTTTCCCAATCCTACATGAAAGAGAGGGACTTTATTAGGTAAATATAATGAAATAACCATGTGTTGTTTCTCACTTCATGGCAAATGTTTTTTACTTCCTGACAGTATTGATTCCAGATCAAAAAATGCTGCTTTATCCCAGTACCACTTCTTTGTCACACAATCTGTTAAACTCAGCCTAAAAGCTGTGCAAAATTCCTTTCTCCATCATGTTTCCCTGACTTTTTAGTACAATATTTGTGGAGCCAAAAGATGTTGCTCCAAACTCGAGTATTGATCCCAGTGCAATGTATTTTCTCATTGTATTTCCTATTTCTGGGTCCCGCCGTGAAAAGACAATTCCCAGACTGTGGCAAACAAATGAGAAAGTAAATTTTGTGGCGACTTCATTTGAAATTCCCAAAGTGCTGGTGCTAATCTTGAGTCACCAAAAAGGTGGAAAACATAAAACCCTGGAATGTGGAGAGCAAAGGGCTCTTCACTAGGAAGTTGTGGCTTGATGGAACCCCCGGACCAGCAAAGAGATGGAATTTCCTCTCCAGAAACTCTTTGAATTCATCACTTGAATTCACCACATCCAAGCCACGGCCTTCATTATTTTGGGGAGAGGTTCTACCAAGATGGAATGACAATTTCCTATGGAAACCACGTTGCTGAACAGCAAAACCTTCTCTTGAAAAAGCAAATTTCCAATGACGTGGGATTTGATTTTCCTTCAGATAAGCAGCCAGAGATCGAATGTTCACATGGACCTGCACAAATCTGATTAAACCATCAGGAAGGAAATCCTGGGATGATGAAATCAGGGAATCTCTCTATTGGGATGACTTCTGATAAAAAAACCCTGTCAATACTGAGTTTTTTGGGGACATCCTGGCCACAGGAGCAATAATTTGGGATGGTTCTGCAAACTCAAATGCTCCAAAGTCATTGGGGAAATCAGGGTGTTCCCAATATCCCCAAAGCAAGGCAGGTGAAGGATGTCCCTGTTACCACTCTCAGGGGACACCTGACATCTCAGAGGTGACTCAGGTGAATTCCACAGGGATTTAGGATACAAAAGAGGTGGGAAAACAGCTGCTCCTCCTCTCCAGCAAAGCCCAGGCTGCACCAGCAGCTCCTGCAAGGTCAGGATGTGGAAGGAAGTGGCTGCTCTGGGCGCTGGGGAACAAAACAGCCCTGAAGATCCTGAGCATCCCTTTCCTCTCCCAGTTCCCACCTGGCAGGAGCTCTGTGGGTTGCTCACCTCAGCTGGCAGAACTTTGGAACTTCTTCCTGCTCCTCCAGGTCACTTGGCAAACTCCAGGGGGGGGAAGCAAGATCTGGAAGAGCCAGTTTAGACAGGGAAAGGTGTGAGGAGTCTGGGGTTATGCCATGGAATATCTCTCATGCCTTTAGGGTTTCTGCAGCTCCTGGTCCTGCTGCCACAAACCTTCCACCACTGCTCTGGGTGATCCCCCTGCTCCTGGACACCCCTTTGCTGGTTATTCCTGCTCTTGTGGGCAACCAGAGCTGCTGGGATCCATCCCCTGTGCTCCATGACATAATTCCACATCCTTTCCTGCTGATTTCCTTCTTTTTGTCCCTTTCAGCCTCTCTCAGGCTCATACAAATTCTTCTCCTCCTACATCAAATGTGTTGCCACCCACTTCCTCCAGACACTGACTGGGGAGAACTCGGCTCTGAGAGCCAAGAAGAGGATTTTTTTTCTTGCTGTTGTTTTAAGCTGTTGATTTATTTAAGGCTCCACATCTCCTCAGCATCCCCAAACATCTGATGATTTTATTTCAATTGCCTGGTTATTCATGGCCAGCCTGCTTTTCCACTCACCCAAACCTCTCTCAGTTTTGAAAAAAAATAAAAATGAAATGGTGGATGTTTATTTTATCTCTTCTCCCTGGAGAAGGAGTTTAATAATTTAGCAGCAGATATGAAACTGCTCCGTGAGGAGTAATTTGGTTTAGGGGGGAAAAAATGAGATGATTTTTTTTTTCTCCCTCTCCCAGATCCCCATATATAAAGGTATGGTTTGCTTTGGATCATGTTCACTCTCTGAAGACTTGGTTTTGCTATTAAAATCTTTATTTCACTCCAGATTATTCTACCATTCCTTTGTCTCTCTGCTATTAGTCTGCTTTTGGTATGCAGCTGTCACCATGGCTTTTAGGGACCTGCTTTCTATTGGTTCCCAGAAATGGTTTATATTCCCTTAAAACAAGCCAATAAAGGATTTCAGGTGCTTTTTAACCTGCCAAATGCAGCTCATCAAGAGATGCATGGAAAGGAAGGGCAGGAAGCAACAGCATTTTTGTCACAACTTATTTACTGACCCCATATTTTGAGTTTATTGCTTGGTTGGTCTCCTCAAGAAGTATTTTTCCTCGTGGAGCAGCACCTTGGAGTGACCAGCACAGGGGTGGAAAAGGCCAGCTCATGAAGTGAAGGATCTCTGGGCCTGTTACTTCCCTTCCATGGAGAGCAGAGCCCAATAAACCCCATTTCTAGGCTGGGAACCATCAAAGGCTCTTCTACACATTTCCCAGAAATTTCAGAGGTTTAATGGCCTCTGAAATCACCAGGATCTTCCAAAGATTCATTCCCAGAGGAGCTGTGACTGAGTTTTTTGAGGTGAGACAACACATGGGCACATTCCCACCTCAGCCAGGGCTCCTCTCAGCAGGAGGGGAGGAAAATTCCCAATTCCTGCATTTCCACACTCCATTTTCCCCCAGGGTCCTCAGCCCAGCCTGAGCAGTAGGTCCTACCCTCTCCCAGATGTGTCCCCTCTCCCTGAGGACACCCCACCACAGATCCCCACAAATTCCTCTCATCCTCCTGTCAGGAAAATCAGGATTAAAGAAGCAAACAGCAGGTTCTACAACTGCAACCTCCTCAATAATATCACTTTTGGCAAAGCTGTTTCCCATCCTGACCAAATGGAAATTCTGCTTTATAGCAGAGGGTTGGATTTTATTTATTTTTTTTTTTAATTTGCTGCTTGGTTTTTCTTTAATAGTTCTTGTGGGTTCCCCCCCCCCTTCAGTCATTTTTAATGTGCAGCACATAATAATATGAAGCTGAGGACACTGTTCTGATAATTCCTTGAGCAGCCCTGGTGAAACACTCTCCAGATGTGTTGCTGGTTTTCTGCAGGGGGAAGGAATTGTGCATGTCAAAAAAAAAAAAAAAAAGGCCAAAAAAGGCAATTTTTTCCTCAGCTTGGCCTTGGGTTTGAAATAAAATAAGGTAGGGCCACTATTTCAGGGCTGAAAGATGCAAACCAGCACCTGCAACCCTTCCCAAAGCCTAATGGGGATCCAGAAGAGGAAGAAAAAAGAAGAAAAAGCAGGAGAGAGAAAAAGGAGAGGGGGAAAAATACCCAGGCTTCAGATTCAGGAGCAGAAATCCGAGCCTTGTTCCCTGTAAGCTCGGATAATCTAAGTCAAAAACCACATGAATCAACTCAAGCTGAGTCCAGACTGCTGGTCATGCACCCATGGACACACACATTTATTCTTTTATACATTTCAGGGGCTCTTGTTTTGTTGGGAACACATTTGCTGTATTCCCACTGCTGAGGAGGGCTGGAAATGTTGGGATTTTCTAAGAATTGGGCTTTCACACCCTGAGTGTTTTCAAAGCACTGCAGGAGCATTATCTAATAACCCTCGAGGCAGTGCAGGGAGGTAAAAATCAGCATCATTATCCTTGTTTTCCAGCCCAGGGAGAGCCCAGGACAGGGATGATCCAGGCTTTGTCCAAGGCCATGGCAAAACTGGGATTAGGGCTAAGAAACCTCTGGGATCAGGGCTCTGTCCAGGGGCCTGGGCAGCCCTGGGGTGGAAATGCATTTGTACATGAGTGAACCAGGGAGAAAGGGAAGGAGAGGGTGAGATGAGCAGCAAATATTCACCACCAGGAGTATTTGGAAGGTGGGGTTTGCTCCCAAAGGATGGGCTCGGAAGCTCAGCCGCGTCCCAGACGTGCTGCCTGGCGGGATGCTGCTGTTCAGCCAGAGGGAATGAGTTTTCCCAAGGTTGGTTGGGTCCCTCCTGAGTGATTTCCTTCAGACAAAGGCGAGCTGAGCTCAGAAAGGAGGGAGCAGCAGGTCCCTGCTAAGGGGGCTCCTCCGGACAGAGATGGATGAGGCAGCGCTGACCCGGCAGCTCCGCTGGCAGGGCAGCACTGCCAAACAGCTGGGGGCTGCAACTGCCTCCCCCAAAACAGCTGGATCCCAGGGAGGACATCTGGATGCAGCCTGGGTGGTTGGAGAGGAACCACATCCACTGAGTCACCGAGCACAACCCGCGGGCTCCGGGATGAGGAACACGAGCCTGGATCCAACAGGATGGGGCTGGGAATGGGCTGGGCCTCCCACGGAGCAGGAGGAAGGGCTGTGTCAGGGGGTTGTGCATCCCTAACCCTGCCCTGGGGTCTGGGGACTGCAGAGGGGTCACACCTGTGTGGGAGAAACTAGAATCCCAGAAATCCGAAAGCGCCCACGGAGACTCCGCGTCCCACAGGGCCAAGGAGCCACACAGGGATGAACAGGTGGAAGAAAACGAGGAAAGCTCTCCAAACCTGCCCTGCAGCTGCCAGTCCCACCTTAGCTAAACTGCTGGAAGCTTCTGGAGCTCCAAGAGGGTTTTTTAATTCCCTGTGGAAACGTGTTTGTGTTTATTCCCCGTTTGGATCTGCCAAACCTGCTTCCCACCGTGCCCAGAGCCTTGTAGGGGGTGGGATCCTCCAGCAAAGCACCCGAGGACCCCAATTTCAGCTTTCCAGCCCCTCTTTCTGTCTTTGAGCAGCAGGTGAAGCTCCACACAACCTGTCCAGGTTCTCCATGGAAAACCCACCCCAAGCATTTCTGCTTGTGAGCAGCTCCCAGGCCCTTCTGCTCAGCTTTCCCTGTTCCAGAGCTGCTTCCTGACTTCCCAGAGCAAGATCACAACAGAGCATCCCTCAAAAATCCCTGTACAAGCACACACCAGAAAATCCAATTAGTGCAGAGGCTTCAGCAGGGAGGCAGATTAAGTCAGGACTCGGACCTCCTTGGACCTCCAAGCTCAGAAGAGCGAGAAACCAGCGCTGTACAGCGAGTTTTACTAGTTCTGGTGTTCAGGGCTGTTTCTTACCATGATTATAGAAAATATCCTTGAGGGGACTTTCTCCACATGAGCAGGAACACTGGTTACAGGATTAAGTCCAGCCCTGGACCTCAATTTCCCCTGAAATCTTCCTATTTGCAAAGTGGTTGCATCGTTTGCATCGAATCTCTGGGTTTGCTCTGTGAGAAATCAAACATTCCCTGTTTGAGGCATCCCCAGCCTTCCATCCTGGATGGCAGCACATGGGTGTCAAACCTCTTGCCAGCCAGTTTCCAGAGCCAGGTTTCCCCACCTTCTCCCAAACTGGCATCAAACCCCACCCTCAGGACAGGGATTTAGTAATTCCAAGTGCACCCACCACGAGAGGTGGCAGCACCTGTGGCCACCCCCCTGAGCATCTCCAAGAGCTGGAATCCCTTCTCCTGACTTCAGCTGGAAGTTCATCTCGGTTCACAACAGTTGTGTTTTACCTTTGTTCTGCTTCCCTACACATCAGCCCGTGGCCTAGAGGGAGAAATGCTGCTTGGATATGCAGGGAACCTGGGCTGCATTCCCGTTCTCTTGCTCCTCCAACTACTTTAAAAGGAAAAGGAGTGGGGTTTTCCAGCCACATGCATGTCACAGTTAGGCATCTCGTTGGGAACTCGCTCTCCAAAGCCTCATTACCTTTTGTCTCCAGTTCCAGGAGCAGAGCTGCTGGTTGCCAGACCGTGGTATGCAACGTTTCCCCCTTGAAAAAAACCTTGAAAGAATTTCAACTCTGCACAGACGTTTCGAGCAGCCCCAGCTGCCAATTCCACATGAGACAATCTGAAGATAAATGGATGTTTGTAATCATCCAGGTGCTGGCAGAGGAAAGAACCACCATTCAGGTAGGCAGCTTATTAAATTTACTGCTGTGCCCTGGGTGATTGCACTGCAGGGTTCACCCACGTCTGTCCACACTTCTCACAGTGCCACTTCTCCCCTGCTCAACACTGCAATTAGCTTGATTTATATTAAACATCATTACTGCTCCTTTTTTCCTCCCTCTGTTCCCATTTTGGGGAAGCTCGGAGAGTTTTGACAGGAGTAAACTGATGGGAGAGAAAAGTGCTCCAGCAACTGAGGATCTGGTCTCTGCTCTTTGTGATGCCATGGCGGGGCAGATAGCTTAAAAAAAAGTTGAGGAAAATATAGTTTGGCTTGAGAAATCCCCCAGCAGGTGCCTGGTGGTGTTCCCAGCTCCTTCAGAGGGAAGGAGTGACCCTCCCCAGTGCCCTCCTGGCACCGAAACGCTCGGAGCAAGAATTCGAGCAGGTAGAACTCACCTGGCGTGGGGATTTCATGGCAAACCCACCTCCCGGTGGAAGGTTTGCTGTGTGGGGTGGATCTTTGTGAAGTGGGATTTGGTGCCAGGCAAAGGGCCAGCCCCGAACTGCTGGAGCCCCCCAGGGCTCCCTTAACCCCAGGCTGGCCCCCCAAAAGCTGAGCCCACGCTGCAGCTCGGCTTTGATAGGGCCCCACACCCCCCAGCAGCTCATGGGGCATCAAACGAGGTCCTGAGCCCCAGGGCCCAGCCCTGCCCAACCACCTCTGCCCACGGAGAGGCTCCTCCAGCCCGGCTGTGCCAAGAGGCACATGTTGGGAGGCACCTCCCAGTATCCCAAGAGGCAGCTGCCAAGGGGAAACGTTGGGACAGGGCATCTCTCAATGTGCCAAAAGGCATTTGCCATGGCCAGGTGTTGGGCTAGAGCATCACCCTGCCCTGGCTGAGCATCCTGCAAGGTGTGCTCATTGAGCTCTGCTCTGGGGGACCAGGGCCAGGAGCCCAGGGAATGGGCTGGAGCTGTGTCAGGGCAGGGTCAGGGGGGATCTCAGGCCAAGGGTCTCCTTTGCCCAGAGGGGGGTTGGGCACTGCCCAGGCTCCCCAGGGCAGTGGGCACAGCCCCAAGGCTGCCAGAGCTGCAGGAGGGGTGGGATGATCCTCTGGGACACACAGTGTGACTCTTGGGGATGGGGCTGTGCAGGGCTGAGGGTTGGACTCCATGATCCTTGTGGGTCCCTTCCAACTCTGCATATTTTGGGATTCTGGGATTCTGTGACTGTTGCTCACTCCCATCTGTAGGATATTTGCAGGAACCAGGCTCACCAGGGGCAGATGAGCACAGTGAATCCAGTTAAAAGAGCTCATGGAAAAGCTGCTGGGAAAGGGGCTGCCACTGTCCCCCAGCCGTAGCTGGGACCTGGTTTGAGTGCACGTGGCCTCCTCTGAGCTGGCACCTCGTGGCACTTCTCCCACAGGAACTTGGGATGATGCAAATTTACTGCAGCCAGAAGGGCAAGAGGTAGAAAGAGATCTGAGAATCCCAGGATGGTTTTTGTGGGAAGGGACCTCAAAGCCCATCCAGTGCCACCCCCTGCCCTGGGCAAGGACACCTCCCACTGTCCCAGGGGGCTCCAACCTGGCCTTGGACACTCCCAGGGATGGGGCAGCCACAGCTCCTCTGGGCACCCTGTGCCAGAGCCTCTGAGTGAAGATTTGGGTGTTCTCTGTAGAGCTCAGGGGGTGCAGAAGTCCCTCCCCTTGTGTGAGGACCTTGATGTCACCATGACCAAGCTCTGGAGGGTGGCATTGACCCCACAGACAGGACATGGAGCCTGCAAAGCTTGGGTCCCTCTGCTTGTCCTAACCCACACTGGATCAGCTGATTTCATTTCAAATTTCCTCACACATGTGCTCAAGCACAGCTGTGGAACATGAGCCGAGTCTGCAGAGGAAATCCTGAGATTTGCACAGGCCCCAGTGGATTAGAAAAACCTGGAAACCGGACAGATAACACTCATGTAACAGGCTCAGAACATGCCGAGGAGAAAAAAAACCCTCACAACAGATTAGAACCTGCTGTTCTCTGCAAAATGTAAAAGTGTCTTTTCCAACACTTTGAACTACTGTGTTAAAACTTCGTAGGTAGCTGTTGTTTCAAAGGTGCAATCTTCAGGAGGATTTCTTTTCTTTTCTTTTCTTTTTTAAATTTTAATGGATTTGGTAAAGTTGCAATAAAAGAGTCCTTAAAAGGGCTTGAGCTGGAGGGCTGCAAGCTTTTTGCCTGGCAAGGTTCATTCTTAGACCATGTGCAGCTTCCAGAGCTTCTGAGAACTTCCAAATCTGAGCTGGCTGACGGTGTTTGATGCACAAGGTAGTGGGAGGGAGAAGTTTTCCATCCCAGTGGAGCCAGTTGGACACTGTGTGGGATTCTGACAGGGGACAGGTTTGTTTTCCCAGTTTCACCCTGGAAAAAGGGGATTCAGCCTGGAGAAAAGGAGGCTCAGGGGGCACCTGGAATTCTCTCCAACTTCCTCACAGGAGAGGGGAGCCAGGAGGGATTGGGCTCTGCTCCCAGGTGGGAAATGGCCCCAGGTTGTGCCAGGGGAGGGACAGGTTGGACATCAGGAAGAATTTCACCCTGGAAAGGGTGGCCAGGCCTTGGCAGGGGCTGCCCAGGGAGGTTTGGAGTCCCCCATCCCTGGAGATGTCCAAGGAAGGACTGGATGTGTCCCTCAGTGCTCTGGGCTGGGGGACAAGGTGGGATCAGGCACAGCTTGATCCTGGAGGTCAATTACAACATAAATGATTTTATGAGTCTCTGATTTTTAATAAATTCAGCTAATTAGAGATCTGGAGGGATCTCCACTCCAGATCTCCACTGTCCTGGAGAGACATTTTCCTGTTTCTCATGGAGGGAGGATTTTTTTTCCACACATTTTCCATTGGCTGCTGGCTCAGAGCTGCCATTTTTGTGCTCATTGAGGTCTCCAGCTGCATGAGTGGGATCAAAACCAGGCCCAAGGTCAGACTGGTTTTTCTTAAGCTGTCAGATGTGATTTATTGGTTTTCTCAGGATCAATGGCTTCAGAATTTGGGTTGCCAGGCTGTGCTGGGCCACGTCCACCCAGGGTGGTTTGACAGGGCCAGAACTTCTTGTTTTGGGGCCTTTTCTTCCCCCAGGACTTTGTGTGAATCTCAGTTCCATTTTATCTTGAGCATCAAAAGAATTTCGAGGAGGGGTCAGATGAAAGTTTGGGGGGTTTCCTCCCTCTTTTCTGTGAAGAACAAACCAAGATGGTTTGGGGTTTGCAAAAGCAAAATCAGGTTGACTTGGAGCTCAGATCTGTTTTATCTCAGTCACCAATCTTTCATTTGAATTTGGGGTTTCCAAACCAAAACCCAGTTAAGACTTTGTAAAAAAAAACCCAGCCTGAAATCCAGCCTCCTCCACACATTCCAGGCGGTTGCTGAGAAGAATTCTCCTCCAAGTTCATTGGAATCAAACTGTGACAAGGAGAAACCTCAGCTGACATCCACCTTCCCCCCCCTCAAGAAGGAGCAAATCCCATCCTAAGAGGGGCAGGAAGAACAGAGGAAGGCAGGCAAGACCTGACTTGGTGTCTGTGTTACCAGCACGCTCCAAGCTGGAGTTATTTAAGAGCAAAGCAAGGACTCCAGGCATCTCCTGACCTTTTGCAGGGCTTGAGACACTGGGAAATGATGTTGCAAGTACCACAGGACAAGAGAGAGGGAAACACTGCATTGCAGGGGGAGCCAAGAGACTGGAGGGGTTTGAGCCTTGGTGGAGGTGCCATGGGATGGTTTTCTGAAGGACTTTGTCATGTTGTTCTCAAAAAGGGAGTCACTGCTGTCCCAGGCGAGTTCGATATGTCAGGATGCACAAACCTGGGATGTGGAGGAGATGGAGAAGTGCACAACGCTCGATTTTAAATGGATTTGGATTTTGAGTCCTTCCCTTAATATCCACAAAGGATCAGGTCTTGGCAGATGGTCAGTGACACAAAGAAAATCTCTGCAGGTCAATTTTTCCACCAGTAACCTGATCCCACTAAAAAAAAAAGTAGTTTCCATCCTCTCCCCCAGGAATCTATGTGTCTCCTGTTGGATCCAAGTCCTTTAAAAAATCACTTCCCATTGAAAAAATTGATTTCCCCAGCTCTAAATGTGTATGTAAGTCCCTCATATTGTGTTTTTCCGAGGTATCCGTTCTGCTCCACAACTCAACAACCCTCCCTGAGGGTTTTGTGACATAAACTGTGGCTTTTGCCCGAGAACTGAAGCTCCTTGGGCTGAGCCCTGTGTGCTTTCCTTCACATTTTGCAGTTGTGCCACTTCAGGAACTCAGAAGTTGCCAAATGAAAACCTGCCCGTTTTGTGCAGCGGCGGCACGTTCTCAGAAATGCTGGGTTTATTTTTTGGTGTCCACAACATTAATTTGGTGCAAATCCCAAAGAGAGGGGAAGTTGGATAAACTGGGATCTGTGGTGGTGCCTTTGTTATTTAATTGAGCCTTACACTGATCAGTGCAGAGAGCAGAGATCCTGGGATGGTCCAGAGGACAAACTCAGGGAGGAGAAGTTGGACATCTAAGCAATTCCTCAGGGAGGGATATTCCAACTATCCCTTGGGTTGCTGCTTCTCCACATCCAGCCCTGCACTGACACACGTGTGTTCTCACATGTGCCCCACTCCTTCTTGCCCATCCCAAGGGAATTGTCCCTGGATGAGGCACTGCTCCTTCACACGGATCCGAGACGGATCATAGCACCAAGGGCCCAGGCTTGGGGATTTTCTTGGAGCATCGGCGTGGCCAATGAAAGCCTTCAGGGAGGATATTTCTCGAGACACACACTTTTGTCAAGCAGTTTTTCCATCTGACCCTGGGCCCCAGAAGCAACGGCAGCCTGAACACAGAGACCCTGTTTGGCGGTCGGGACCACGATCCCGGGAAAGTCCGTCGGGAGCCTGGAGAGTTTCCCTCTTTAATTAGGTGTGAAAAGTCAACGGAGCCGCGTGGTCCTCGCAGGGGAACCGTGGGGAGACTGTTCCAGGGACAGCCCCTTCCACCCACTGCAAACCCCAGCCCCTACAATGACCCTTTGAAAGCCACGCTTTGCTTCCCTGATGGCAAAACAGGGAGAGTCTGGAAATCCTGGAAGCCCCGGAGAGCCAAACAGCCCTGGCTCCATCCTTTCCTCAGTGGGTTTATCTGCTCAGGGGGTTCAAACACCAAAATCCCTTCCAGGCTGTTTGAATTCCTCTTTGCTGAGCACTGGGAAGTGCTCTGTGTCCAGGGTGAGTTTTGTCCTGCAAGGCTCGGGATGCAGCTGGGAAGAACCTGGTTATGAACAGGAACAGCACAGGAGGTTGAGGCACTGGGTTGTTAATTAATTTCTGGCTTTTCTGAGTGCTGAAATCCTACTTGAAGTCCAAAATTCAGGTGCTGTTCGCAGGTGTGGTGGCCCAGCACTGTGTGCCATCACCTCCAGAGCTGAAGCCAAGTGACAGGATGGGTGAAAGGGGCAGAGAGGGTTTTACCAACCCAAAAACTGTGGGGTTTGCAGCACCAGCACAAAATGTTACAGCCCAGAGCTTAATGAGCTGTGACAGTGCAAGAATAGAGAGTGGGGAAAGGAGGAGGGAAATTAGGTCACTGACACTGGATAGTCTAAGTCCATGCAAGGCTTAACCACCAGTAAGAGATCTGCTGACTGCCTTTGGCACTTGTCTCCAGATAAAAACCTCAAATCTTAGGAGATTTGATGCCTTGAAGTGCTTAAACCTTGAGAAAAAGGCATCCTTGCTCTACCCAGTGGCCTGATAGTCAGGCAGTCCTACCAGCAAGACTGAAAGCAGTCAAACATCACAATTTCTTCTTACAAACATACAATTTATTGCTAAGATCAGACACCCTCACCTCCACACATGGCAATAGGTGAATGTGGGGCTTGACCTTCCACTTGGAGCTGATATTTGGGTTCAAGTCTTAGGTGGTTTCTGCTGCACCAGTGAGGACACAGAACAAGGCAGTGAGAAAACAGGAGCAACCCCATAAATCTCTGGGAAAGTGATAGTTGGGAGGATTTTATGTGGTTGAATGGAAAACAACACAGGGTGAGGAGTAACTGAAACACTGTTAGACAGGGAGGATGTAAAACACTGGCACAGGCTGCCCAGAGAAGCTGTGGCTGCTCCATCCCTGGAAGTGTCCAAGGCTTGTTGGAGCAACCAGGGACAGTGGGAGGTGTCCCTGCCCAGGGCAGGGGGTGGGATTGGACCTGATGGATAAAGCAGAAGAAGCAACTGTAAAAGTGTCCCTCTGTCAAACAATCCTGAATTTGTAAAGCACAAATCCTGAAATCTTCCAGGAACAACAGTGTGGGCTTCCTGCCAGGAGGGGCAGAGCTTGATGTCTTCAGACTATTCAGATGTTTAGTTTGGTGCCATTTGGAGCATCCAGCCAAGGGAGGGACGAGACTGAAGCCTCAGTCCCATTCCTGACGTAACCTGACATGGAGGGTGTGAGAATTCCCTGCAGCTTCCAACATCTGCCCCAGCAGCTGAGCCAAGAGCCACCAGAGAAATATCAGATGAACTGATGGATATCTGATGAAAAGATCTGATAAAAATGTCTGATTAAAACATCTGATCAAAATATCTAATTAAACCATCTGATGCAAATACCTGATGAGTATCTGATAAAAAAACTAACCAGGGATGGATTCCCAAAGAATGGCCCAACAGCCTCCATGTGGAAGAGCACAGGGATGGGAAGGTGTGAGCACATCTGGAGGGTCAACCCCAGCAAGGAGCACCCCAGGGAATGTGGGAGCAGTTGCTCTTGGCTCTCACTTTTCCATGCAGGAAATCTGATGCTTCCACCATAGGGAGAGTCCTGGAGAAACGAGCTGCTCCCATGGCTGGGTGTGTGAGGAGGAGCTGGGCCCCTGAAGCCCCTTCCCCTTCTCCCACCTCCACCCTCAAACCAGGGCATTCCAGCAGCACTGAACTCCACCATTCCTGTGGCAGGGAGGATGTGCTGGGTCAGCACACGCAGCTCCTGGGGGCTGAGCACACATCCCAACATCCTGGTCACACATCCCAACACCCTGGTCACACATCCCAACACCCTGGTCACACATCCCAACATCCTGGTCACACATCCCAACACCCTGGTCACACATCCCAACATCCTGGTCACACATCTCAACACCCTGGTCACACATCCCAACATCCTGGTCACACATCCCAACATCCTGGTCACACATCCCAACACCCTGGTCACACATCCCATGGAATGTTCCCAGCAAACTTGCTCTTCAGACCTGGCCCTGTCCAGGTGGGACATTTCCTTTGGGTCTCCATGATGACAAAGAGGGAGACTCGTGCAAAATATTGGTACCTGGGGAGAGAGAAAGAAACCCTTCAGCAGAGTCACACAAGAATTCCCTGGAGCTGAGGTGTGGGGAAGTTGTTTGGAAGGATGAACTCATCCCAGCTCAGAGGTGAGGAGCAGGATGTCTCCCCAGCCTTCAGCTCCCAAAGAGGCCCTTCCTGGGGGATTTGTGTTGGAATCACACAGCAGATCCCACCCCAGGCTTGGGGAGAAGCTCTGAGGGGTTGTGGTGGATCCTCAGGATGAGAGCAAGGACCATCCATCATGTGGAGCCTGTTGGGATCAGATCCAAGCCTGGACACAGTGAGATGGCACCTGGAGCTGACACTTCCTCTCCCACCTGCAGCTCCTGGAGAACTCTGAGCTCCCTGTTTCCCACGTGTCCCCCACCTCCAGCATCATCTCTACATTAAAAAGTCAGTTTTTATACAGCAACACTCTCCTGAAAGAATTATTGGCCACCTCACAACATGTATGACCACATGGGTCTGTGTCAAAAGAGGGCAATGACATCTTTCCAGCCAGATTTATGTTTAGAAGAAAATAATTCCTGCAACTAAAACAAACTTTTTCCATTTCCACTTTCATTAAAAATTCAGAATGATAAAATAAAAAGTCTCTTGATTATTTTCTTGATGGAAAACTTTTATATTGGTCAATAAGAGGTTTGTTGGGGTTTTTTAAAACTGAAAATTCCTGTTTTTCTGATGTGTGTTTTCCAGGAAATACATTGGGATTGGGTTTTATTTTGTTTTTTTGGTCAAGCTTTCTGCCATTGACTGAAACATATTTTCCCATCAACTGTAGAGTGTATGAACCACATTTGTTCAATCAACCTGTAGTTTTCCTGTTTAATATCTCCTGATGTCCATTAAAATCCCATTGGTGTAATATTTAGTCTCCATCTTCCAGAAGTTAACAGAGAATATCAATAATTTATCAGCATTCCCACCTTTCCTTGGAGTTGCAGATCTTGCAGTAACCCCTTGGTAATGACTTTCTTATGCTTACTTCTGCAGAAATAAAAGTTATAATGTTGAAATGATTGGGTTTTATCAGTCAAAGTATTTCCCAATCTGTCCCATTTCCTCCACCCACATATTTTGTTTTGTGTGAGGAAAATTAAATAAACAGGATCCATTTTTCTAATGAAAATAAAGTCAGTTTGCAGAGCAAAAAGGAACTGGGCTGGAATGCAAAGGGGGTTTGAGCAATTTAAAGCTGTTTCTGGGCTTGTGTTAATGAAGAAATTAAGATTTTCTTTTAAAAGAGGGACAAAATCACTGGGAATGACACATTGGAATAGTCCAGCTCAGCTCTGCAGGACCACAGGTGGCATTTGGACGTGGTTGGTGACATGGCAGGGGAACAGAAGGCCTGTGGCAACCAAAGTTTGGGAAACCAAAGCTGCTTCCCTTGGCTCTGGGTCCAGCTCAGGAGCCAACAAGCAGCACTTGCTTCTCCTGAGTTCCAGGGATGGTTTGGAGCTCCTGGACATGGGAAAAGGAGGTGGGAAGGACCTGTTCCCTGAGGGCTGGTGCATCCCAGGATGCAACTTATTATAGAATCCTGAAATGGTTTGCATTGGGAGGGACCTTAAAGTCCATCCCATCCCACCCCTGCCCTGGGCAGGGACACCTCCCACTGTCCCAGGGGGCTCCAACCTGCCCTTGGACACTCCCAGGGATGGGGCAGCCACAGCTTCTCTGGGCACCCTGTGCCAGGGCCTGCCCACCCTCCCAGGGAGGAATTTCCTCCTAAGATCCAACCAAAACCTGCCCTCTGGCAGTTGGAATCCCTTCCCAATCCATGGCTCCATCTGCAGCTCCTGGAGGTGAAGGGAGGAGATGAACTTCCCAATCCATGACCTCACCAAACTCCCTGGTCACTCCCCAATTTCTCCTGGGCTCTCTCTAATGCTGATCCCAGAGGATTCTGTCTCCAGCTTCTGTCCTGCTCCCAGCAGCTCCATCTGGCAGCAGAAAATCAGCTGGCCATGTTCACATCCCTGCTTGCAATTCAGGAGTGGCTCATTCCCAAGGAAATGTCACCTCTTCCCAAGCCAGAGAAGCCAAAATCTCCTGCCCCACCAACACTCCCCAAGTGCAAGTGGTGACAGACAACTTCAATAAACAGGGCCAAGGTCCCAGTGAGCTGCAACCCCCCCAAAACCCACAGCACAGGCTGGGGAGGATCCTCAACAATCCAAGGGTTCTTCCAGAGCTCCTCTCCATTCCAAGCTGTCCCGGGGTATTTCCCCACCAGGCTTTGCACCCAAGGCATTTCCACACAGAGGAGAAACATGTAGAACATCTCCAGGGGTCCAGCAGGGTTTGGAAGTGGGATGGGGCTGTGGAGGGAGGGCAGCAGGAACAGGTTGTGCTCCTGGCACATATTCCCAGCTGCCTGTTCCCATCTCCAAACAGATGTGGGCAGTTCCTCAGATGATGAAGTATTGAATATGTTTCTCCTTCAGGGATTATTACTACTAAATAAATCTGCAGGTTTATATGTTTAGCAGCTGAGGGAGATTCTTTTTTCCCCTCCCCTTCTCCCTTATATTATTTTTTGCAGCAAGAGCCAAAACAAGGCTTTTTAAGGCAGGGAGTGGAGAGAGAATGATTTGGGAAATTCTACAGACAATGGTACAGCAAATAAGGGCAAAATATCCTGCCCAAAACACAGCTCATGTATAAATTGAACATGTTTCTTAGTGTATCTTGGACTCCAGGAGCGTTAGCTTAACCACCAGTTCATAAATTTGTCTGGTATCTTTAGAATTTGTGACCTGGGAAAAGATCTTTCCCTCTCTCCTGGTGGTATTGGATTTTTTTTTTTCTCTCTTCCTTTCTGAGCTGACTTTGAGCAACAGAGGGCTTGGATTTACAGTGGTTTAAGTTCCTCTGAAAATATCCCCTGATCAGCCCTCCAAAAAAAAAGACAGAGTGTGTGATGAAGGAGCCCAACCTGTTTGCAAGGGCCTTCCAGCTCTGCTTTGGTAATGGCAGGTTGATCCAGGGGTATGAACTGAGTCATGGAATCTTGATGTTTCAATGTCTACTTTTAGTTAAAGGGTCTAAACTCATTTTAGATCCTCCCTAAAACCAGCCTGGAGGGGCTCAGTGCTGCTCCTGGATGTCTGCTGCCAGAGACATCTTCCCAGCACCATTTGCTTCCTAAATCCTCCTTCCAGTTGCCAACTTGCCCTTGTTTCACAAACATTCAATTCCTTCTGCCAGGAGGTCTCAGCTCTGGAGAAATAAGGGATGTGCAAGAAACACTCACCCATCTATTGCTGCTGCCCCTGAAAAGCACCAGGACTGTTTTATCTGGGATCAAGGGATGGGGGAAAAAGCTCAAGGAATGGGAGACTCCTGGAAGCAGCACATGGCTCAGCTTCTCTGGTTGAGGAGCCCAATCCATCACTCAGTCCCTGCACATGGGAGTGAGGAGCCCCATCCTGTGCCAAAGGTTGTCTGTGTCCTACAATCCTGGAATAGCTGGAGCTGGAAGGGACCCACAAGGATCAACGAGTCCAGTTCCTGGCCCCTCACAGGACACCTCCAAAAATCACACCACGATGAAAAATCACATCCTGACACTTGGCCATAACAATAATCATCCTCACAATCCCACGTGCACTATAAACAGGGAAGTGGTTATGGATTCTGCTCATCCAGAGCCTCGGGAAGCCAAGGCAGCAGATCCCGCTGGGGTGGAGCAGGAAGGCGAACGGTGCTGCTTGAAACTCCCTGCTTGTCTGCCCACAGACTGAGCTGAGACCTCCACAGGAGATGCTTGGGAATGGATCCTCAGGATTCCATGAGGACGGTGGGAAACACTGGGCAGGTTGGCTGGGAATGTGGGTTTGGAGAGGGCTGAATTCCACAGGGAATTCACCCTGGGACAGGGGACACAGCTGGCTTCACCCGCTGCTGGAATTGCTGATCTTAAGGTCCTCCCAACCTTAGTAATTCCATGATTCCATGCTTTCCTCACCTGCTGTGATTGGGATGTGGCCATGCCCATCCATCTCCCAGGAATGTAAGGTCAGGAGGGAGTGGGGCTCCAGGTCCCGAGGTGTTTTTAGGACAAATGGGATGCTTGGAGTAAGCCTGGTACAAATCCCTGCTTGTGGGTTTTCCAAAATCACCCTTTGCTGCCTTTTCCTCTTCTCTGGCGTGAGATAATTAAACCCTACAACGAGTGAGATAATTAAACCCTATAACGAGCAAGATAATTAAACCCTACAACGAGCAAGATAATTAAACCCTCCAAGGAGCCTGGTGGCGGATAAAATAACAGGATCCACGTGGAGATGGGAAGCTGTCGGGCTCAGGGCTGTATCCCGGGCTCCCAGCTGTGGCCAATCCAGGGAATGTGCCCCTGGAGGTGTCTCCTGGTGCTCTCCATGTGGGAGCTGAATCCCCCCCAATTAGGTAAGAATAAAGCTGGAGTGGGTCTCATGTTTCCAGAGGAAAGCAAATCCAAGGAGTACAGAGTGAGTTACATCACAAACCCGAGGTTAATGCATTTCACAACAGCACATGAAAATCTTTTAACAGATTGTTCTTCACTGAATGGTTAAAATGGGGGGGGAGATGCTGCGTAATCCCACGGTCATGGGGAGAAACCTGCTCTTGGATTCAACCCCCCTCATCCCAATGCAAAGCTGAGGGGGAAAGAAATATTATTTGTGATGTGTTTTAGACCAAAATACATTTATTTTTTTGCAATTTTTACGTCCCGGTTTGCGTGAATGAGCACGATATTACACTGCTTTAAGAGAAGTTTGGAAGCTTTTTATTGCTGTTTTACAGCACAGTTGTTCTTAGAAACAAAAGGTTTGAATTAATGGTGTTTTAATGTACAGGATATGACAGAAATGAAATGCAGAAACAGTTGGCTTGCACACTGGGATCCAAGTCAAAATCAAATTTGGCCGCCAGCCTGCAGAGCTCCTCTGGGACACCCAAAAGGGGTGTGAACATTAACTCATAGAGCAATAACCCCGGCCATCATGAGCTGCTTCAGACTGCCACTAATGCAATAATTGAATAAAAACCATCTTCAATTGTCATATTAAAAACGTTGGAGAAAGGCACAAACCCAAATCCCTGTCCTGAGCCATTTCAGGTCCTGCTTCCCTCCAGTTTCCTGTTGCAGGTGAATCTCTGAAGCTTTGGGTTGTATTTATTAAGATTTAGCAAATTACCCTAAAAAAAACCCCAAAACAAAATCCCCAAGATTTGGCTTTTTTGTTTTGCCAAGGCAACATGAAGCCTCCGAGCACCCAAAGCAGAAGGCAGGGCTAATTATCATGGAAATATCTCTGACATTTCCTTCAGGGTTCTTGAAATACTCAAGCCCTCTTTCTATCTTTGTCAGTGCCTTCCTCTGCTGCTCCAACCACGTGCCTTAACTCCTCCATCTCTCCAGCCTCCAACTCTGCTGTTCCATGCATTGTGTAGTTGACACAAACTTCATTTTGGTGCCAGCTTGTTCCACAGACTTGACTCTGTCTTCTTTTGCCTTCTTTGCTTTTTTTTTTTTTTTTTATTTCATTTTGGTAATTGGGAACAGGCAGAAGTTTGGGTATTAAAAGGGAAAAAAAGAGCGTTCCACGTAATTTAGAGAAGTTAACAAAGCGTGAAACTAAATAAAAACCACCATCCGGTGCTGATCTCAATGTTTATACATGTGGGAGTGCAAAGAGCCACGGAGAACATCTCTCAACCACATCCCTGGGTCCAGATCTCTCTTGTTGCTCCTGCTCTGACACAGCAAAGTACTTTGAAGACTTCTTGACCAGATTATTTCTTTGAACTCCGGGTCTCCTCCTTTGGCTGCTTGTTCCTGGTGTGTCTCTGAACTGCCACTGAGGTATCTCAGACTCACGGCCCTCTGGGAACATCCTGGAGGATCATTGAGGTTGGAAAAGCCCTCCAAGGTCATCAAGTTCAAGCTGTGAATAATCCTCACCTTGTCCTCCAGCCCAGAACACTCAGTGCCATGGCCAGTCCTTCCTTGGACACCTCCAGGGATGGGGATCCACCACCTCCCTGGGAGGCCTTTTCCAATGCCTGGCACTCCTTTTCCATGGAGAAATTCCTTGTGAATTGTGGCCACCTTGGATGGACTCCCCTTGCCTTCTGCTCTTGCTGAAGGTCAGGAAGGTCTGTAAGGAGGAAGAATTAATAGAGTAAGAGAGTCAGTGATTCCAGCTGCTCAAATCCACGGGTGGAAGAGGATGAAGAGGCACAACAGTGGAGCTGCAGCAGGAGACCCAAAAGCCATAATTGGACATTGTCCCTCAACAAGATGCCACCAAGGGGAAAGGAACCAGTAGGTTCCTCCAGTAGGCTCCTGGTGGCCACATCCACAAACACCATCATGTCTGGGACATCCTTTGCTGCTCCATGCCACTAACACCCTTCTGATCCCTGGGAGGATGAGATTCCCTGGACCTCAGGGTGTCCTGCCAGTGGATCTTGGCCCCAAAGCTCAGAGCAGTCGGATCAGCAGCTGGTTTGTGTCTGTCAGTGAGAGGCTCAGCATAACATGGGCAAAATTGATTCCTTCTACATTTCTTCTGTTCCTACCCCGAGCCCCAGCTCAGACACAAGCCTCACCCCTCACTAGCAAAGTTGATTTCCTGCTTGTGATTAGGGACGGTTTACATCTATTTCCTAAAGTTGTTTTCCTTTTACTACTATCATTTCATCAGGATTCTGTGTAGCATTGCTTTTCCCAGACATCTGCACTTCAAAAGCCCCTTTGCCAACTTTGCTCCTGAAACGGGACTTGCACCGGCTGAGGCTCCGACCCAAACTCCTTCCTGTGAAGTCTCAACCCCTCCTTGTCATCCCAACACTTCCAAGTCGAGCTGGAAGAGGCAGTGCAGGAATTAGAGCCAGTTTAACAGAGCACTTAGAGGAAAGTGTGATGTTAAATCACTCCGTGACAAATCGCCACCGGGATGAGTAATAACGAGGTGTCAGACTGTCACTTCTCCTCTTCCCACGGAGGAAGGGTGGGATGGAGCTGGGCAGAGCCAGGCACGGGCACAAGGAGCTGTGGGGCTGGGGGAGAAGCTCCTTCATTGCTCATCCTCCCTCCAAAGCTGCTGGATGAGATCTGCTGCAGATTCCTCGTCTCTCCTCCCCAGCTCAGCTGGCCAGTGCTGTCAGCAGGAGTCCAACCTCCCCTGCCCATTCCCATTCCATGAGGAGGGAGAGGGAAGGGGAAAGGGAAACTGGCAGTCCTCATGAGCTCATTTTTCCCTCCTGAAATGAAATCATGCTGCTGAGTAAAGAGGTGGATTCACTTCTTCCATTAGTCCCCTGCCACGGTAGGAGGGGGAGTGGAGCTCGTTCCTTCAGCACTGGGATGTGTCTGTCCTGCATTTCAGGTACGTCTCCACCTTCCTCACGGGGAGTTTATTCCTTGCTGAAGGCAGAGCAGGATTTCACGGTGCATTAGGAGGTTTATACCTTGGTCATTTCTAAAAAACAGATGATGGAGTGGCTGTAAAGGGCAGAGCAGCTGATCTTCCCTGAGGGCAGAGTGGATTTGGGATCAAGAGTCCTTCCACCTCACTGAACTGGGAATAAACTGGGGATGATGGCTTGACTGCACCCATACCTCCTGGGACTCCATCCTTTCCCCCAGCTGGGAATCACAGAACAGTTGGATTCTGGGATTTACCTCCTCGACCAAAACAAAAAGTCCATAAATCTCAACATTGTGTCCCACTGGGGAAGTCTCACTCCTGCAGCCAAAACAAAATGTTCTGACCTTATTCACACAAAATTGTGTCATCAGCTTTGATTCCTCCTCCTCCTCTTCTTGTGATGGTGAAGTTCAGTCCTTTTCCTTTGGCAACATCCCTCTGCTTTTATGAGGTCTGTGAGGGGTTGTTCATGTGGTTCCTGACAATCCAGTCCAAGAAGTGGTTTTCCCAGCTGAAAGCCAGCCCTCAGATCCCGGCTGGTCCCACAAAACAAGTGTCATTCAGACAAAAACATGTGCTCACCTATGCTGTGCTGGAAGGATGTTGCAGCTCCCAGGGGAGCCTTTGCTCCGAGCCATTATCCATCCTGGGGGAAATTTCTGGGCACATCTCCTTGTTTCAAGCTCTCCTGCTTTACTCTCCTCTCAGTTCTCATTCCTGAGGGATGGATTCCTGCCTTCATGCTATAAAGAAACCTGTTTTTTCTGCTGAAATAATGGATTTAGGCACCTGCTGTGGTGTCTGGGGCTGAAAGATTCCAACTTCCTCTGTGGTTAAAGACATAGGTGTGACAACTAAACAAGCACTTGTAGAAGGGAGGAGGGCAATTGCAACCCCCAAATGTCTCCCATAAAGATTTCATGAATCAGAGCTCTGTAGACACAGAGCTTTGGGTCATGTTTTTTGGCACAAATTCCTCTGCCTGCCCTGGATTCACAGGCAGTGTCGTAACATCGTCCTCCCATTCCACATGAGGCAATTTGCTCTCTTAACTCCGTGAGGCAGAGCCAGGTGATGCCAAGGGAAGAGCAGGATGGCATTGCAGTGATACACATGCAGTGATAAAGGGCAATTAAGGGAACATGTGCCATCGAGTCAGGAAAAAGGCATTTGAGCAGGAATGCCAGGATCCCAAACTCTTCGTGTTGGAGCTCAGTGATGTCTCATCATAGACAGACACAACCATTCCTCTCTGGAATTTTACAGCCTTTGGCTCTCAGGTGGTGAGATTCAAACTGAGTTACCTGGTCCTTGTTTAATGACTTCCAGCTCTTTCCCTATGAAAACTCAGCAAATCAGGCTCCAAAAGGAGCTCCCACTCTCAGCTTCCCTTCCTGATGTCCCACGATGGGGGACCAGCAGCACTGACCTCTCTTCACTGACCCCATCCATAGGAACTGGGGTGGGATGGGGAAAAACTCATGGATATACATATGGAGAGGCCCTGGCACAGGGTGCCCAGAGGAGCTGTGGCTGCCCCATCCCTGGGAGTGTCCAAGGCCAGGTTGGAGCCCCCTGGGACAGTGGGAGGTGTCCCTGCCCAGGGCAGGGGTGGCACTGGATGGGCTTTAAAGTCCTTCCAACCCAAAGCATTCCATGATTCGATGAATGTACATCCCTCTGGAGCCAGAGAAATCCTCCCACTGGTTTTCCAAGGGCTCCTGCAGAGATAACTCTGTGGTGCCTCCAGCTCTCCCACCCTGCAGGGTGGGACACACCAACCCCAGGACTGCATTGCCATGGCAATGAGCAGGGATATCGTTTCCTACATCAGAAATAACAGTTCTGGGGGGGGGGGGGAAAAATCCCATTTTTACCAACATAACATTCCAGAGGCCTTTTCCATGAAGGATCCATAGTGCCCCGAGCAGGAGAGGGCTGGGTGGAGGAGCCTGTGTTATGTTTGCTGTAGCAAAGCAACAGTAGCTGACGTGAAAGCCCATTCCAAGGCTGGCTTTTATTACTTGAGGTGCCTCTGAATTCGAGTTTTAACAGCCTTTACTGACTCACCAGGAAACATGGCAACTGTTGCTAACAGTGGGCAACAATTAAGCAAATTAATCACCACACAGGCACCGACGCCTGATGGACCAGCTCTCCTTGTGAAATGACAAGGAGGGTTTTTTCCCTGCTCTTTGATTTAAGTGCTCCTGGTTTTTCCACCCCCAAAATTCGAAGCACAACTGGCTGAGGCACCTTCCCAGCCTGAGGTGCTGCAGGAAAACGCTGCCTTTCCAGGAAGGTGACAGTGACAGTGATGCTGAGGTGACATCGTGTCCTCCTCAGAGTCCCATCCACTGATGGGGCAGCAGAAGATGCCACTGTGCTGTTTGTTGCCTTCCTGTTGTTATCCTGCCAGGAACCTCCCATTCACCTTGGGAATGCTTTGGATGCTGCCAAGGAGCTGCTCAGACTTCTGGAATAGAAAACTGAGCAGGAATTCGGGATGAAACAGGAGCTGATGCCACCAACCAACCTGATGCTCAACAAAACACCACAATGGCCCCAATTCTGACATTTCACATGTTTTTCCTGACCTCTGCAAAGAGGAATTTCATGTCTCTGGTACAGGTTGCACAAAATCAAAGCACCTGAGAGGCAGAGTCACCTTGGCAATGGGAAACACAGGATCAAGCAATTGCTGCACAGGAGAAGCTGGACCTGCCCCTGTGAGCTCCCAGCACAGCCCCAGCCCCCTCCATCCACCAACATCCTCAGTGAAAATGGCATTTTATTGACATTTATATAAGCCCAGATGGAACAGATACTTGCTGAGCTGTCATAGCTCAGCTGAAAGCAAAGAAATCACCCTGAAAACACACGAATTTCTGAGTTTCAACCAAGGAGAAGCCACCAACAAAACGTCAAGTGGGTGTTAGAAGACCCTTGGAGATGTTGCACAGCACCCAGCTGTGCCATTCCTGCCCTGTGTCCATGATCAAAGATCCCATGGATATCCCTGGATAACCCAGGAGATCAATCTGCTGCCACTTCTGGTCTCTCATCAGGTGAATGAGATTTTCCTGTGTGAAGATCCAGTGTCTTTCTCTTCCCAAAAGAGAAGGCCAAAGTGGCTTGTGGAATGAAATTAGAGAAAGCTTGATCAGCCTTCCCAAGAAAGCAGAAGGCAGTGAAACCCACCCCAGAGTAGTAGACTCAATAAAGACTTGAAGTGATGCTTCATTTTCATTACTTATAGAAAAACAAAACGAAAAAAAAGCCAAACCCAAGAGGTTTAGAGCCAACACATTTACAAGGAAATTCTTGGCATTTCTTCTTGGAACGTTCCATGCTCATTCTGGGACGTGGGTTTTCAGGAAAACACAGAGAGGAAGGATCTGTTATCCAGGGAATGTTGTAATGCCACACAGCTCTGTGACCTGTCTTAGTTACAGAATTCAAGGAGAAGTAAAGGGAAGAAAACAGAAGTTCCTGCAGTGTGAAGATGAGGAAACTGAGGTTCGTGGAGGGGATTCCCACTGGGGGCAGAGCAGCTTTGCTTCTCCAAAGAGATGACTTTGCATTTCTGTCCTCCCCATGTGACAGAAGTGACCAAAGTGTGAAGCTGGAGGCTCCAGGGGAATCTGGGAATAGCCCATGGCTGGAAAACCCAAGCACCCCCCCTTTAGGGATGGCAGGGAGCATCTGCCAGAGCAAGGGCCTCTGGAGAAAGTGCTTTAGGATGAGTCAGGCCACAGACCCAGTGGGATTTGGACGGTTGAAAAGGCTGAGAAAAGGCTTCTCTGCTTGGCCCTGACAACAGCAAAGCCTCCAGATGAAAGCCTGTGGTTGGGAAGCTCCAGCTCCAAGGTCTGAGTGGAGCTCTGAGCTTTTCAGCAGCGGAACATGAACCTCCAGCAGATCAGCGAGGAAATCACCCTGTGACAGTAGCTCCAAATGTGCTGGAGCAGAGAACATTCCAGGCTGGCTGGAGCACCCTCTCCCAGGCAGACCTCCCCAGTCACTCCTTTTTTTTCCTGCTCCCTTTTGCTTTTCTCCTTTTTTCCCTTCTATTTTTTTAACTGAATTGGACGAGACACGACTTCCTATTGAGACCAAAATTGCTTCCGTAGGCTTGTGGGGGAGAAAGCAGAAAATAAATATGTTAATTTTCCCTCTGAGGCCACAGAAGAAGATGAAGAGAGAGAGGCTGGATATGCAGATGGAGAAATGATTAACCAGGCGCTGTCCTTTATCTGTCTGGAAGTCCTTTGGAAAAGAGAGGTTAAGAAAAGAGTCCAGGAGCAACTGGCCACGGAGCTCATTAATCTGTCTCTCTTTGTTGGCACCAGGCAGGTAAAGGGACCCCCAGGGACCTTCAGTGTCCACTTTCAACATATTTCTTTGATAAGCAAAGCAGTTTTTCATGTCCAGCAATGACTAAGTGGTGGATTTTGAGCTGTTACCTTACCTTACCCCCAGTGTTTTTGGATCACAGGACAACACAATAATCAGCTTGGCAAAGGAGCTGGGCCAGGCAATGCTTTTAATGGAATTTCCAGAAAGAAAAAGCCCTGGAGTTTGTAGGAGAGAGCCTGGGTTTCTCTGGAGTTAAATAGGAAGGGAGAGCTGAAAAGAGAGGAAAGCATCTGAAAACACAACTCTCCTTAATGAGGGAGCCTTAACCAGCACAGTTGGGGGGTTTCCAAGTATTTTCATTGTTTTGCTCCACTCGAAAAAAAAAGCAGCCTATGGTCCTAATATGCCAAACATGTAAAATTGAGGCAAAGCATCCCAGGGAGATTCTCCAGGCAGGGAACACCGTCCTGTCCTGGGAAACTGGGCTGTGTCCTTCTCCTGCAGGTCTGGAGCCAAGCTTCCCAGTCCCTCCAGGGGGACATCCCTCAGCACGTTCCAAATGGGAAGAGCCAACACATCCCAGTGTTGGGTTCTCTGGAGCAAAAAGCTCCTGCCGAGGGTGTCGCCATCCCCTGAGGCTGCAGGAATGGGGGAAACTGAGGCTGGAGATGGGCACAGGTCTCAAAAGGGTTCCTGGAATCCCAGCATGGTGTGGGTTGGAAGAGACCTTAAAGACCATCCAGTTCCAACCTTAGGGACCCCTTCCACCAGCCCAGGCTGCTGTTGTCCCATTTCCTGGAGTTCTGAGCACTCAGTGACTCCCACGGAGGAAAACAAGCAACAGGCAACAGGGAGAAGCAAAGCTGAGCAAAAAAAACCCCACTTTCCCCTTCCTTTCATCAGGAAATATGTCAGCAGCTCATGGGGAGGGGGAGAAGGGGTTAAATGATCCATCCAGGCCGAGATCACAGGAGACCCCCCTTTGTCAATCTGGAGGGTTTGCCAGATATTGGGTTGAATAATTAAACAGCTACTTAACCCTCGGCCAGCGTGTCTCCCACTGCCTCCCCTGCTCCTGACAGCCTGTACTTAAGTAGCTATGGCAACCCTTTGGGCGCCAGCCTGTTGACTGAAGAATATGGAAATCACAAGGATTTAATTTTGCTGGGGCACAGAAAGTTGTTTGATCTGAGGGTTGTGGCTTTTCTGCAGCTTTCAGCAAAGAATAATTTCTATATTCATATCTCCCATTCAGATGTCAGTTAGCAGCTCGGAAAAAAAAAGAAACAACCCCAAAACAAGAAAATAAAAAGGCCAAAAGATTCTTTAAAAAAATAAATTAAAAATAAAAAAAAGCGGGTTTTTTGTGCTGGATTAACACTTGGGGTGCTGGAGGGAGATGCCTTTGCTTCATCCTGGTGGCAGAAGGGTTGGAGGTGCCTCTGCCCTGAGTGTGTCCAAAGGAGCTGGGCAGTGGGAAATGGGGAGATTTGGATCAGATATTGGGAAGGAATTCCTCCCTGGGAGGGTGGGCAGGCCCTGGCACAGGGTGCCCAGAGAAGCTGTGGCTGCCCCATCCCTGGGAGTGTCCAAGGCCAGGTTGGAGCCCCCTGGGACAGTGGGAGGTGTCCCTGCCCATGGAATGAGATGGTCTTTAGGGTCCCTTCCAACCCAAACCAGTCTGGGATTCTGTGATTCCATGAAATGTGGTGGGAATGTCTGCAGGGAAAGATCCAAGGAGGGCTCAGGAGAGAAACACTCCAAAAAAAACCCCTTCGAGGTGAACACAACTGCAGCCAACAAACCTTTGCCATCAGCAGGGACGGGGACTGGACTGCTCCCAGTGCTCCCATTAGCTGGGTCATAACACAAGGGTCAGACCAGGGGCCAGGACTGTGCCCCACATTTCCCATCTCTTTGCAGACTCTCTGGGGAGTGGAGAAGACACAAAGCTGTGGCTTAGGCCCTGCAGCAGCCTGGGCAGGAGGGAGGTGCCCAGCAGGACCCAGCTTTCCCTGCAGGCACCTTCTCCTCCCACTGTCCTGGACACAGAGAGGCAGAAGGAGGCAAAGAACCTGACAAATCTGAGCCTCAGGGGGCAGGATGGGAATGGCAGGATGCAGGTTCCACCTCCAGGAGCTGAACTCCATGGGCATCCTGCTGTGGGATGCTGAGGCTGGTGGGAAGAGCTGGAATCAGCACTCAGAGCCCCTTCAGCTGCAGGACTCGGGGTGGTGGGTCTGGAAATGCCACGGAACTACAGATAAATCATAGCCCCAGCCCTGTGGCTTCTCCTCAGAGAGCAGCAGCTGCCAAGGGAGCAGGAGGATCCAGTTAATGGGAGAGTTAAAGCTCGTTTTTCTCCTCCCTGGTAAATCCACTCCTCAGTTAAAAGCTGTAACAGCTTGAAGCAAAGAGCACAGGCTCTGCAGCTGCTGCTGTGACAACTTGTGACCTCTGTGGATTGGCAAGGAGGGAAGGCTCTTGTAACACACACCCCGGGAAGCTGCTCTGGCTCCTCCGTGGGCTGAGCTCTTCATGTCCAGCCTTCTGTTGCAGCTGAATTTGAAATGCTCAGTGTAAGAGTTCCCTGGGGCTTGGGGGGGGTTCTCTGAGGTGCTGCTGCAATGCCAAGAAATCACATGGTTTTCCAAAAGGACACTGTAGAAAGGACAACTTTCCCCCGGGTGACTCAGCATTTGGATGGAGGGGGATTTGTGGGAGCCCCCAAGTGTCTCCACACCTCTCTGGCTCTCCTTGCTCCCATCCAGGTCCTAAAGAAGTCAGCTGGGCTTCTCACAAAAGTAGGTTTTCCTAGGAAAATTCAAACTGGAATAACACAGCATTTTTTTTTTTAACTGGTTCAAGCCCGGAGAAGCAGAATCACAGTTTGGAGGATGTGTCAGGAATGGGGAGGAAGGTCGGACCCGAGTGGTGTTAAACTCCTCCAAGATTTCCAGGTGCCACATGAAAAGGCAGCAGAGGTTTCAGGACAAACAGTCACTCCTAAAATCTGCATCAGCTCTTTCATTCCTGGGATGATGGAAGACCCTGAAGGCTCCCGGAGTCGGTTCTGGTCCGTTGAGCACATAAATTATCCCACATTTCCAAGTTGTCGGGATGAAGTGAGCACACCCAGCCAGTTGGCCAGGGGACACTGATCCCACCCTGGAAAAGGTTTCCCCTCCTCAACCATCTGCCTTTTTTGCCGTGCAGAACTCTCTGTCAGCCAAGGGCAGGATGGGTCGGGCTTGGTCATGGGCCACCCTCGGAGCAGGGAACTGCCACAGGCACCTCCCTGGAACCCAGCCAAAAACTCCCCTTCCTTCCGAGGAAAACAGAGATGGGAAATGTCCTTCTCAGCTCCCTGTCTCACAGGTGGAGAGGGCACCTCCCTGGTGGCCTGAAATGTGTCACTGCCAAGAAACCAGTTCAGCAATTAAATAGAACTCCAGCAACTACCTGACCTTGAAATATCTGCAGTGTTGGAGATCAGATTCCTTGGAATAAAGTTGTGCAATTAGGAAATTATCCCCCGAGCCTGATGGCCCCCAATTTGCTTGAACAACCCCTAAATGGTCCTGCCCAAAGACTAAATATCCTTCAGGCATTCTTCCATCCACTACTGGAATAACTGGGATGGGATTGCACTGCATGGGAATTATCTCCTGGGGACCAAATTCCAGATCTGATTCCATATAAACCTGGGGGGACAAGCCCAGGAGCAGGGAATGATAACTGTGCCCCACCATAGGCTTGGAGATGTGCAGCTGGGAGACCAAGTGACTCAGAAAAAGAATTTCAATTTACTGGAAATTCCAGTATTTCAAAGTGGTGTTTAAAAATTCAAAAATAATTAAAAAAACCTAAAATTCAAAGGCAAAACAATAAATGGTAGAGAAACTTCTGAATGGATGTGTTTAGGAGTATTACAAGAAAACCTACTGATATTTAGATATAAAATCCCAATTCAAAAGTTTTCTTTGCTACCAAGATAGAAGGAAAGTTGGAGAAATCACCATTTGCACTTGAAAATTTCTATTTCAATCATTATATTCCAAGTGCCATAAAGAAGAAGCAACTTTGGGCAACTTTGGTTGACCCTTCGATCCCAGAACAATTTCCCTTCCCATTTCCCTAAGCCAAAATTCCTTAAAACAATATCCAAGGACTTTTACTCAAACACCAGCAAACAACATGATTTTAGCAGGATTTTTCCACTGGCCTGACATGTTTGCAAATACTCATCTGTCCATGGTTGGATGAACTTTGCTTTTCCAGTCTGCAAGTTTATTGCCCATTAATAATTATCAGTATCCATTTCATTCCGTAGGAATGAGGGGATTTAAGTGCTAATGTGTTACTGTGAGCAGCACTTTGCTGCTTTCTTGAACTGGAGAAAATGATTCCATCTCTCCTTGTCATCCTAGCGAGGCTGGGCTGGATACATGACACCAATCCATGGAAATCGCTCGCGGTTCAGGAGTTTAAACATGTGCTGGGCTGGGGGGAAGCTGATCCCGGGCCATGTCCTGATCCCTGACACCAGAGCTCCCTGCTCAGGGCAGATCCCCAGCAAACACACCATGAAACTGGGGAAGGAGCCTTTCTTTCCATGCTCTGTACGCTGGAATTTCCTCCTCTCCAAAACATCTCGTTTTAAGGCCTTTCACATCTCCAGTCCTTCTTGGTGCCCATGGCTGATCCCTCCCAAAATCCCAGACTGGTCTGGGTTGGAAAAGACCTTAAAGCTCATCTCATTCCATGGGTAGGGACACCTCCCACTATCCCAGGCTGCTCCAGCCTGGCCTTGGACACTTCCAGGGATGGAGTAGCCACAGCTTCTCTGAGAATCCTGTGCCAGGGTCTCACCTCCATCATTTTAAAAAATTTCTTCTTTGTATTTCATCTGAATCGACGTTTTTTAGTTGAAAACTATCAAACCAGCACTACAGGCCCTACTAACATTTGTCTCTTTCTCTCTATATAAGTACAGAAAGGCCTTCTGTCCTCCCAGAGATGTGGCCACAGAAATGGAGCTCAGTATTTAAGCAAAGTTCATTCTGTGGGGTGACATTCAAATGCTTTTGGTCACATTTATTTTAATTTCTGGGCTATCAACTGGGTATGCTGGTGTTAATCTTGAAAGCCAACTTGGACAAGGCTTGGAGCAACCTGGGATAGTGGGAGGTGTCCCTGCCCATGGCAGGGCTGGGACTGGATGGGTTTTAAGATCCCTTCCATCCCAAAGCATTCCAGGATTCTGTGATGATCAGCAGGAGGAAGCAGGGCCAGAGCAGCTGAGCAGAGATGACCAGGCAGGACCATGGGGAGAAGCTGGTGGGTTGCAGAGGCTCTGATTAAACCTCAGTTCCCAGGGTGGAAACACTGCTTGGGAAACAGGCTGGGAGTGGGAGCTGAGATTTCTGGAAGCCTGGATTGTCCCTGTTCCAAGACTGGTATCGATAAGATAAATAAGTAAAAGATCTCAAACCACCCCCACAACTCTGTGTTAGAGAAATGATCTGCCCAGCCCTGGGTTCTGCTGCAGCTCAAAGGGGGAGGCAGAGTGACAGGGAGAGATGAGATACCAGAGGAAAAGACCACCCAGAGGAAAGCTTGGAACTTGGAAGTCCTTCAGCAGAGACAGCTGGGAAATCTGCCTCCCCTTCAAGGAGTTCTGATGGCTTTTCCTCACCAAAAATTCTGGCTAATTTGTAAACCTCCACCTCAGTACCTGCTGCATCCCAGTGTCAGGCATGAACATTCCTCCTGGCTCTGGGAGCAGCAGCTCTGGTATTTCCTGAGTGTCATCCAGACTTTATCCCTGTGGCCAAAATCACACTCAGAACTCCAGACTGCCCCCAGAAACTCCTTGTGCTGCAAGAGGCTTTGGTTTACAGCTTGTGGGATGATGATGATGGGATGATGGCTCCTTCCCAGCCTGCCCTTGGCACGGGAGCTGCAACGTTTTGCTTTTCCTGCAAAAATCTGAGGAGCAGAAGGAGCTGCTGCACTGGGATCTGTGGCCAGAGCTCCCAAACTGTGCTGGATAATCCTTGGAGCCTGGGAAAAGCTCCCTGGAGCCAAGCCGTGCCTTGGTACCAACCAGGGCAAGGAGGGATCCTGTGACACAGATTAAATCAGGAGATCTGTGGGTTTGCCTTCCACTGGAGCCTGGATTCCTTGTTACTACTTTTTCTTAAGGGTAAAGGAGGGAAAACCCTGGTTTTGAAAGGCTGCAGCTGGAATGAACTGATAAGTTCCTTTATCACGAGTCAAACGCCAAGCCTTTGGCTGCAGCCAGGTGAACATGAGGTGTGAGCAGTGCCAGGGACAGGACTCATGGCTAAATTCCCCTGTGGACCTGAACAGCTCCAATTTCGTTTCTGTTGTGCTCTGCTGTTTAACTTCTCTGAGGTTTGTTGGGAGAAACGGACTCAGGGGAGGAGGGTGAGCTGAGATTCTCCCAGGATTTAGGGAGATTCAGGAAAGACACACTCGGGAAAAACCCTTGTCATGCTAAAGGGAACAGGGTGGCTTAGGAAGAAAAGCTTTGGGAACACAGGGCACACTCAGATCCACACCAGCCCCCTGTTTTTTTCAGGGAAACAAGAAGGTTTCAGTCCAGGGAGGTTCTCAGAGCACCCAGTCCCCAGGTCTCCCATCCACTGCTATCCCAGAAACCTCCCAGCACCTTCCAGGGCAACAACCCCCCATTGTAATGTGCAAGAGCATCACTAATGTTGGGTTTCCTGCAAATCACGGGGAATTTGCTGTGGGAAATCCTGTGATCCTGAGCTTGCTCCAAAGGCCTCACCCTCCTGACCCGAGAAAAGTCATTCCTGCACCCTAAATCAGGCCATTTGTTAAAGCCAGAGCACAAGAAATGATCTATCCACCAGGCATCCAGGAGATTTTAATACCACGAGGAGCAGAAGTGCTTTGTTCAACATCCTGTTTCTGGCCAGGGCCAATTTCCACTGTTTCAGAGGAAATAAAAGTAAAGCAGAGAGAGAAATACCTCAGAACCAGAAGCTAAATCATGGGAAAAGGGTCAGAACTAAATCCATTCCTGCCCCTTTGGATGGGCTGTAGAACCCTTGAAGAACTGGATTCATATAATATAAAAACAATGCAAGCAAATTTCGACAAGGGGTAGTAATTCCCTTTTCATGTCTCTTCTCCACTTTCAGATGTTATTAAATCAGAAGATAAACACATTTTTAGCTGTTTTTTCAGGCTGTCTTCATACAAGGTTTGCATAACCCTGAGCGAGGCAAAGAAATCCGGGGGTAAGTGGCCCTTGTTCCCTCCCCCAAGCCCAGCAGGTACCTCCTGCCCCAGCCCAGAAGCACAAACTTGTTTCAATTCCCCTCTCCAGGTCTGATGCACAAAGAGCAGCACCTTTGGTCCCCTCCCTCCAGGAAAAAACAACCCAAAATTTCCCTGGCACCTCCTGTAAAGTGGATTTTATGTCACTGAAGAAATACAAACCAGGGAAAATGATCTCCAGATCTTGAAAATCCCGATTCTTTGTCACCTGGCAGGAATCCCACACCCCCTCACATACAAACCAAGGGAATCTTGGGCACCAATTCCTCAGGGAATGAGGCTTTTTTGAGCCTTCAGCCCATGAGACAACGTTGGGTTGTGACCATCCGTGACCCAGAGGCCACTGGAGCTCAGATACTAAAGCAAATAGATAAGAAATAAGCAGATAAATATTGTTCCATTCCCAGACCATACAGGGCATCTTTTCAGAGCTGATGTTTGATGGGCCCTGCTTTAAAGTGTGATAAATCCAATAATATGATGTGTATTCCTGTGTGTTTCTCTGTACAGACATAGCCATGCAGGAGATATTTTTATACATATATTTATATGCATGTGCACAGCCACACATCCACATTTATAGGAAATAAGCAGCAATTACAAGGGAAAAGCCACAAGTTAATGTATGTAATCATGTCCAAGTCCCCAAAGCAATGAAGGGGAAACTGCCTCTGCTCAGGGTTTGTGCTCAGGGAAGCCCAGCAGGAAAAATCTGCCCACCATGCCCATGGCAAAGCTCTCTCCCACTCCTCCTGGTGCCACTGGACACATCCAATCATTCCCAAGCTTTAGTGACCTCTCTCTCGGCTCCCATCTCCTTCCCAAGCTTCTCCAGGACACTGTGGAGAAAACATTTCCCTCTGACACTCTGAGTATCACCTTTCTCAAGCCCCTGTGAAGAATAAATCATAAAAAAATATAATTAATGAGCCACGAGCTGCTCTTAGAACTGCAGGGCTGGAGCCTGAGGTTGGGGAGAGAGAGGAGAAAAAACACACCTAATTATAAGTGAGCAAAAAAGAGTTGGCCTGGAGGAAATGGGAAGATTACATGGTGAAGGGATTGGCAAATAGCTCCAAGACAGGCAGTCTGAAGGGAATTGTGTCCCAGCACGGAGACTCCTCACTTGGAACTATTTTCACTTGAAATCCTTCTTGTCTTCCAAATCCCCCCTTGTGGAAATTCCTGGCCACAGAGCAGGATGAGGGGGAAGAAGGGATGGATGGCACAACTGGACCTTCCTCTGGATCCTCCAGAAATAAAGAGAAAGAGCCAGAAGGGAAGGTTATAAATCCATGGCTGGGCCACCTTCCCTCACCCTGAGCCCAGGATCAGGCCCATCCCAGCTGGAGCCTTGGATCTGCATCCTCAGCATCCCTGTGTCCCACAGCTCATCCCCAAACTGCCTCCACGCCAAGGAAACAGGGCTGGAGCTTTGCAGCCACCTCAGGCACAGCTAAAAATGACTTTACAGGAGGAACCTCACTGGCTTGACAGCCCCTAATTAAGCACCTCGAGGTCAAGCTAAGTTGGGAGTTAATTGAAGAAGACCCCACCTAATTAGAACCTCCCTCATCAGGGTCACAGAACCTTTTAGCTGGAAAACATCTCAATTTGCTCTAAGTCTGAACAAAATCATGGCAATTAGACTTGGCCTCTAATTTCACACTCTCTCAAGTGCCAGTTCCTCTGCACCACCCTGGCAGAACCCAGCACTTGCAAGAGAAAATCCTCTTTTACTTGGGAACCTTTTGCATTCACTTTAGGGCTTGATTTCCTTCAGAGGGAGAGGAAAGAGCTCAGCCAGCAGCCTGTGCTGATGAGCACTGGAGGAAATGGAGAAACAGCTGGGGCAGTGGGAGGTATTTTTATGACCTTACTGGTGTTCTCCTTCCATCAAATCCTGGTTATTGCACTCGGGTGCCTTCCCTTCCAGCTGAATCTGCAATTATGAGCTGTGCCTGGGAATCAACCCCAAGGATGGCAGGAGGGAGAGAGGGAGCAGGCTCAGAAATCACCGAAATTCAAACACCAAATGATCTGAGCCTGCCCAGCTCTCAGTGTGGATTTAAATATGTACTATTGCCTTAACAACAGCAGCTGTAACAGGGTGAAAAAACCCCCCAAACCAGCACTGGAAAAAAAAAGGCCAGTTGTGAGCACAAACCACCAATTTCATGCAGCAAGATCTGGAGGTGGCAGTCAATCTTTTTATTGCCCAAGAAGTCTCGAGGTTTCTCCAGCCAGAAATGGCAGGAATGGTCTGAGCCAGAAACAGCCACAGCTTAATTTATCCCATGGATTTACCCTGCTCAGTAACAAAAAGAAAATACCCCTAGCTTGGGCACTGCCAGTGGAGAAAGAGCCTTTCCAGCTTGTTGTGGGATTTTGGTCTTTGCCAGACGCTCCACTGCACATTTTAGCACTTGCACAACAAAGCCCAGACTCAGATGGCAGCCCCTGAGCACTGGCTTAAAAATAAAGCACAGTTTAGGGCTCCAGACTAAGGCTCTGCAGGGCCTGAGTGGTTTCTGCTGTGGATTGAAACAAGGGTTAATTCCAGGAGAGGAAACCACACACCAGAGTCCACTGGTGGCCTCCCAGTACTGGGATCAGCCAAGCCAGAGGCAGCTGCTGGATGAAGGATCTCTGAAACAGCAAAGTGGATGTTGTTGCCATCGAATGATGGAGAACAAGGCTTGGAGAGACCTGTTGAGCTTCTGCCATCCATTCTCCCAGCCCAGGATGGGCTCCAGCAGCTCTCAGGTGGTGCCTGTGGGTCCAACCTGGGCTCCAGGAGCTTCCAGGGGAACGACTCCACTTCTGCCCCACGTGGTTTCTCCCACTGCTTAACCCCTTGCAGTTAGAATGATTTTTTCTAGCTTCAAACTCCTCTGGTGGGAGTAATCCATCATTTCTGGAGCTTTTCCCAGTGGATACGGAGAGAAGGAACAAGATCTTAAACACTGGAAGACTTAATAAGCTGAAGGAGTGAACTCTTTTTGGCCTCAGCAGGAGACTGGCTTAATCAGAACGATTATAATTGGCCTGGGATCCATCTTTTCCTTACCATTCATCCCCTTCAAGTGTCCCCCAGGGATCCATTTTCAAAAATTAAGCAAATCCCAGAGCCAGCTCCCCAGGAACTGCCTCCTTCCACCCTCCCAGCTCCTGCTCCCCACTCCGCCGTCCTCCCTTCCCGTGTCCCTTCCCGTTTGTTTGACACTTTATTTGGGGAGTGAAAAAGAAAAGGAACACTACAGAGATGGGATTCTTCGTGAGGAAACTGCTTCCTGCTGGGTGGCAGTGCCAGCTGTGTGTCCCACTCGGTGGCTGCCCGTGGGCTCACATTCCAGGGAGGACAAGGAGGGGCTGTTCCTTGGGAGTGTGTTGGGGCAGCTCTTTGCCTGCCCACGAGGCAGAACAGAAAAGTCAAGTGTTTGGGGCTCCTGAGAACAGAAAGCTGCAGATTTCAAGATATTTGGCCCCATTCTTCACCAGCTGAATGTGTCTTGATAAATCAGAGCCAACTCCACGTTGGGGACGTGCAGGGACCGCAGGGTTTGTGTTTGTTTAATTAATGCATCTGGTTTTGCTCCACTTTGGATCCTTGTTTTTACTTATCGGGATACGAACTAAGGCTCGAGCTTCCCCAGGAGCCCAGGAGAAAGGGGGAGTGTGTTTTTCCAGGGGAGGGAATCTCTGCAGACCATCAGTCTATCTGCAGGCTCCACAGACCGGTATGGCCAGAGGTGAGGCAGGATAAGGTCAGAGCTGTGGCTCACGTAGGAAGAGAGAAGTTCTCTTATAAACCTTATTTCTGCCCCTCCAGGGCTCTGCTCTGGCCTCTGCAGAACTTAAAGGCTGCTGCAGACATTGATGCCAGTCTTTGGGAGCTGGATTTAACCCTGGAGTTGCTTCATAGAGTCGTGGAATGATGGGGAAGCTGCAGTTGGAGTTTTTTATCCTGTGTGCAGGAAGAGGACAACAGGGATTATCAAAGAGGGGGTTCAGGGGTTTGAGGCCAAACCTGTTCCTGAGGCACCAACTGAGCTTCAGGTGATGCTTGGAAAAAGAGCTGTGGAATTTGCCACCAACTTTCAGCTTGACCCACCTGGACCCCATCTGCTCAATCTGTGCATCTCCCCGTGTTGGGAAGACCCCTGGAAATGCCTCTTTGGGAAGACCCTTGGAAACCTCTCTAAGGGGTCAGCATCTTAAGGGCAGGGATTGCAGCCAGTCCTGCCAGGGGAAAAGGGATTTGCCTCCTCCTGGACAGGGCACCGAGGGCAGGGAGCAGCTGGCCCTTTGCTGAGCAGAAGGATGGCTTTGGGAAGGGAAAGGGATGCAGCGGATTCCTCGCCCTGCCAGGCTCAGCTCTGCATTTTACCCCCTACTCTGTCACTACACATTTTTGGCCTGGCAGCCTCTCCTCTGACTGACAGCTCTGAAGGGAAGGTGGGGGTGTCAGTGGTGCTTTTTCAAAGATTTCCTTGATGTCTTTAAGTTTCTACCAAAAAAACCCAACCCCAAAACAACAACACAAAACAACAGCCACCCCCTCCCCAGCTTAACAGCTTTATCAATCTTAGAGCAGAATCTTGCCAGAACAAGAACAGGGAGCACTTGCCAAATTATTTGTTGTCATTAAAATAAATTAGGTATCAAGTTATAAAACAATAGTGTGGTGACAGAAAGCTGGAAAGCAGGAGCAGCTCTAATCAGAGGCAAACATGCTGCGTGTTCCGGAGCCGAGCGACGGGATCCTCATCCGGTGTGGGCGAAGGATCTGGGATCCATCTGCCCATCCCAGCGGCTGGGAAATTAACTCACAGGGACTAATTACCTCAGAAATGCAAGGAGGGGGGAGGGAGAAATTCGTCTTGCAATGGTTTTTGAGGAGCTCTCAAAATGCTTTGGGAAGAGGGATGGTGGGTTTGGTGTCGGTGCTGTTTGAGGTCAAAGCCGTCTGTGCTACTTGAGGGGACAACTCGCTGCAATCACAGATTCCTGGGGAGGGGCAGAGGAGGGGCAGGGACTGAGCTCTGCTCTGGGGGGACCAGGGCCAGGAGCCCAGGGAATGGGCTGGAGTTGTGTCAGGGCAGGGGCAGGGGGGATCTCAGGCCAAGGGTCTCCTTTGCCCAGAGGGGGGTTGGGCACTGCCCAGGCTCCCCAGGGCAGTGGGCACAGCCCCAAGGCTGCCAGAGCTGCAGGAGGAGTGGGATGATCCTCTGGGACACAGGGTGTGCCCCTGTGCAGGGCTGAGGGTTGGACTGGATGATCCTGTGGGTCCTTTCCAGCTCAGTATGTTCTGGGATTCCGTGCTGTGAACTGGAGGGGTGCAGCCAGGATGACAATAAGGATGAGGAAGCATCACCACCTTCTGCTTTACAAACACAGATCCAACAGGAGAGCAGAGGATTTATAGACTCACTGCAACCATTCCATGCAAAGCAATGTGCCAGGGAAAAATCCATAGAGAGAGATGAGGAAGAGCAGAGCTGGAGGATGATACCCCTGGACCACCACAGAGATGGCGACCAGAAGCCTCCAAGGATGGCTGAGTTCCTCCAGCAGCTCAGAGGATGCAGGAGGTGTCCAGACCATCCCATGGCCCCATCCCATGACCCCAGCCCATCCCATGGCCCCAGCCCATCCCATGGCCCCAGCCCATGGCCCCAGCCCAGCCCATGGCCCCAGCCCATGGCCCCAGCCCATGGCCCCATCCCATCCCATGGCCCCAGCCC